>CM054184.1:52772700-52890200 GCA_028829895.1 Sinotaia quadrata | reverse complement strand
CTTTGAATTTTTAACTATAGTATAGGCAGACATTTTACACTTTAACTCTTTGAATTAACTATAGTATAGGCAGACATTTTACACTTTAACTCTTTGAATTAACTATAGTATAGGCAGACATTTTACACTTTAACTCTTTGAATTAACTATAGTATAGGCAGACATTTTACACTTTAACTCTTTGAATTAACTATAGTATAGGCAGATATTTTACACTTTAACTCTTTGAATTAACTATAGTATAGGCAGACATTTTACACTTTAACTCTTTGAATTAACTATAGTATAGGCAGACATTTTACACTTTAACTCTTTGAATTAACTATAGTATAGGCAGACATTTTACACTTTAACTCTTTGAATTAACTATAGTATAGGCAGACATTTTACACTTTAACTCTTTGAATTAACTATAGTATAGGCAGACATTTTACACTTTAACTCTTTGAATTAACTATGGTATAGGCAGACATTTTACACTTTAACTCTTTGAGTTATTATGTGTAGTTTCGGCAGACATTTTATTCATCGCATATACATCCTAGGATTTTGAAATGTATAATCCTACGCAGATATTTTATACATTACTTTAAATCTTGATATTGTTAAACTAGACTGACATTTCATATTTACTTTAAATCCTTAAAGTTTTGTCTGTAGTGTAGGCAGACATTTTGTACATTGCTTTATATCCTGGTATTTTGAACTGTAGTACCGGCAAACTTTTCATATTTACTTTAAATCCTTAAAGTTTTGTCTGTAGTTTAGGCAGATATTTTGTACATTGCTTTATATACTGGTATTTTAAACTGTAGTACTGGCAAACATTTCATCCATTTATAACAAGTCTGTAATCATCAAGCTAAGCTTTGCTTTTACGTAGATGTCCAAATGAAGACGTTAACACTTTGCTAAGACTACCTAGACAAGTGTTCCAGCCTTCAGCATTTTCACTTAAGTTTTTTTTTTTAAATATCTACTGCAAACGTTGCACCCGAAAGAAGCAATTTGAAGTATCTGGTTTTTCATGTACAATTCATTACTTTATTAAGTCAATGGAGACAACTTACATGAAGTCGTAAGTCATGTATTTAAAACGTCCGTTGTCATCCTTTCGGTTGTAGCAATATCTCTGCAAAAACAGGTAGATTTTAATTAGCTTCACAGTACAATGCACGAAAGTTTCTAAAATTATGAAGAGTTTGAATTCCGAAGATGACTGGCTGGAAGAGCTAGTCATCCCGGAAATGCTTACTGCTTTGAACGGTACCACAGCTACATTTCCTTTATCTGTAAGGCATTTGAAGGGATTTACAGGGATTTATAAGGTGTTTAATAAGGTTCAAAAACGTGTGTAAAAACTGAGACAATTCCTGTTTTCAGTCATCGTCTAAATTCACAGTGCGTGTTTATGTGTGTGCTAGAACATGTAATAAGGACTACGTGAAATGTGAAACAAGGTTGCTAGAACATGTAATAAGGACTACGTGAAATGTGAAACAAGGTTGCTAGAACATTGTAATAAGGACTACGTGAAATGTGAAACAAGGTTGCTAGAACATGTAATAAGGACTACCTCAAATGCGAAATAAGATTGGGCGTAGGGGTGGTCCAGACGTAAGCAGAAGGCTTCTTAATACGTGAAACTGAGAGCTATAGGATATACAAAATAAGAGCTACCTGAAATGTGAAATACATAGAAGAAAGTGGTAGTGCGGGCTACCTAAGAGACATAGGGCATGCAATTAAGCTAGCTGAAATGTTAAATAGATAATGGACAAGGGAGGTAATTAGGGCTACCTAAGATATAAAAAGGATGAGACATAGGGCATGCAATTAAGCTAGTTGAAATGTTAAATAGATAATGGACAAGAGATGTAATTAGGGATGCCTGAGATATAAAAAGGATGAGACATAGGGCATGCAATTAAGCTAGCTGAAATGTTAATAGATAATGGACAAGAGATGTAATTAGGGATGCCTGATATATAAAAAGGATGAGACATAGGGCATGCAATTAAGCTAGCTGAAATGTTAAATAGATAATGGACAAGAGATGTAATTAGGGATGCCTGAGATATAAAAAGGATGAGACATAGGGCATGCAATTAAGCTAGTTGAAATGTTAAATAGATAATGGACAAGAGATGTAATTAGGGATGCCTGATATAGGAGATATAACAAGATATAATAGTTATGAAACGTGGAATACGAAGTGTTGCCTTTCAAAATTTAAATCTAACCTTCCTTGCAAACAAGAAACATTCGAATAATTAGTATGCATCTCATTATTATATTTAAATATGTTTTCGGTAACTAACCTGAGTGTATGAGGAAATAAGCTTTTGTTGAATTATTATTATCTCATTATTTTGCGTACTAATGTTTTCGGTAACTAACCTGTGCAAAAGATGCAAAAACATTTTTTGAAATGTTTTTATACATGTTTATTATTTTACTGATAAAGTTTTCGGGAAGTAACCTGTGCACATGATAACAAGACAATTTGAATTGTTTACACCTGATTATTTTACTTTAACTGTTTCCAGTAACTAACCTGAGTGTAGGAGACAAAAAACATTTGTTCGGATGTGAGTAGGCCGTTTGCCATAGTTTTTTCTGCTCCGTTCTTTCTGACCCAGTCCTTGTACGCCTGGACAAAATAGGCAAATATTGTGTCATCTTTAATGAGTCATTGTACATATGGAAAAATAGGCAAATATAATTTCTACCCAGTATTTAATTACGTGGACGAATAGTCAAATGTCTGATTAATCCATTCACCGTACATCATAATAACCTAAAATCTAATATTTGGGGAATATCAGCAAATATTAAGTTAAGGTAATTTGTGTAAGTCCAGAAAAGTAGGTAAGTACCATGAACATCATTAGGAGGTTGCACTCGAGAGGAAGAAGTAATCATTAGAGTCTATTTGATTCTAACCCTGTAATATTGTTTACAGGACTTTAGAGTCTATTTGATTCTAACCCTGTAATATTGTTTATAGGACTTTAGAGTCTAATTGATTCTAACCCTGTAATATTGTTTACAGGACTTTCCACAAACAAATAGAGTGAAAATAGTTCGATTTGTGTGTTAACTCTTACAAATAAATATTTACAGTTTACAATGACCTAATTTTGCATTACATGCGCGATAGAACGGAACACTATGTTGTTCTGAACTGATATCTTTTATCTTGTACACAATGTTGTTTTGTACTAAAACGTGTTCTCTTGTATACTATGTTGTTATGTACTAATACCTTTGTTTTGTACTCTTTTGTGACACCTCTTGGCACCTTTCACTCATTAGATCATTATTTATTAATTTATAATAACGAATAACTAATTACAAATGATTGAGAATCTTAAATTGTAGTCATTAATAATTCTACCACAAGACCAACATTTTTCTTAATTGTCGGATAATAAGGGTGCTGTAAAACTCTAAACTTTACACTGTAATAAGACAGACTTTTACTGCCACATAATGCTTCTGCAGGTGAAAACTTCTTACTAAAGGAATAATAAAAAAATCCCCCCCCCCATCCACCCACTATTACTTCAAAATAAGGTTTTAATATATGTGCAAGAAGGCAAATAAATTTAGCAATAAATTGTTTTACATAACCTGAGTTAATCACGGCCTCAATAGTCTTTTGTGCACTTGCAAAAGTGTCACATTATAGTTCAGTTCAATTTCAACGTGTTGTTCTCTTCACAAAAGTGTCACATTATGGTTCAGTTCAATTTCAACGTGTTGTTCTCCTCACAAAAGTGTCACACATTATAGTTCAGTTCAATTTCAACGTGTTGTTCTCCTCACATAGAAAACAGATTCACCACCGTTTCTCTTGAAGTCAACCTGTTGTTTTTTTTCCACTTTACCAGTTTGTTTAAGCAGAACAGCATTTATTGTAATTTCCCATACCCAAAGCAATGGTTTAATTACATAAAGCATTCTCCAGTTCGAATAATTGATCAATAGCAAACATGTACGAAATATTTCTAAGTCCATTCTTTTTTACCAGTCAGTTAACTTACCATAAGCTAATGATCGCCTTTATGAAATTGCCCATAAATATGTACTCAGAAAGATTACACATAATTATCGATTAAACAATGCATTCTTTGAAAGCAATGTTTGTGCCATTGAACAAGAGGCACCAATATATACTAACCAGAAAGAAACACTTACTAGAAACACTTACCAAACATACATCAGACATAAACGCTTACCAGAAACACTTACCAAACATACATCAGACATAAACGCTTATCAGAAACACTTACCAAACATATATCAGACATAAACACTTACTAGAAACACTTACCAAACAAACATCAGACATAAACGCTTACCAGAAACACTTACCAAACAAACATCCGACATAAACACTTACCAGAAACAATTACCAAACTACATCAGACATAAACGCTTACCCGGAAGGCTATCTGTATGCCACTGGATTCTGCAAGCACCAACGGGAAGAACATCTCAGATTTCTTGGAAAAATAAATGAAAGAGTAAACATTTTCACTCATCTGCACATTTCCACTGACTGCCATCAAAATAAATAAATGCATTTTACATCGAAATTTTGTACTTCAAAGTTTAATCTTAACATAATGTCAGCAATACTATGTCGTGACTTAGTGAAATGTAATACACAGACCTCTGTATGCAGATCCCAATGTAAATAATGAATAAAACAGATTTGAAAGGTAAGAAGCGAAATATGAATAAAACAAATTTGAAAGGTCAGAAGCGAAATATGAATAAAACAGATTTGAAAGGTCAGAAGTGAAATATGAATAAAACTCACGAACAAAGTGATATGGTACTCACATTTTTAAAGACACCAGGAGAAACTCACGAACAAAGTGATATGGTACTCACATTTTTAAAGACACCAGGAGAAACTCACGAATAAAGTGATATGGTACTCACATTTTTAAAGACACCAGGAGAAACTCACGAATAAAGTGATATGGTACTCACATTTTTAAAGACACCAGGAGAAAACCTTTGAAGGAAGCTTTCCATGCAAGTTTCCACGCTGCCATATTTATCAATCGTCTCATTTGTCCACCAACCTTCAGGGGCGAAGCCGTCCTCAGTATAATGTTGTCCTGCAAGATTAATGTGTTTTATAATGTTGTCCTGCAAGATTAATGTGTTTTATAATGTTGTCCTGCAAGATAAATGTGTTTTATAATGTTGTCCTGCAAGATAAATGTGTTTGTATCATGTTGTCCTGCAAGATAAATGTGTTTTTAATGTTTTCCATCAAGGTAAATGTGTTTGCATCTTGTTGTCCTGTACATTTAATTAGAGAAGATAATGTGTAGTAATTTGTAAAAAAAAATTAGCTTGCCCTGTTAACGGTCTTGCTGTGTAAAAAAATACAATCTTTGGTATTTAGTGTGTTCTCATTAACAGAACCTTTCTCTCTTAGTCTTTAAGTTGAGATATGCTGGAAATAACTCAGTACTTGCCAGCCGAGAGCCTTCATTATCACTAATGGTTTCAGTGGTGTGACATGTGAAGTTGTATGCATGGTGTCTCGTGTCTCCCTACGTTCATGATGTGTGTAGGTATATGAGCATGTTTCTTTCATTTTGCTTAAATGTGCGAGTGAAGTTTTGATAAGACGAAAGTAAAATATTTTGCTTGTGTTCATTTGTGTGCATGTGAACGTACTTGTATGATGGTTTGTCTTATACAGATTTAGTCTTAACATTTACTCAGTCCCCACTAATGTTGCATGTTTGTCTTGTACAGATTTAGTCTTAACATTTAACATGTTGCACGTTTGTCTTGTACAGATTTAGTCTTAACATTTACTCAGTCCCCACTAATGTTGCACGTTTGTCTTGTACAGATTTAGTCTTAACATTTACTCAGTCCCCACTAATGTTGCATGTTCGGCTATTATATTCCAAATCCTCAATTAAAATATTCATTGCACTTTATATTTAATTTTTGTCAATGCATTGTTCAAAATAGAGAGAGAATCTATAGTCATTATAAGAAAATAAAAATTGTATGCACTTTGATCATGCAGAAGGATTTGATTTTCGACCTCTTATATAGAGAAACTCACTCTAAACAAAACTGCTCAGTTCATACTGCATCATAGAATATAGATAGATTGTTAGATAGATAGATAGATAGACAGACAGATAGATAGATAGATAGATAGATAGATAGATAGATAGATAGATAGACAGACAGACAGACAGACAGATAGATAGATAGATAGATAGATAGATAGATAGATAGATAGATAGATAGATAGATAGATAGATAGATAGATAGATAGATAGATAGATAGATAGATAGATAGATAGATAGATAGATAGATAGATAGATAGATAGATAGATAGATAGATAGATAGATAGATAGATAGATAGATAGATAGATAGATAGATAGATAGATAGATAGATAGAACTGACTGCTAATATCTATGCTAGGATAAACTGAATGATTGTCCAGCATTAATCGAACATTGTTGTGAAGTAATGTAAATGTCAAACCTCTTTAGATTTTATTCAAATGTGGTTATTTTTATAGTTGATTTCATAAACGTATTGTTACATTTATTGATCTTCTTATACAGATTGATAACCATATGTTCGAGAAGAATGTGGGTGGGGGTGGGCTCACTACATATAGGTTAAATGACGTATTTAATCTTCTCCTAATATACGGAAATATTGTGACAGTAAATATTTGTCTTTAGAGTTGTGGAAAAGAGCAAATGTTTACAGCACACACATATCTGCTAAGTGAGAGAGACGAGAGTTGTCCTCTGGAGAATTATTAATAACATCAATTTCTCTTGTATAATTCATCTTACAGCACATGTTTATACTACTATAACTAAATGCAATAAAATAAAATAATTAATTAGAATTAATTGAGCATTCTTCTTCAAATGAAAGAAAGCTAAGCGTCTTACTGGATCAAATCTTAATTGGTACCGGAAATAAGCGTGGTCATTACGTCACAGTACAATTGTCCTGCTTCAGTTTCTTACGATGGGTTCAGAGTAATTACTCATCAGCAAAGACAAAGGTACATAACTCACCAAACTCGTCAAAAGCGTGAACGAGTTCCTTCCCCACAATGGTGCCCAGCGTGCCGAAGTTGACGCAGTGTGGCAGCGTGTAATCGTAGAGCGGGAACTGCAGGTACCCGGCTGAGATAATGAGCGTTGCCCATTGGTTGAGGTAAAAAGAATATGGGTAGAAAACAATTTGAAACCATTCGCTCGTATTGAAGTACTTTTGTGTCAGAGTCGTGCTCCATTCCTTTTTCACAAAAGCATTGAGGGACAGCAAGTTGCCAAAGTAGTCGTCCCTGTCCACTTTGAGCTAGAGTGTTGTCCGACATAATTATCAACAATACGAGCATGGAGAGGAAACGACAACACATGAATTGTGTAGTTTTATAATAATGTTGTTTGGAATATTACTTTGAAACATCACCCTCTCCTACACTTTCCCTGTATCTTTTGTTACTAACGAATGCTTATTATTTAGTGAGAAAAATGTGACAAAAATTGATTAAAGATAAGAACATAATTTATCAAGGTATCTAACCCCTAAATGACGTAAAGTTACGAACACTGAATGATGTGAAATTATGGCTCCTAAATGACGTAAAATTGTCGAACATTTAATGACATAAAGTTATGAACCACTGAATGACGTAAAATTATGGAGATCCTAAATGATGTAAAATTATTGAACCCCTGAATGACGTCAAGTTATGAGCCACTGTGTGACGTATTGTTATGTACGAGTGTAAAAAGAGGGAAAGATGATAAAATTAAGGTGTTGGTTACATGCTTCCCTTGCCTGCTCACGGGAAACTAACCCAATCTCTGAGACACACGCATGCGCAATTAATAAACAAGGATTCACAAAGATGATGACACTTCACAAGCCACCTAAACTTAGGGTAAACATAATAATTGTTACCTAGTTCTAAGCCCCCAGACTCCCATGGCTAATGCAGGTACCTGTAACGGATACACATGACATAATGGGATGATATGCAGAGAGTCAAGAATTATAATTTTGAAGAATTTTAATAAAGAGAATGAAGAAAATTAAATAGGAAACAATGAAGTGAATATCTAATTAATCAAAATAAAATGATTCTCTTTAGTGTCATCACAATTAGTGAGGGTTTTAGTGCACTAGCATGACAATGCTATCTTTTGAGTGTTCTCTTTAACTTATAAGGAACAGAAGGAGAACTGTCTCATCTTGAAAACAGCATTGCTGGTTCGAGTCCCCTGGCTCCTTGGGTTTGATGCATGGTTTGACGTCTCTCTTGATGTGGACCAGCCGTCTACACTGGAGTAAAGGTAGAAATTGAGCAGCTCTTTTCTAGGCCTGTTAAAGGTTAAAGGTCAGACAGCACAATGTTTGGAGGTAAAAAACGAGTAAGCAGTCTTCCTTAGCTGGAGTGAGTCAACTCATATCAATTTGCCAGGCTCTGGAGATAGTATAGTAGTATTCCTCCATTAAATATGTTGTTTATATATGTGCAACTAAACAGTGTTACTTGCACTCATTCAGACGATTTGGGAAGATGAGGAAAATCTGGAACCACTTGCTCTCTCACATACTCTCGCTCAAACCCTTAGTTAATATTTATTAAAGAGGATATATAACTAATAAATATATAAAGATGCTGTGGAGCGAAAGAAAATATTAGTTTTAATAATAATAGATTAAAAAAGCCATGATACTAACCTCTACTGGGAATAAATTACTGAATCCAAGAATTCCCACTAGTCCCCAGACTCATAATTTCCATCTGGGAAATTGCTAGGGGAGATAATGGATCTCTAAAGGAGACGCTCTTGTGGGTCCGAAAGGCAAGCTAAACTTGGATCTCTCTAGCACACCTATTTACCTGTTCTAACAGCTGTTGTCCACATTTTCATTTACTTTAGCTGACACTTCTAGCATCCAGTCTTGAGCATACACTGGCCAAGGGACAGTCTTTTCATAATGACACTGATATGTAAACTTATAGTGAATGGACCAAGCCACAAGCTTGACCAGGGGTCATACAACTGTTAATTTGGGGATCTCGAAGTACGTCTAAATCAAAATGTCAAGGATCCAAGAGAGAATTCCTGTTTATAAAGATTTAAAGTAAAATAGTCAAACCATTATGACTATTTAAATTATAATTATTATCTTTGAAATATTATGAATTAATATATTTTTTATCTTATAAGGACTTAATGAAAGTGTGAGAAGGTGGATGGATATGCCACACAATCAATGACAAAAAGGTACTGTCTCCTAAATGAAGTAACGTTATCCAGCCATTAAATGACGTAAAACTATTGAGCTCCTAAATAAAGAAAAGGTATCGAGCCATTAAATGACGTAACACTATTGGGCTCCTAAATGATATAAAGCTATCCAGCCATTAAATGACGTAACACTATTGGGCTCTTAAATGATATAAAGCTATCCAGCCATTAAATGACGTAAAACTATTGAGCTCCTAAATAAAGAAAAGGTATCGAGCCATTAAATGACGTAACACTATTGGGCTCCTAAATGATATAAAGCTATCCAGCCATTAAATGACGTAACACTATTGGGCTCTTAAATGATATAAAGCTATCCAGCCATTAAATGACGTAAAACTATTGAGTTCCTAAATGACGAAAAGGTATCAAGCTCCTAAATGACGTTAAATTATTGAGCTCGTAACTAACATAAAGATATCGAGCCCTTAAATGATGTAATGTTATGAATGCCTTAATGATGTAAAGGTATCCAGATCCTAAATAATGTAAAGTTACGAACCACTGAATGACAGTCATTGAGCCCCTCAATGTCAAAGTTAGAAACCACCGAATGACATATTTATGCATAAAACTCATATCTTCTGACAACTTACCGATCTATAAATAGAATTCATGGCCTGGTCTTGCATCAAATAATCTGGGTAGCCGAGTTTAATCAGAGACTTTTGAATCTGAAGGTGAACAAATGTCAACATAACCATTTACATTAGAAGTACTCAGCAAAACAACGAACATTAAAATTAAAAACATAAATAAGGAACATTTCCATTAGGAGAAAGCATTAGAAAATTAAATGAAGAGAAAAATAATCACATTACGATTAAGAGAAACAACAATGAACATTAAAATTAAAAACATAACTAAGGAACATTTCCATTAGGAGAAAAATTAGAAAATTAAATGAAGAAGAAAATAATAACATTACGATAAGAGAAACAACAATGAACTTTAAATCAAGGGCAAAATAGTGTGCATTTAAATTAGAACAGTACAATGATATTATTTTAGACTGTCATAGCAATCAACATGAAAACCTTAATTATCTTTACATTGAATATATTTAAATTTATCAAGGGCTAATGCTATTATTATGAATGAGATGTTACATTCTAAATATGTTGCTAATTGAATTATTGTGCAGTGTATTTTATCATGAACTCAAGGTTTAAGTATTTAATTTGAATTGAATAACTGACATTAACATCACTTCACAACAATGTTAGATTAAATGTTACATAATTAGTCAGTGTGTCCTAGCATAGACATCAGCAGTCAAAATTAACTTATATATAACCTATTCAATGATGGCAGCTGGCACTAGAGCATATTCACAATCACACATGCATGTAACAAATCATCGTCTTTCTTCTTAGATGACGGTCCAATGTATCCCTTCAATGTATCAACGTCTAGGCACATTACACAACTGTTCTAAAATCTTTGATGCGCTCACAAGTACAGCATGGAGAATCATCCAGAACTTCATAAGCACTATCAAAGCACATCAAGAAGAATGTTCCTGAATCTTCATGTTGCAACTCAGCACTCCACGAGGAATATTGAAGAAACTTTAATGAATTTTCGGGACCAAACTCAAGACATTTTCTACGGGTTTTGGGTCTCAAAAGGTATTCACAGGAATCAACTTACAGCAACACGTTTGCTGATAAGTTAGACGACAACACTGGACACACATCGACGTGATCTGATAGAGTACAGTAGTCAGTACAGTCTGAAGCACATACAAGGTTATAAAACCTAAAAAAGCTCAAAAGCATCAAAGTGACTAAAGGCATGTCATCTCTGCAAAAGTAAAATTAAGGGCAACACTAAGTTTCAGACATATTTTATCTCTAAACTCATTTCTCTCTTACACACATTGTCAAATGCAGGGTTTGTAACAATATTCATTAGCCTGCTACAGAACCAGCATAAGACCTAAGGTGGTATGGTATATTTTCAGCATCGGGGGGCCTGGGAGTAATGTGGATTAGTCTATTTTCAGCATCGGGGAGTGTGGAGACAGAAATGGAGGATAATTAACAACCGCATTTGAAAACTGATAAAAAGGAGTTAATTTCGTTAAACATAATTATCGCCTCTTGTTTTCTCAAATCAGTGGTACAAGCTGTCTTCGTCTGAATTGCGAACACGTCACTTACCCGCTCTGCTCTAAAGGGGAGGATGGTTAGTCGACGTCACATAGGACTTAATTAGATGTTACCACAAAATCCACACACAGAATACTAAGAATGTTTGTTTGGCTCGAATTTATTCTGCATGCAGGTTACGAGTTGTCAGTGAGTTTGTATGTGTGATTGCGAATGGGGAAGGGTGAAGTGTAAACAGCACAGACGATACTACCTGAAATAACCACAACCACCCTCTCAAAACCATAGACAGGAAACATTTCAATTCAAATTTATTTATCTTTGGGTTCCATTGCATGCACACAAAAATCAGTTTTTTCCCCGCAAAAAAAAAAAAAGTCCTTTTCCGCATCCGCACACGAACCACGCTCAAAGTTTACGCTGATGTTCACACACTTCTTACAATTAGTGCGTTCAGAGTCAATGACGTCAATTTCTTGTCGTCTGCCTGAATGAAATCTAAGTAAACAAACCTCAGAGCATATGACATCAATGCACCTCCTACATTTTATATTTATTTTTAAAGCTATATTACCACAGACTGATGGCACCAATAAAACACACGTGTACATTAACACTCTACGAATATATATATATATATATATATATATATATATATGTATACTGACTGCTAAAAACACAGTATCATAATACGCTTTGAACACACACACACACACACACACACACACACACATGCATACTAACACGCTACAAACATAACAAACGCAGTCTGACCTTGCGTTTCGCAGCCTGTCTGGAGGAGCTGGACATCCAGTGGTCCGGCGTGTCCAGTCGTTCCAGCAAAGCTTTTTTCACGTAGCCTGTGATCTCATGAGACTGAAAAAAACTTTTAACTTTTATGCCTATTTGTGAATTTCAAGTAACAACGTTTGCCTTACAGTGATCACTTGCCTAGAGTTGAAAACGCTTAACGCCTAAAATAGCGTCGTGATGGTAAGTAAGCAAACTCATGAGATGCAACTCAAGAAGAGCAATTCGCATTTGACACATTTTAACTATTGTCATTCCTATTGTAGTATAGCTTACCTCATTCCTATTGTAGTATAGCTTACCCCATTCCTATAGTAGTATACCTTACTTCATCCCTATGGTAGTATAGCTTACCTCATTCTTATGGTAGTATAGCTTACCTCATTCCCACTGTAGTATAGCTTACCTCATTCCCACTGGAGTATAGCTTACCTCATTCCTATAGTAGTATAGCTTACTTCATCCCTATGGTAGTATAGTTTACCTCTTTCCTATGGTGGTATAGCTTACCTCATTCCCACTGGAGTATAGCTTACCTCATTCCTGTTGTAGTATAGCTTACTTCATCCCTATGGTAGTATAGCTTACCTCTTTCCTATGGTAGTATAGCTTACCTCATTCCTATAGTAGTATAGCTTACTTCATCCCTATTGTAGTATAGCTTACCTCATTCCTATAGTAGTATAGCTTACTTCATCCCTATTGTAGTATAGCTTACCACATTCCTATAGTAGTATAGCTTACCTCATCCCTATTGTAGTAAAGCTTACCTCATTCCGACTGAGTATTGCTTATTGCTTCCCTCGTTCTTACTGTACTATTGCTTATATTATTATTGTAGTAATAGCATGCCTTGTTCACATTTAACTATTGCTTACATTATTATTGTAGTAATAGCATGCCTTGTTCACATTTAACTATTGTCATACATTGTGCGTATTTAAGTGTTGTCATACCTTTTGTTTTATTCTTAGTATTGACATACCATTTATATTCTTACTATTGACATATAATTTTATTCTTAGTATTGACATACCATTTTTATTCTTACTATTGACATACCATTTTTATTCTTACTATTGACATACCATTTAATATTCATGGTATTGACATACTATTTTTATTCTTAGTATATAAATACCATTTTATTCTTAGTACTGAGTTACCTTGTTTTTATTTAAATCCGCAAAATGCTGCCGAGCGAACAGGGCGCTTACTGCGTCATGCATTGGACCGTAAACGCGAAGTTGGCAATATTTCTCTGTGTCCAGGATGTCAACAGTTTTACCGATTTCAAGTCTGAATTGTCGATAAGCACTCACATAATCCCAGGACAGATCGCTGATGAAGTTGTAGGAAAAGAACCACACCAAGTAGTTATTAAGAATTCTGTGGACATAAAGATTAAAGACACCACACGACATAAGGTGTACACTGGCAAAAGTCGTAATGACACCACACAAAGTAGTTATTAAGAATTCTGTGGACATAAAGATTAAAGACACCACACGACATAAGGTGTACACTGGCAAAAGTCGTAATGACACCACACCAAGTAGTTATTCAGAATTCTGCATGAGCATAATATAAAGTTACAGACACCACACCAAAGAGTTATTGAGAATTATGTGGACAATCGTGTGTTGAACCCGAAAAGTCTTATAAACAACACCAAATATCTTGAAAAAAAATGTGTGGGTGCTATAAAATTTTTTCTGTCTTCAGCAACATTAATGACAAACATTTACTATCACATAGTATTTCCGTAGTTGGAAAACTTCTTACTGAAGAAGATAAATCAGTCTTTTAAACTATATATAGCAAGCCACCATCCATCCATTTTCGTCTCCAACTTAAAGTTATCAATATGTGTAAGATGGTCAATAAATATAACAATAAATGTATTAAATCAACAAACAAATATACATATAGGAAATACAATAAAAGATTATGTTACATCAATATATCCATGAACCATGTTCAAATAGTTTCAAAGTTTATACAGTCTTATTTCCTAACACATGATTTAACAAATAAGTATCAATATAAATCACAGAGTAATTTCTTTACATAAAAAAATGGAGTAATGAGATCTTAGCAATAATAGTTTCTATGTAAAAAAAAATGGAGTAATGAGATCTTAGCAATAATAGTTTCTATGTAAAAAAAATGGAGTAATGAGATCTTAGCAATAATATGTAGTCTGCATACTTTGCCACCATATATAAAGTGCGCTATAACCTTACACTTACACTCTGTACTGGCCGCCAGCGCCCACCTTCAGGCATCCCAACGGACACCGGGGACAGCCACGTCAACAACAACAACGACGCCACCAGCGCCCACATGCAAGCATCCCAACGGACACCGGGGACAGCCACTCCAACAACAACGACGCCACCAGTGAAGAGACTGGGAAGTCGAACAACCCGGGCACATGTACACACTGGACATAGATCTGGTGTGTTACTAGCCTGGGCTCTGTAAGACACACCCCCCCTCACCATAACACCAGAAACGGAAACAACATCAGAGCCACCGCCAGGAACAACAATAACATCGACTTCAACCCACGGATCACCGGGTTTGGAGTCCGCCTTTGCCGGCCAGACATGTTTTTCTCAACGGGCACACGCAGCAGCAGAAAGGCACCCCCTCCCTCTCCCCCCCCCCCCTCTCCAAACGCGAAAGCGGCGGAAGCCGGAAGCGTTCCCCACATTAACAACAATACACTTACACACAGGGTAGGTACTTCTCACATCTACCACAGTAATAGCTGTTTATAAATCAGTAAACTGGGAGATTCAGGTAAAACAAGAAAAGACTGCTAATTCCCTGTAAAATATAATCAGGGAACAAACACTAAGTTTCCAGTTTATTCATTTCTAACTCCGTTCTTTCGTACATTCAAGTCTCAACTTACAGTTTCCTGCAACAGTTTTTATTAGCCCAATACAAGCATACAACAAAATTAATACAAAATATCAATTTTATGAATGTATTCACTAGAAGCAAGGTCAAGTGTTTAGCATACTGCATAGAAATAATAGTTTACTCACATAATACATTTCAATATAAAGCACAAGTATAACCTATCAATTAAAACAATGCACGAAATATGTATAAGTCCATTATCTCTTAGTCTTTTGACTCACCATTAAGCTGATGGTTGCCTTTCATGCCCGGACTTCTTGCCCCACTAAATTCAAAGTGATTAGACAATGGTATTCTTAAGCAGGAAAACGTTTGATCTCAGTCCATTGGCTGGTCTCGTTCTTGTGAAATCTTAACTATTTGACAATAAAAAAAGTACTCATCCACCTAAGACTGGTTTAATTACATCAGCAAGTCTAGCACATTCTTTACCTGAATTGTTTACTTCAACTTTGACACTTAAAATTATCAGCACAAGCAGAGCCCAAGGTCGGGTCACTTTGACATTTAAGAACTCATACAACAATTAAGATATATAAATTGTTATATTATTGCCACCCTTATATAATTACTCGCACAGAAATAAACACTAAAAGAAAATTTATTCATATTATTTAAATATGCTGAAAATAATAACAATTATAGATTAAGTGGACATTTTTTCACACCTGAAATAATTGCAAAGTGAATAAGTTATCAGAAAATCGTATAAATACTTAGCAATAAATATAAATAATCACATCAAAAGAAAATGTTAATCGACCGAATAATTAGTGTGGAATAATCATACACTCAACCAGGGTTGTAATATGTAAGCGACCCAGTAGAGCTTAATTAATAGCGTACACTTAACTAATGGGCAAGTGAAGATTGTACAGCGTTTGAGTTATAATAACACCGGTTCGGTTAACAGCAGCGTTTTAAAGAAGTAATTAGTAATTAGTGCGAACTTTTCTCGCTGAGAAAAAAACGTATACCATACTTCAAATAAATTAACTAACAAGAACCGAACTAAAGAACATAGACCATAATTCATATACATTACCTACTGGAGCCGCACTAAAGAACGTATTTCATACGTCATATGTATTAACTAACTAAAGCCGTATTTAAGAACGTATTTCATACGTCAAATGTATTAACTAACTAGAGCCGTACTTAAGAACAAAGACCATATTTTAAAAAATATGAACTGACTGGAGAGGTACTGAAGAGCGGAAAGTACTGACTGGAGAGTCTATAGCGTCTCGTCATGGACACTAACGTAGTAAACGGCACAGGTTTGCAGATATCTTTGCTCTACACTGATATAGTAGCTACTAATACTCTTTCTACTTTATTTCCTGAAATGTCACAGCAGTCGTAACTGACTGATCTTCCTTGTTAACGGACATCATGCGATGAACTAACACAAGTCAAAATACGACCTCAGTCATACAGCGGTTAACACAAGTCAAAATACTACCTCACTCAGTCATATGGTGAGTAACTGACAATCAAAGTACGACATCAGCCATGTAGCGGCTAACACAGTCAAAATAGACCTCAGTCATATAGCGGTCAACACAAGTCAAAATACAACCTGTCATATAGCGGTCAACACAAGTCAAAATACGACCTCACTCAGTCATATAGCGGTCAACACAAGTCAAAATACAACCTCAGTCATATAGCGGTCAACACAAGTCAAAATACAACCTCAGTCATATAGCGGTCAACACAAGTCAAAATACGACCTCATTCAGGCATGTAGCGGTCAACACAAGTCAAAATAGACCTCGATCAGTCATGTAGCGGTCAAAACACAAGTCAAAATATGACCTCATTCAGGCATGTAGCGGTCAACAAAAATCAAAATACGACCTCACTCAGTGATGTAGCGCTTAATACTAGTCAAAATACGACCTCATTCAGTCATGTAGCTGTAAACACAAGTCAAAATAGACCTCGATCAGTCATGTAGCGGTCAAAACACGTCAAAATACGACCTCACTTTGTCATGTGGTGGATATTGGACAGTCAAAATACGACCTTCACTTTGTCATGTGGTGGATATTGGACAGTCAAAATACGACCTCACTTTGTCATGTGGTGGATATTGGACAGTCAAAATACGACCTCACTCAAACTTTTTTTATATGCTTATTAAGGCTTGCAGTAAAAACGCAAAGTAACATTTTATAAAGTCATTCTTTCATAACTCTATATCATCTAATAAATCTTTACATTTTACAAAGTTTACAAATTTCTATCATATTGGATACGTCTCTTTGTCTTTTCTCTCTCTCCCTGTCTCTGTCTATTCTCTTTCTCCCTGTCTCTGTCTATTCTCTTTCTCCCCGTCTCTCTATCTATTCTCTCTCTCCCCGTCTCTCTATTCTCTCCCCCGTCTCTCTGTCTATTTTCTCTCTCCCCGTCTCTCTGTTTTCTCTCTCCCCGTCTATTCTCTCTCCCCGTCTCTCTGTTTTCTCTCTCCCCGTCTATTCTCTCTCCCCCGTCTCTGTCTATTCTCTCTCCCCCGTCTCTCTGTCTATTCTCTCTCCCCCGTCTCTATGTCTATTCTCTCTTGCTCCGTATCTGTCTATTTCTCTCTCCCTGTATCTCTGTCTATTCTCTATCTCCCCGTATCTCTGTCTATTCTCTCTCTCTCTTCCTTCAATCGATATATTTCGATCTGTCTATTGAAAATCTTTTTCTCTTTCTCACTATTTTTTCTGTCTTCCTCTTTCGCTCGCTCAGTCAGTTTGAGAAATCTCACGCCTTTTTGAACACATTTACGAGTTATTTGCCCTTGATTTGACCGTGGTTCTCTCACACGTGTAAAGGAATACGCCTAAAGTAATAAGTTGATTAATTAATATTGAAAGATTGCCAAAGATTGCAATATCTGTTTACCGTGTCTTGTTGCTGGGGTCCAACTGGTGGATGAAATTCATTAACGACGTCAAATAGGACATGTCGTCTACTGTCACTTTTGACTCTTTTGTCCAGGTAACTTCATTGAATTTGGAAGAAATTAATCCAAACCAGTTCACCTGAAACACATGACATTGACCCTGATTTTGACCATCCACCATTGTGTCAGGGAGTTGGGTGAATCCAGACAGATGGATCGTAATGAAACGTGCATAATAAAAAAAAATACAGGAAAAAGAAAAAGAACATTATGCATATAATATATTTATGCTTCTGTTATTCTACATATTTATTTGTTTATATTGCTTCGTGGAACTTACATGCACCTTTATCAATTTATTCTTTTATCTTATATACATAATATTATATGTTTAAATATAAATGGTCATAAAATATTTCTATTTTTCATATAATCTTTCTAAATATCGATGGGTATTAGCCTGTCTCTTAACATATTACCTACTTGTCTATCAAGTATCTATTTATCTTAATACCTATCTGCATATCTACCATTAACGCTCTTAACATATTACCTACTTGTCTATCAAGTATCTATTTATCTTAATACCTATCTGCATATCTACCAATAACGCTGTTTACCAGTGGTACCTCCATTTGCCTCTCTAGTTTGCTATACATATGTGCATTTTCTCCTGGAGGTGCAGCATACATCGATTTACAAATTACAATTTATTCTTTTATAATTTTGCACTTGACTACATTTGTCTTTTCGCATTCTTCTAGCAGTATGTGTAACCATTGTTGATTGTTGATGAGATATAAACAAACCGTTAACTGGCCACGTGGACAGCCCTATTAATGCTATATCATGAAATTCGCCGACAAAGCGATGCGTTACACAGTTACACCGAAGTTTATGAGGACCTGGTAAGTAACTACTCAGAGGGAGGGAACAACGACATGCTGACGGGAGGGAGCCATACAATCAGACACGAGAATGCCATTTATGGACAAAGTTGTTCCGTTGTATGACGTAGATAGAATTGGGAACTGAAGTCATGTGACACTTTTACTGACATGAACTTTCATTCACTTTGAGTGTGCCGAATAGTGTAGTTGAAGCAAAAACAATGAATGATAAAGAGAAAGCAATGAACTTCAGTTACATAATAATGAAAGGAAAAACTAAACTTTATTTACATACCATGCCTCCTGTCATGTTAGACAGCATTTTCAGACTAATGCTTTCTGCTCGAGATTTATCTTGAGAACTTGTATTATATAGCTGGAAGATAATAAATCAAACTGAAGATAATGAAGATAATAAATAAACCCCTTATCGTGTACACTACAAATCATACTGTTTAATCTTAAATATTAGATTTAAATCCCGTGTCTTGTATGCTACAAATCATAGTCTTATATTCCACATAATAAATTCCTTTGTCTAATACATAACAAATCTAACTATTATATTCCAGCTAATCCTTGTCTTATACATTACAAATCAAACTGTAATATCCTAACTTTTAGAGGTAAATCCCTTGTATTCAACACTACAAATTAAACTGTTATATCTGAAATATTAGAAGAAATCCCTTCCTTACATTACAAATGAACCTGTTATTTCCCAACTATTAGAGGTAAATCACAATTTTTTTTATAAAATGGATAAATACCTTTTAAACGTATATCCTGTCCTATTGAGCTTGTCTTTATAAAAAAAAAAGTAATATACAGATGTAAAAATTAAATTAAAAACTAAACCCGACGCATAAAACTTTCTTTAAGGTCATCGTTTCTCAAACTGTGACGTCATACAGCCAGTCCACAATGTTCGGATTTGTTTTAAAGAAAAGAAAAAAAAACAAAGATCACTCATTGGGTCCATGCAAGTACTTCCCATAATCTATGATAAGTGTTATGAAGTCTTTGCAATAGTTTTCATAGTCAATGATAAGTGTTATGAAGTCTTTGTAATAGTTCTCATAGTCTATGATAAGTGTTATGAAGTCTTTGTAATAGTTCTCATAGTCTATGATACATTTCATGAAATCCATGCACTTGTTCTCATAGTCTATGACAAGTTATTTTTAAATTTATGAAAAGATTTTATTTCTAGGTGACCTATCTCTAAGTCATTGCAAACGATCATTAAGTCTATGACAAGTTATTTTTAAATTTATGAAAAGATTATATTTCTAGGTGACCTATCTCTAAGTCATTGCAAACGATCAGTATGTCTATGACAAGTTATTTTTAAATTTATGAAAAGATTATATTTCTAGGTGACCAATCTCTAAGTCATTGCAAACGATCAGTAAGTCTATGACAAAACATCACTACATCTATTACAAAGTATATCTATGAAAAGTGTGACAGTTGGATTGGGGCAAATTATACTCTATTATTTATTTATAATCAATAAGTGATAGCTACTTATTCCTGCTGACCTCCGAATGACCGATTATGCAATCTGCTGTACCCACCAAGATACACGCAGTAAAGGATTTAGGTCAAGTTTATTGAACACTCGTGGGCAGATTTTGACAATCGCTATGGTAAGCTCATGGCACATGATCTTACGTTGCCCTGGGTAACGGGTAAGAGGAACTTAGCGGCGATCATTTTGCTTTATCGATATGTAGTCCCTATCTAGAGTAGTGGTTGACTCGCTTACCTTACGCTGTCCTGGGTTACAACATTAGAGGGTATGTTAGTGACTCAAGAGTAACTTATCGGACAATTCATTTGTCTGTACTCAAAATATATAATGAGCAATGACTCACTCACTTCAGCCAGTTTTGAGGCCATCAAATAAACATCTTGCGTGAAGGTCTGGACCCGTGACATCATTTCAACGTGAGTAAGATTCAGTTCAGCGTCTCTCAGCAGTAGTGAGCCGACTGTCCGGATGAACTTTTTCACGCTTTTCCTGTTCTGAATGTTAAACAAAATAGTGCACTCCAAAAGAAACCCCACAATTTAAGGCATTCTTAGTTAAGTCTCCGATTGAACTCATTAAAGGAACTGCCATGGCACCCTTCCCTCAACTGCCTGACAATCTCTACACTCGATTGCACTTAACAGTCTAGATGGAAATACTTTCCTCGCCCGCTGTCAGTCAACTGCACTCGTGGCTAAACCTTTTAACTTTACACATCAGAACACTCCCCCTCCTTCCGTCAGTAAATAATGTGAAAAATTAAATGCTTATCAACACCTAGGTCTTAACTAAACAGTTAATCACTAAAGAGTGATTTCTTCCCATTCCATCACCCTTTGGACGAGACACGTGACTCTGAATCGCAAAAGAAATCTTGGAAACAGCATTTGTACTGATAGGTGTATGAATGCAGCCCGATGGACCGTTACTCAGTTGTCCAGATGAATACAAATGAGGGCATGCTATCCATAGAAACTACTACAAACAAATAAATAATGAGAGACATGGCACTCAGAAATACAGAGACTTACATGCAAACAGACAAATAAATAATGAGAGAGACATGACACTCAGAAATACAGAGACTTACATGCAAACAGACAAATAAATAATGAGAGAGACATGACACTCAGAAATACAGAGACTTGCATGCAAACAGATAAATAAATAATGAGAGAGACATGACACTCAGAAATACAGAGACTTGCATGCAAACAGACAAATAAATAATGAGAGACATGGCACTCAGAAATACAGAGACTTACATGCAAACAGACAAATAAATAATGAGAGAGATGGCACTCAGAAATACAGAGACTTACATGCAAACAGACAAATAAATAATGAGAGACATGGCACTCAGAAATACAGAGACTTACATGCAAACAGACAAATAAATAATGAGAGAGACATGACACTCAGAAATACAGAGACTTACATGCAAACAGACAAATAAATAATGAGAGAGACATGGCACACAGAAATACAGAGACTTACATGCAAACAGACAAATAAATAATGAGAGAGACATGGCACTCAGAAATACAGAGACTTACATGCAAACAGACAAATAAATAATGAGAGACATGGCACTCAGAAATAAAGAGACTTACATGCAAACAGACAAGCTTACCATCTCCAGATTCTCTCTCACTAAAGGTCCGTTCAGCTCGGAATACGGCATACTGATCTATTAACAAATCGAATAGAAATAAAATTATAAAGCATGCTAATCTATTGGTTAAAAAAAGAATAGAATTGATAAATAAACCAATATTCCAACATTACGTTTATGACAATACAAATAGAAAAATTATATATCAATCAAGATTAATTTAATTGCCTATGTATTATATTAAGATTAAGAATACCCTCTCCCCGTAAAGTAATTTAACGAAGCTTCAGGTGTTTTCGAGACATGTATAAAATAATGTTTTAATCATGATAAAAAATAAATATATATTTACTGGCAAAACTAATGCATAAATCGATAAATCAAATAGCATACACACCATTATTAGCGAATAAACGAGAATGTGTTAGCCAAAGTAAATAAAAAAATATTTAGAGCAAAATAATATAGGGTGGATCCCAGTGAAAGTAAGTGTATTCAATTTGTCATATTTATTCCACTCGAATGAATCACCAACTCATGTGAATCTCAAACCTGATTCAAGATGACTAATGAAATAAGCACTATCATTCCTTGCTTGTGTCTGCCTGATCAGTCAAGTTAAACTGACATGATGGTTAATGAAATAAGCACTATCATTCCTTGCTTGTATCTGCCTGATCAGTCAAGTTAAACTGACATGATGGTTAATGAAATAAGCACTATCGGTTCTTTGTTTCTGCATGATCAGTCAAATTAAACTGACCTGTTCCCAAAATTAGTTCCATATGGAGGTCAGCATAAACTCACCTGAACTTCATACATTTCAGTGACGTCATTCCAGGTACTAATAGAAAAGAGGACCTCATGCCAGTAGCCATCATGGGCTTTTTGCAGGGCATGGTTGAAGTCCCACTTGCTCTCAGTCCACTCAGAAGAGTTTTGCAAGGCCCACCACCCACCGGAAGGCTTGATAACCTTCACCAGTAACGGCTTGCCCCGTCCTTGATCTTTTTGGAAGTGGTCTAGGCATGACTCGTAAAGGTCATGAAGCTTTCGGTCAAAAGAATTTATGTCCGTGGTTTTGGCTGGTTGCTTCAACAGGCGAAGGACTTTCTCATCATTCTCAATGTCAATGAGGTCACTAGCGGTGATTTCCGATTGGCCAGACAGCAGCGGATGTAGGTCTGCAAATTTACCACATGCATAGCTGTGAAAATTCTCACACGGGGAAATTGTTTCGTTTAAAAGTTCTGTAATATAGACAGCAGACTTCAGGCAGCCGATGGTGCTACATAAGTTTCCGTGACCTTCGTCTGCTCCTGAATGACCTCCACATTTTGCCGCTAAAATTGCAGACAGGATAATGATGACGACAAGACAAACGAAAGTAAGTCCACCCAACGTCATGTCTCGTTTCCGTAAAAGGAAGCCTTTGATGATTAAATCATAGTCACTAATAATGGTCGCCTTATCCGAATCCTCGGCCATACTGCAGACAATCGTTGTACACCTGACAATTGAAATGGATACGATTTTTAATTAAGACAACATTAGATTAATCATATTTTAAAATTAGCATACTAATGGTTATGAAACATAAAATACAATATATTTCTTTGTTTTTTTTAGTCGTGTGTTTGATTTAGAATTACAAAATATGAATTAAATTTTGAAGTGAAAGTAACCAATAAACTTTACATCAACTATAAGATGTTTTAATAAGAATAGTCTCTTGTTAAATGCAGTCGTTTCAGCAGTAATAGTCTATAATTATATGAATTTTTCATTAGTACTTTCCACGATTTGCAAACTAAGAGATTACAACGTGGTCTCCGAGATTGACAGTGTCTTTATTAACACTTTCAACTTCTTGAAATTTAAGTGTTTTATAATGTGGTCTCTGAAACTGACAAACACTTTATTAACACTTTCAACTTCTTGAAATTTAAGTGTTTTATAATGTGGTCTCTGAAACTGACAAACACTTTATTAACACTTTCAACTTCTTGAAATTTAAGTGTTTTATAATGTGGTCTCTGAAACTGACAAACACTTTATTAACACTTTCAACTTCTTGAAATTAAATGTTTTATAATGTGGTCTCTGAAACTGACAAACACTTTATTAACACTTTCAACTTCTTGAAATTTAAGTGTTTTATAATGTGGTCTCTGAAACTGACAAACACTTTATTAACACTTTCAACTTCTTGAAATTTAAGTGTTTTATAATGTGGTCTCTGAAACTGACAAACACTTTATTAACACTTTCAACTTCTTGAAATTTAAGTGTTTTACAATGTGGTCTCTGAAACTGACAAACACTTTATTAACACTTTCAACTTCTTGAAATTTAAGTGTTTTATAATGTGGTCTCTGAAACTGACAAACACTTTATTAACACTTTCAACTTCCTGAAATTTAAGTGTTTTATAATGTGGTCTCTGAAACTGACAAACACTTTATTAACACTTTCAACTTCTTGAAATTTAAGTGTTTTATAATGTGGTCTCTGAAACTGACAAACACTTTATTAACACTTTCAACTTCTTGAAATTTAAGTGTTTTATAATGTGGTCTCTGACAAACACTTTATTAACACTTTACACAATTTGAATTCTAAGTGCTTTAAAATATGATCGATGAGATGGATAAATTCGAGTTTAGGAGAGTGTGGCTTATCGGATTAATCAAACTAAATGAATTAGGTCTCAAACCAGTGATCCAAAAGATTTCTGCATGAAACCAGTGTCTACAACTCATAGCCACTCAGCTTTTCCAAAATGTCAATTATTTACTTCCAACGCCATCTCATATATATTTTTTTTAATTTACAATTATTAGAATTTACCCGTAATTTATTCTCTTTTTTTCTGTTGGCGAGAGGGGGGGGGGTCGATAATAGTTTTACGTCACCGCGTTGATCATTTTATCATAAGACATTCTCTGATCCGGAGTGCTCTAGTGGGACCCCACAGCCTCACATTGCGTCCCGAGGTGGAGGGCTGAAGGGCCCGTGGAAGTTGGTGAAAAAAGTCGCACAACTTTGGAGCACACCCTCAACTGCCCTCCCTCGGTGGTTGAATCCTTCGGTGGGGAAATTTATGTCCATTTTAAAGCCACGAAAATACATCCCACAAATACAAGGTGTGGTATGACCTTATTCACTATGAACAAAAGGGATAACAAAAAACTACATGAACGAAAGTGCAAATGTCTTAATAATATATGAGGCATAACTCCTCATCCTTAGTCGGAATCTTATTGTCTCCCTTTAAATGGAACATGACACGACGTTATGTCAGAGTAAAAGCCAGTCAGTCTGAAAGTTATTACCATTATCCTCCGTGAAATAAGTGTAGATGGATACTGGAAGGATTTAGTTTTCGACATGAGACGTTGGCCGTTGGTAAGAAGGAGAAAACTCACGACAGGTGGCAGTCTGATGTGAACATAGCCATTGCATAACCGATCCTGTGCACCAGACCGTAAGACGAAAACAACAAAATCGACGGTGTTGACAGTTGGTTTTTTTGTGGGTTTTTCTTTTTTTTTTTTTTTGGGGGGGGGGGGAGTCACCATTTCATGAACGAGAAGGAAAGACAATCCATTATCGTCTCTTATTACAAATGGGGAGAGATTAACTTTTTGTCACGTGACCGATGTTAAAATTGTAAAATAAAAGAGGAAGTGAAATAATTATTTCAGCATTCCTAGCATCACGTGGTCTAATATAGAGGGAGAAGTAAAAAATGTCGACATCATAGTCAAAGTAAAAATGTAAAGGATTTTTTTAAATGTTCACTTTTATATATCCTAGATGTGGCTAAGACAGAAACAATATTATTCCAGCGGGTTGTTGTCATTTACACCAGGACATATTGTGTGGTCACATTGGTACTTGTTTACTCAGCAGTATGTTATTCATTTTAATTATTTAGTTTGTACTTGTTTACTCAGCAGTATGTTATTCATTTTAATTATTTAGTTTGTACTTGTTTACTCAGCAGTATGTTATTCATTTTAATTATTTAGTTTGTACTTGTTTACTCAGCAGTATGTTATTCATTTTAATTATTTATTTTGTACTTCACACTGGTACTTGTTTACTCAGCAGTATGTTATTCATTTTAATTATTTAGTTTGTACTTGTTTACTCAGCAGTATGTTATTCATTTTAATTATTTATATTGTACTTCATTATAGTGATGAATTTAAATGGGCATACACATCTGTAATATAGTCAGTCCACTGATAGATAGATAGACAAATAGACAAACAGACAGACAGATAGACAGATATAGATAGATAGATAGATAGATAGATAGATAGATAGATAGATAGATAGATAGATAGATAGATAGATAGATAGATAGATAGATAGATAGATAGATAGATAGATAGATAGATAGATAGATAGATAGATAGATAGATAGATAGATAGATAGATAGATAGATTAGCGTTTATAACATATTTTACTCATATTTTAACCTACACTATTAATCATTTTTAGAAAATGACGTAACAATATTTGCGAATAATGTTTTCTTTCTTTGCGTTTTATGATTATAATCTCACCGCAAGAGAAGAAGAGAAAGTATTCAGTAGTTCAAAGGTCACTTCTTACTGACTACAAAATATACAGTAGTTCAAAAGTCACTTCTTACTGACTATAAAATATACAGTAGTTCAAAAGTCACTTCTTACTGACTACAAAATATACAGTAGTTCAAAAGTCACTTCTTACTGACTACAAAATATACAGTAGTTTAAAGGTCACTTCAAGCAGACAGCAAAGTGTTCTGTAGTTCATGTATGTAGTGGACAAAGTACTCAGAAGTTTACTTTGTATTTTAGGCAGTAGAACAAAGATTTAGTAGGGGAGGTCGCCCATTATTTCGATGCCGACGTATTCATTTCTTTTTTATAGAAAAGAATTGTTTTGTTTGTGTATGCGTGTGTGTGTGTGTGTGTGTGTGTGTGTGTGTGTGTGTGTGTGTGTGTGTGTGTGTGTGTGTGTGTGTGTGTGTGTGAAGTTTAGTCTTCAGGTCATCATTTGTTCAAATGCAAATATTTATTTTAATAAACGTGAGATAAAAATACTTCTTAACTCTGTAATTAGTAAATAATATATTTGAACACTTGCTATATTTAGATACTAAAGTACGTCATACGTACGCATTAAAACAGAGATTAATTTATATATATTTAGGTAAAGAAATAAATTATACATACTTTATAAAGTCATTTCATATCTATTTAGAAAAATAATTCATACTCACTTAAATGTAGAAGCACTCAATAGATCATGGGAGATAATCTCGAGAAGCTTGTAGACAATGGTGTCTCCCGCCCAGACAGGAAAGAATGATTACAACAGTCCTGTTTCTGTGTTAGTCATGAGAGCAAACCAGTGCCTCAACTCACTAACTGTGTTGTCCGGCAAACTGACTGTGCAGTCTCGTAAAAGCACTTTAAAAATAATAATTGCATCAGTTCGCATAACTTGACAAGTTACTGGCAATATGGCAGAACCTGAAAAGACTTTTAAATGTGAATGATCTGTCCTAGATGAACATAAGACGTAAGGAGGAAACAAATTTAAATTTCGTCAAAGGGTATGAAATAAAAAAAAGTAGACACTATTAAACATCTTAAATCACATATTTGGCAAGAATAAAACACACTGCTGTCAATCACATGCTCTACTCAGAAAGCTTTCAGATATTTTACATTTTATGTGATACGATCCTGCTCTTTGTACGGGGTGATGTTGGGGGTAGGGGTGGATAAGGAAGTTGTTCCATAGGTTTAATGCGTTATTAACTTCTCTGAACTTTTGATGTGGGGTGGCGGTGGGAGACATTCATGTAGACAGCCAAAACTTTATTGTACCAATGGTATTTTCCATTGCCCCTGCATTGTATATTTAACATTAAGGTTTGTCCTTTTATTTTTCAGACGTGCGCTTAGCAACTTAAATAAGGGCATTTATGTCTCCATTGTTCTCGATTTCCTTAACATTAACAAGCATATACAAACAAACAAATACACACACTTCCGAATTATTATTTTTTTTAAAGAGCTGCTTAGTTAGTGTATAAACTGTAGATGAACTGTTGGACTGATATGTATTGGTTCGTGTGCTTTGTTCAAAGTGACTGGTTCGTATACATTACTGGGCTGAAGGGTTGATTAACAAGTGCTACTTGTTGGGCTGGTTTATACTGGTGTCCGACTGAAATGTGTTGACCGACCGACCGACTTGCATCGATTGTTGGAGTGTCTTGCAATCGTGCCGTTGAACTAGATGTATTGCTTGGGAAGCTGGTTTATACTGGTTGTTGGGCAGATCACACCTGGTTTTGGACTGGCTTACACTGGCTGTTTATACTGGATTGTACTGTTTTTTGAACTGACACGTACCGGTTTCTCGACTGGATTGTACTGGTTATTTAGGCTGATCTTTGGACTAGTATGTGTTGGTTTGCATTTATTGTTAGGCTGGTGTGCATGTGGTGTTGAAATGCTGATTATTGGTTGTTTCGATGGTTTTTATTGGCATGAAATGACAAAGTAGCTTTTACAGGTTGGTCTGGTTTGTAATGTATCTGTTATTTTGAAGTGACTTAAATTGCATGTTGGTCTATTTTTGTATGGCTGGTGGGAGTTGTTGAAAATGAGTTTCTGGCTGTTGGAATGATGCTATGGGTTGCTAATCGACTTGAATATTTGGCTGATTTGTTTTTTAAAGTTTAATAGATTGAGTTATATAGTTATTCTGTTGCTATGTAAGGTTTTTTATTTGACTTACTTTTGGTTGTAGGGATCTCTCTTGTTTATGTTGTTGAGTCATCTTGTTCTATATTTCATTGCTCTCGAATGAAAGGGTTTTCAGGACGGAGATTTTATATTGGTGATTCTGAAATGCGATTTGCTTGCATACTTTGAGTATGAATAATATATTGTTAAAGGCAGGTTTGAAGAGATGCTAATGTAACTGCTTTATAATAATGTTCTGATTTGTTAATGTTTTATGTGTTAGTATTTTTACTGACCTTTATTTTCACATCATTCGAGGTCACGATTTTATTTTTAATGAGTATTACTTTTAATTTTTAGTGAAGTCTTTGCATAGAGAGAACATAAATAGCATTTTTAAAGAGTATTACTTTTAATTTTTAGTGAAGTCTTTGCATAGAGAGAACATAAATAGCATTTTTAAAGAGTATTACTTTTAATTTTTAGTGAAGTCTTTGCATAGAGAGAACATAAATAGCATTTATGCTCGATAAATATCCGTAATTTATTTTTCTAAATCTTGTTAACTTTTCTTTTATTTAAATTTCTTGTTATTATTTATTTTAACCGTATTTGTTAGTGAAATACTTTCTATCGTTTGTTTTCATAGTCCGAAGTGATAATCTAATGATTACGTCTTGTCCTCTGTTCGTCTATTTATAATCGTCATATATATTTATTCATAAACATTGATTCTCAGCGAGATCTGAGTGGGGGCCTAGCCAAATTGGCGACGTACCAGTAAATCGGCGTAACAGTTGCAGATATACATATCTAACCAGTGACCCATACTCTGCACCAGCACTTGTAGATGTCTTGTATCATAACTAACTACACAAATTTGATATAATTCATTATTACAAAGTCACCCCAGAGTATAGCGGCGACGCCATCATCTACCCAAATGTTAGCACTTATGTCATCTATCCATAAGCGAGTTCACGGTTACATACGTCTCAAAGTTAGCCACATAAGCTAGCTCACGGTTACATACGTCTCAAAGTTAGCCACATAAGCTAGCTCACGGTTACATACGTCTCAAGGTTAGCCACATAATCGAGTCTTAGTCATACACGAGACATACAAGGAATCCCATTTAGTGTAGTTTCTCATGGCCACATTTCAAATACACATACCGGCTCATCATGGCCACACTTCAAATACACATACCGGCTCATCACGGCCACACTTCAAATACACATACCGGCTCGTCAAGGCCACACTTCAAATACACATACCGGCTCATCAAGGCCACATTTCAAATACACATACCGGCTCATCAAGGCCACACTTCAAATACACATACCGGCTCATCTATGGCCAGCGGCTCGAACAACAACAGCAATACATCAACTTGTAGTCGAGCGAATAACCTTAAAATAGCTTCCCTATTCCTCAGTCCAAACAAGATATTTTCTACATCCATGCATCTACCTTAACTTACAAACGCTTTACACAAAGTGTATGTTAGAGAATGGAGTGTCAGATAAAATGGAGTTATATTGTGACAAACGGGAAACTTAGGCTTGCTCCCTGACTATATGTTACAGGGAACAAGTGCCTTTTTTCCCTTCTTTTTGTACTTGAGTTGAAGTCTTGAGTGTCGAGTTGCAAGCTTCAAGTCTAAAGGTTATGGTTACCCTCTATGCTTTTGCCGGTTTTAAGTCACATGACCGGAAAGCATAAGAACGTTTGTTGAGGTGTGTGTAAGTATTAGGGGGTATGCGACACCCCTAATTGATGTACCAAGACAAGAGATGCTAAGTACACCAGTACAGTGAAGTACCAGAATCATTATGATTGTGATCTGATCAAGAAACAGAGTCTTGGTCATACACATGTATATGTCGAAAGGTTAAATAACTACATAATAGAGTCATACACGAATATATATCTAAAGGTTAAGTAACCACGTGATAGATTCAAGTTCATACGCGAGTGTATATGTCTAAAGGTTAAACAAGTACTTGATTCTTGATCATACACGAATATATAAATCTAAAGTTTAACTAACCACGTAACATAGTCATGGTCATACTCACAGTATATATATCTAAAGTTAATTAGTACATGATTTTTTTGGTCATGCGCGAGTATATAAATCTAAAGGTTAAATAACCATGTCATGAGTCCTGGTCGCACGTGAGTATATAAATGTAAAGGTTAAATAAGCACATAACGAGTTATTGTCATATACGAGTATATAATTATAAAGGTTAAATAAGCACATAACGAGTTATTGTCATATACAAGTATATAATTCTAAAGGTTAAATAAGCACATAACGAGTTATTGTCATACACGAGTATACAAATCTGAAGGTTAAATAAGAATATTACGAGTTATGGTCATATACGAGTATTAAATCTAAAGGTTAAATAACCATATAACGAGTTAAGGTCGTGCACGAGACGTGAAAGTAATCCGTTTAAGTCTAATTTCTCATAATCGAATTTCAATCTCATGTACCAGTTCCTCTCTGGCTAAGTGTTCAAACAACAATGTCAACACACTTCTCTTCGCACATATTGCCCTTGAACTAGCTTCGCCGACTTCAGTCAAAACAACCTATTTTTCTACATCATTCTGTGTATCTTAAAGTTACACATTACAAGTAAATTTATCATAACACTTTCAATCATAGAAAATGCAAATAACTTTATCATCGTAATATTATGAATTACAATTGAATCTTTATTTTAAATAATGTCTGATATTTCCCATCATACAACACTGGTGAATTCAGAAGGCTAGACTACGGAATGTCTCTACTTTCTTCATGCTCAGTAAAGCTTGCACCGACTGGCTGCCACCATTTTCGAGTTGTCGGGGCAGTTGAATGCTTGCTGGAACTCTGGAACCTGTGTAAGTGCAATGTTCACCCTGAAACAAGGGAAACAACTATCAATTCGTTTGTATAACGAATAACGTTTACAGCTGAGTTTAACATAAATCAACCCCCGACAATAACAAAGTCTTGGCAAAAGTTTTGACATCTCTTGAAAGTCTTAGATTTTTACATTTATTGTTGATATCAATTAAAGTATTGTTTAAATCCAAACATTTTAAAGTTTATTGTTGATTGACATTCCAACATTTTAAAGTTTATTGTTGATTGACATTCCAACATTGTTTAAATCGTTAGTTTTAATTTTATTGATCACCGAAATTCCGACAGTATTTAGGTCGTAAGATTTCTAAGCTGTTTATTGACAGAATTTCACTATTTAAATCCTAAGATATTTATTGACAGAAATTCACTATTTAAATCCTAAGATATTTATTGACAGAAATTCACTATTTAAATCCTAAGCTGTTTATTGACAGAAATTCACTATTTAAATCCTAAGATATTTATTGACAGAAATTCACTATTTAAATCCTAAGCTGTTTATTGACAGAAATTCACTATTTAAATCCTAAGATATTTATTGACAGAATTTCACTATTTAAATCCTAAGCTGTTTATTGACAGAAATTCACTATTTAAATCCTAAGATATTTATTGACAGAATTTCACTATTTAAATCCTAAGCTGTTTATTGACAGAAATTCACTATTTAAATCCTAAGATATTTATTGACAGAAATTCACTATTTAAATCCTAAGCTGTTTGACAGAAATTCACTATTTAAATCCTAAGCTGTTTGACAGAAATTCACTATTTAAATCCTAAGATTTTGAACGTGAGTCTTGACTGGAATTTTGACATAACTTTAAAATCTCGAACTTGCCGTTTTGCATCAAATTGCATGATTCCTGGGGTTTAATCTAGGCAGACATTTTACAAAATTGCTATAAATCCTGGAATTTCTGGCTGTAGTATAGGAAGAGTTTTATATATTTGTAAATATTTTGATTTGTAACTGTGATTGGACAGACATTTTACACATTGTTAAAATCCTGAGATTTTAAATGTTGTCTATGCATATATTTTATACATTGCTAATTAATCCCCGTATTTTTAACTGTGGTAGCCAAAGACACGTTTGACATTGCTACAAATCTAAAGATTTTTAACTGTGGGTTGCGGAGGACATTTTGTGCATTGCTTTAAAGCCATATTGAGAGTTCCATGACTAATATGTGTAGCTTACCTTTAATTTACATATCCGTTAAATTAAAAAATAATCAAAGAAGAAAGAGGTTTTATCCCACTTAATTATTTTCTAAATATTTTCCATTGTGTATGCGTTTTAATGTTATGTTAATTTTTGCCTCATTAAACACATTATGATGTGTGATTCCTATAAATATTAACTTGGAGAATGCCTATTCACTACACTGTGTTTACAAAAGATAGTTGATCAATAGCTACACTATATTTACAATAGATAGTGGATCAAATGAACACACTAGGGATACAGTAAATAGTGGACCAAGCTCTGCAAAACGCTACATTATATTTACAACAGACAGTGCTCTAAACACTGTGGAGAAAGTAACAGTTGGTTTATAATAAATAATACACCAAACACTGTGCAAAACGCCACAGTATATTTACAATAAATAGTGGATAGTTTGAACTATTTTTTGCAAAAATGGTGGACCAAACACAGTGCCAAACGCCACAGTATATTTACAATAAATAGTGGATTAAAGTTTGAACTATTTTTACAAAAGTGGTGGAACAAACACTGTGCAAACATCCTGATTATGTTTATAACAGATAGTGGACCAAACACTGAAAAGTCAGATGAAAACAGACCTGACTTTAACAGCATGGCTTGGTGAAAATCACGTTCCTTATACAATAGCACACATTTAGTCATTTAACAAATTAGGTCATCAGAAGACAGGAGGGCCAAAATTCTGAAAGAAACGAATAACTTCACTCTGCAAATATCGAGAGAAATATCTTGGTAGTAGGAATACCTTCAGAGGCCTGTAGAATTGAATTTTGAACCTTTTCCGAAATGTGAAAGATGGAAGTTTGAAATATTTCAATTGTATTTAGTTTATTGAAATGGATAAATTAAAACTGAGTATTATAATCTAGTTTTAGACTAATGATGATTTGTATTTCAGAGATCGGAAAGAATTAAATCCTCATTATGTTTCAAAGTCTCAGAGTTCAGGACAGAAAACCTGTATCACAATGATCGACGGCTGCGTTACAAGTTTCTCGGAATCTACATTTGGGTCAAGGTCAACCAATTTGCATGAGAGAAAGTTACAACTATACAATCACAGACTCCCACAATCAGACCACCAAATCCAGGCAACACAGCCAAACCATCACAGCTAGACCACCACAACCGTCACAACCACACCACCACACCTAGATCACTATAGACCGCCACAACCTGACCACCACAACCAGGCAACCACAAACAGATCACCACAACTAGACCATCACAGACCGCCACCAGACACCACGAACAGTCAAGCCCAGACAGCACCAAACAAGACCACCCAAACCGGACCACCACCACAATCAGACTACTACAACCAGACCACCAAAATCAGTCACCACAAATAGATCACCACATCCAGACAGCCACAAGAAGACAAACACAACCAGCCTACCACTATTACAGTGGAGTGTTAAGTCCTTAAACTATTATGAAATAATTGCCTGACTGTATTCTGTCAATCTTGTGTACTGAAAAAGAGAACAGTAAGAACATTGAAACATACGAACAGTCAAAATATTGAAAATGAGAACAGTCAGAACACTAAAACATGGAACAGTTTGAAAATAAAACATGAGAACAATGAAAACATTGAAAATTAGAACAGTCAAAATATTGAAAATGTGAACTGTCATAACATTGAGTATTGGAACTGTGAAAACATTAAAACATGACAACATTCAGAACATTAAAACATGACAACATTCAGAACATTGAAGCATGACAACAGTCAAAACAATGCAAAAATTGAGAACAGTCAAAACACTGAAACATGAGCAGTCAGAAAATTTAAACATGAGGACGATCATAACATTGAAACATGAGAACAGTCAGAAATATAAGAACATTAAAACATTAGAACAGTCAGAACATTAAAACATTAGAACTATTAGTACATTGAAAATGGAATAGTCAGAACACTGAAACATGAAAATAGTCAGAACATTGAAACAAGAGAACTGTCAGAACATTGTAACAAGAGAAATCTCAGAACATTGAAACAAGAGAACTCTCAGAACATTGAAACAAGAGAACTCTCAGAACATTGAAACAAGAGAACTCTCGAACTCTCAGAACATTGTAACATGAGAACTGTCAGAACATTGAAATAAGAGAACAGTCCGTGCCTTGAAACAGGAGAATCATTGCTAGATCTGTGAAGATAAAAATGTTATCATCTTCCACATATATTTTCTTGTTAAACACTTCTTTATGAGTCAGTGTTAATGCATGTCAACTACAAGTGTAGTGTAGTATTATGTTACAACGTTTCGCGTCATTGTTGCATAATTATTTATATCGTTCCTTAGTTGTAGTATTATGTTACAACGTTTCGCGTCATTGTTGCATAATTATTTATATCGTTCCTTAGTTGTAGTATTATGTTACAACGTTTCGCGTCATTGTTGCATAATTATTTATATCGTTCCTTAGTTGTAGTATTATGTTACAACGTTTCGCGTCATTGTTGCATAATTATTTATATCGTTCCTTAGTTGTAGTATTATGTTACAACGTTTCGCGTCATTGTTGCATAATTATTTATATCGTTCCTTAGTTGTAGTTTTATTGCGGAGGCGGAGGAAGAGTCAAAATAATAAATAAACGCATGAAATCCACACCGTCACCACCGAATAACCAGTCGATGACCAGCATTGTCATCTATAAACCAATTAATGCATCAAGCCGAAGTACATCTCAACTTATTACTGGAATACAGATTTTGTCGAGTATCATGCGACATAAGCAATTCAAGACTTTAGTTTTCCAACCTTCAATTTCCCCATGTCATATTTTAGAATAAGTGAAATAGTGACCAGAACTGGTTGAATGAGTACATGATAAATTGTAGAATATGTGAAATAATGACTAGAACTGGTTGAATGAGTACATGATAAATTGTAGAATATTTGAAATAGTGACACTGTAAATGGCTAGTCGATAGGAATGTTAACAAGAATCAATGGGTTATTTCGTCCGTCCACTATTGCGTTTCACCTTTTAGTTTTATGTCAACTAAATTATGAACTGCCCACTGCAGAGACATACCATATCCTTTCACTGAGATGCTGCTGTTCGGTTTTCTTGCCACATTTCTTCTGTTGTCTCTCCATTGTCTTATAGTCTGTCCATTGTCTTATTGTCTGTCCATTGTCTTCTAGTCTGTCCATTGTCTTATAGTCTGTCCATTGTCTTATTGTCTGTCCATTGTCTTATTGTCTGTCCATTGTCTTATTGTCTGTCCATTGAATTTCACCATTCCAGGTCTCTGTTTCTTTCCTTTGACTGTCTTCTGTCAAAGTCATACTGTTTGTCCGTTGATTGTTTTCTGTCCAGAGTCTTGAGGTCAGATCACTTAAACTATCCACTGTTGCATAGTTTGTCTACTGACATGTTTTGATTGGCGTGTCTGTCATCAATCTGTTTATACCTATCATCTATCTGTTTTGAATATGTCATCGATCAGTTTCGTGTCCGTCATCAATTTGTTTTGTGTCTGCATTTTCTGTTGCTACATTTAAATTATCCTACTGTAGGTCAGTATGAAATGTAATTTTTCTAAATCTGAACTGAATCTGAATGATAATATATTTGCCTTATGCAGAAACTATGTGTAAAAAAAAAAGCCAAGTAAACTCATTGTAATTCATAGTCATGTACGAGTCAGTACTTCAGTTAAGTCAATGGAAACAACTCACGTGTCCTCCTTTCCCAGAAATTCCCAATATCCCCTCTGAACAGGACTCTGATTGTTGCAATTAGTCTGCAGAAAAAGAAAGATTTTAATTAACGTAGCACAGCTTATTACGTACATTTCTAAAATTATAAAGAATTTCAATTCCTAAGATGGCTGACTAGCCGAACTTGCAAACCAGGACATTATTATTGTACTGAACGTAAAAGCCAATACATTATTACTGTACTGAACGTAAAAGCCATTACATTATTACTGTACTGAACGTAAAAGCCAATACATTATTACTGTACTGAACGTAAAAGCCATTACATTATTACTGTACTGAACGTAAAAACCAATACATTATTACTGTACTGAACGTAAAAGCCATTATATTATTACTGTACTGAACGTAAAAGCCAATACATTATTACTGTACTGAACTTGCAAAACATAATAAGTATCAGCAACTGGTTTCACTGTAATTGAATGTAATTTACACGGGTTTTAAGGTGTTTTCGAGTATGTATGATATGTGTGACGATTACTGCTTTCAGTTGATGTCTAAATGTATTGTGTGTGTGTGTGTGTGTGTGTTTGTGTGCGTGTGTGTGTGCGTGCGTGCGTGTGTGGGTGTGGGCGTGTGTGTGTGTGTGTCTGTGCGTGCGTGTGTGTGTGTGTTTGTGTGTGTGTGCGTGCATGCCTGTGAATAACATGTTCACATTTTGAGCGCTGAACAATTGATGCAAATTTGAGGATAGAAACCTGAGCTTTATAAACAAAGGCAAAAGTGAATGAAATACTGCCAATCAAAATAGGAACCACAATGACAAAATACAATATGCTAAGCACTTGAGGGAGTGCGATTAAATTATTTTCAGGAAAGCAATCCTGTAAAAAGTAAAGCAAGCCCTGTTGTGGTAGACGAGAAAAAGTTTGAATTTGAACTAATTGCACCAGATGGTATCTCCTATCATAAGTAGTTGACCTCCGCTCCAGATCTCGGTGCAATACAGCGACTGGTGGGGGAGGGGAGGGGAAGGTTTTCGTTTCGGTAAAAGAGAGATTGTTGCTGTAAATAGCGCACGGATCTCTGAATTTCGCTTAAACTGGACAAGTATAATTTATGGCAAATTTGTTTAAATAAGCGTCATGGATATTATTTGAGTCTAATAGTGTTTTTCAATTTTTTTCAAATTGCATCATTTAATTTTTATTACTATTCACTTCCTGTTTGTTACTTTCCATATATCAATGGATGGCCTTAGTGTGGGAAACCACGTAGACATTTAGATTTGTAGAGTTAAGAATACCGGTGGATAGGAAATACAATCGTGGTTGCATGAAACATGAAATATTTGGTTTACGACATAAGTCAAGTGCTACCTGAACTGTAAAATATTTGGTTTACGACATATGTCAAGGGCTACCTGAACTGTAAAATACTTGGATTAGGACATATGTCAAGGGCTACCTGAAATGTGAACTATTTGGGTTAGGACATATGTCAAGTGCTACCCGAACTGTAAAATATTTGGGGTAGGACATATATCGATGGTTACCTGAACTGTAAAATATTTGGGTTAGGACATATATCGATGGTTACCTGAACTGTAAAATATATATATTTGGGTTAGGACATATGTCAAGGGCTACCTGAAATGTGAAATAGAACTGCGTTGCTTTTCAGTATGTTGAATCTGAGTTTGAAATTGCGAACGAAAACATATGTTCAATTATTGCACATCTTGTTTTCTTTACTAATGCTTCCAATAACTAACCTGAGCGTAGGAGACGAAAAACATTTGTTCTGACGTCAGTAGGCCACCTGTCATAATTGTTTCTGCTCCGTTCGTTTTGACCCAGTCCTTGTACGCCTGGAAAACATAATCTAAAATAATCTTTATCCAGTGTTTGTATGCCTTGAAAAAAGTCAAATATATTATCGTCTGTATCCAGTTCATATACCAGAAAGAAATAGTCAGATGTCATCTTTACCTGGTGGTTATACGCCTGGAAAAATAGACAAATATTATCTTTACCCAGTGTTTGGATGACTAGACAAATAAGCAAATGTCATATGAAGTTAGTCTTGTATTCCTGGAAAATAGACAAATATTAAGCAAAGCCTTTAATTTAGTGTAACCTTTCATCATTTAATGCATTCGCTCATTTCTTGCCCTATTAGTCTCTATCTTTTTCAACCATTTTCTATCTCTCCTAATCCACATTTTCTTCTCTCTCTCTCTCTCTCTCTCTCTCTCTCTCTCTCTCTCTCTCTCTCTCTCTCTCTCTCTCTCTCTCTCTCTCTCTTCACAGATGCTGTCATGATTTAGGATTCTAAGTCTTGTTACTTGAACATCACTTCTGCTGGAATAAAATATTTGAGATCAGCGATTGCAACATCGACTTTTCTCAAATGGTACACATTTTCTTCCAAATGAAGAAAAGCGTATAAGTATTATACCAAATCACCCCCACCCCATCCCCAGCGAACATACAAACTCACATTCCTTTGTAATTATGACGTGTTTACTGGTTACTTTCCTATGATGTATATTCCTCCCACATATTTTTAATATAAATTTCCATGTTTTTGTCCACAATTTTAAACTAGACGCTATTTGTAAGTTATATGATTTAGAAATGCTTAAAGTTTAGTTCTGAAGAAAGTCCAGGATGGATAGGGGTGGAGGGAAAGATAAGCTGTTTGAGCGAGTGAGTGCACATAGAGTATGAACATCGAGTACGTTAATGATCTAACAAGGACAAAATTCTGGACAGTGTGGTTAGTTAGTTAATTGATTTACTGGATAGTGTGGTTATTTAGAAAATTGATTTATTGGGCCGTGCAATAGCACTCTATTGTTAATCGTAAGTCGTAATTGTTCATTTTTCTTTCTTTATTGAAATTGTTATTAAATTTATTGTTATCTTACATGTTGCTACATAATTGCTTGTAGCATGACCAGATATCCGATTGATTGGGGGCGAGCCGTAATAAAAGGATAAAGAATCATAAATCTTAAATTATACATAAGGGGATATAACATTATCACTCGGGGCAAGTCAACTGATTTATCTGGCGAGGTGTCGCGAATAATTGGTCCAATATTGTGGTATTTTGTGGAAAATAAGTCAGGCCGTCCGGCTGTCGCTATTGTTAGGAATTATTCAATAAACCAATATTGATAACTGGAATCTAAAATAGGACAGGGTCGTTAAACGTATACCGGACACGTGACAATCAATACAGTACGTTCGCTATATTTTTATACATTCCAAACTAAAATAATGGTTATATATTATCGATATACTGGAAAGATTAAAACATTAAGAATATAAATATAATATTTTAAAATAAAAAATAAACACTCAATCATTCCATTTATTTATTCACTTATTCTGATCTGTTAGTCATAGGTGCATTTACGCTGGTAGGCACAGTTTTTTGGCAAATACTGACTTAAAAAGATTGTGTTAAACAGTTGTACAAGAAATTGCCCATAAATTCTTTTTTCAGAAAGACTACATACAATTATAAGTATGTCACTGGGAAATAAGTGTCCCTTAAAGCAACGTTTGTGACATTCAGCAAGAGGTGCCATTAAAATACTTACCAAACTACATAAAACAAACGCTTACCTGAAAGGCTACCTGTATGCCACTGGACTCTGCAAGAACATCACGACGCGTGTTCTAGGACAAATAAAATGTTCTATTACAATTATAATGTTTATACTGTATTCATATTCACTGAACAACAATAGAAAAAAAATTATTATCGATAATTATAAGTCCAACACACATGTTTCTACATTATATGTTGCAGCATTGATATGTCGTGAGATAATCACGTTTAATATTCAGACCTCGTCATTATATATTTCAGCATAAATATTCATGTTTAATAATCAAACCTCGACATTATATATTTCAGCATAGATATTCAAGTTTAATGCACAAACCTCGACATTATGTATTTTAGCATAGATATTCATGTTTAGTAATCAAACCTCGACATTATATATTTCAGCATAAATATTCATGTTTAATAATCAAACCTCGACATTATATATTTCAGCATAAATATTCATGTTTAATGCACAAACCTCGACATTATATATTTCATCAGCATAGATATTCATGTTTAGTAATCAAACCTCGACATTATATATTTCAGCATAGATATTCATGTTTAATAATCAAACCCCGACATTATATATTTTAGCATAGATATTCATGTTTAGTAATCAAACCTCGACATTATATATTTCAGCGCAAATATTCATGTTTAATAATCAAACCTCGACATTATATATATCAACATAAATATTCATGTTTAATAATACCACCTCGTCATTATATATTTCAGCATAAATATTCATGTTTAATAATCAAACCTCGACATTATATATTTCAGCATAGATATTCATTTTTTAATAATCAAAACGCTACAGTAGAGTAACATGTTCAATGCTCCTTGTGGTGTGTTGAGTAAACACAAATGGAAATTCAAGAACATTTCCCCTGATGTGATTGACAGTGCCTGTGAAATTCAGGATGATTTCTGTGGTGTGCTTGGAGAGTGAGTTGAAGATTCTAGAACAGTTGTATAACGTGCCTCTAGCAGGGACATTTTTGTGTGTGAAACCTCGCCTGAAAGGCATTGACTTTTTGCAAACTGCAAGATTGTGAAACATGTGCCTGTGACAACTGCCATCTTTGAACAGGTTATGTGCATTGACTTAATTATTTCTCTGAAACTCTACTCTCATTTCCGTGATGATATACATGAACTAGAAATAAAAATGAACATGAAAGAAAAGAACTAGAAAGAAAAATGGAGTGTGGAAGAGACAAATTAGACAGAAAAGAGGAAATAGAATTTTGTTTTTTTTTAAATGAAAGTGAGTAAAGATTACAGATTGAAAGTGGAAATAAAGATTAAAAATTGAAAGTGAGGTAGTATTTGATGAGTTAGAAGCCAATGATAGAAGACAATGAGCTTGACTTAAATCAACTAAAGATACAGGATGATAGCTTAAGATTAAAGTTCAGGAAGCAAAGACAACATTTCATTTCCATTCTTTAAACATAAAATCGGAAAAAATTAAAGATTACATGTTAAGCTTTGAGCAATGCACTATGAGATTAGGCCTACCAGAAAAACTATAGCTTAATTAGTGGCATGTATGAGAGGGCAGGATAGTATGATCTTTGATCGGCTCCCAGAGGAAGCCACGACATATGAGACATATAAGGCCAAACTGTTAGCGAATTACAGAGTGACAAGCGAGATGTACTGAAGTAGGTTTCTCCAGTTTAAGAGAAAGCAGACATTTGTACAGACAGCTAGTAAATTATAGCACATCTTTGCCAGATGGTTAGAACTAGACAAAGCAGACATTTGTACAGACAGCTAGTAAATTATAGCACATCTTTGCCAGATGGTTAGAACTAGACAAAGCAGACATTTGTACAGACAGCTAGTAAATTATAGCACATCTTTGCCAGATGGTTAGAACTAGACAAAGCAGACATTTGTACAGACAGCTAGTAAATTATAGCACATCTTTGCCAGATGGTTAGAACTAGACAAAGCAGACATTTGTACAGACAGCTAGTAAATTATAGCACATCTTTGCCAGATGGTTAGAACTAGACAAAGCAGACATTTGTACAGACAGCTAGTAAATTATAGCACATCTTTGCCAGATGGTTAGAACTAGACAAAGCTTTATATAGACAAAGGGAAAGATGTTAGGGATCACCTTGTGGTTGATATGTTACAGTAATCATGTCAACCAGCACTTTTATTTACATTCAGGACAAAAGGCCAAAGCGTTTGACAGATTGGTTAAAAGCAGCTGACAGGGAAGAAGATATATGGAAAACGTACTAATCTGACAACTAGGTATAAACCGTTAATGGACAAGTGATGCACAAGTGACAGGACGATATGTCTGACCACAAACCAAGTATGGGGCTCACTTCATCGCCTCTTTCCTTTGAAAAGAAAAAAGTACCTCACCCCACCTTAACGGTAAAGTCAATGGTGTTAAGAGTGAACCAGTGGTGAGCTTTAGTTGTGGCAAACCAGGCCATATTAAACATTACTGCCCAGGTAACATAAATGTCATTGAAACATGTGGGCACACCTAGACAATGTGTTTCAGTACTCTTTGTCACTGTTTGTGGAGTAGGGTTACAAGTACACCCTAGCCTAGTGAAGGAAAATGACCAATGTATCTATCTATCTATCTATCTATCTATCTATCTATCTATCTATCTATCTATCTATCTATCGCAATGTTTTGGGCTGATGAAATAATTCTCAGTTTTGAAATCATAATCAAACTACGAAAGAAATAGCAAAATGAGACAGTTTTGAGAAATGCTAAGGGAAAATGTCACAAACGATGAGACACACTTCCAACTGGGGAGAAACACCTGAGAAATCCATCAAGTTTAAGCAAGAAACAAATTCATCCGACAACCAAAGTCACAACGTTTAAACGAGAGAGCCACCAACAAATTTACAGTTTGCCAGGAGGAAATAAGATACCTGTGACGGGAAAATGCTAATTATTACACTTACATAATTAATTTAATTAATATTAATTAATTTTACTATTTTTTCAAATTTAAAAGTTAAATTTGATTTGAATTTCACAATTCAATTGTTTGGAATAAACAACGCTGACCCACATCTACAGTTAAAGAAAGTTAGAGTCAGGGGCCATTAATTCCTACATAACATGGACCTATTTTGGGCATCCATCTCATGTAGTCTATTATGTGCGTGCGCTCAGCCATGACTATTTATGAAAGGAGTCAGGGAGCAAAACAAGTAGTAGCCAGAGGCTAAGAAATTCTAGAAACTTCCATGATCTTTGAAAACACGTAAAAGGGCCGACTCTAAATTCTCTACACTCTTTTACACATCTTGGGGTCCCATGCATGGCTCATGGTTAGAAATGAAAGAAAGGTATGTCCAATATAGAGATTGCGTTGTAACTGATTTTTAACATTTACTTTTTAAACCTATTTGAATTATACTTTCTTGTAAATGTTATAACAAGTTTAAACTAAGATACTTTTATTTTCGTTTAAATAAAGAATCAGATAAATTGTTAAAAGGAATTATAATGAGAAACGAAAATGAAAGTACAGATTACAGATTTTAAAACATGATCCTGATGCATGTATTACAACTAATTTGTTGCAGTTCAAGCCATTCTGTTCTGTTCTCTTCATGTCCTGTACCATACCTGTACCTGTATTGGATTGTACATAATTCTCATTTTCTGGTTGTCTTGGTTTAACAACAGTACTGCCACTTGGCCTGCTGGATGTGTTAAGGGCTGGTGTGGAGTAAAATTCTTGGTTGGATTCCGTATGTATCGGGGCCATCAAGGGAGGCTGTATTACGAAGGAGCTGCAGCAAGGGCGTGAGTCCCTAGTAATGACAGAAACGTACTTTCCAACTCAGTGTGCACTGAACTGTGGATACTCTAATTATATGTTATTCAGTGCCAATGAAAGGATTCTATATGGTGTGCTATACTTTTCGTGGACTATATGTGTGGTGTACAATTTACGGAACATTCATTTAACTTCACCAGGTGGGCTGAATCACAAGATATTCCATTGCCAGCCAACCCTGCCGAGAACGAGGCTACTGTTGAACAAGGCCGCAATCAGGTGATTCAAAACCATGAATTTTCAGTGCAATCTGTACATGTTTCTGTGATTTTTCATTCCTTATTCCATCTCCGATTCATCTATGTAATTTATGTATTTGTGACTAAGTTGTTTGCTATCTAGTTGGCTTATTTATGTGGAGGATTTATGTAAGCCTAACTAAATTGTATTATCATTATTCAGATGAAATTCTCTAATAATTATTCTAGAGAGCTGCATTGATATATCTTTTAATTAATCGTATTCTGGAGGTCTTATGAGATTTGTGATTTAGAAATCGCCTAGTGCGTGATTTTGAAACTAATTGTAAATTAGTTATTTTTATTCCTTTTAAGAAATGTGTTTTCTTTTAAACTATTTACTCTTTCATTTTTAAGAGGTACATGTAAGATAATGGGTGGGGGCTAAGCCAGTGACGTAACTACGTTTAGAAGACGGTCTATATACATGTTTTAAAATAGTTCCCATTATCGACGATGACGAGAGATTTGTGGTAGGGCCGGAATAGTGACAGAATGACTAGTAAGATAAACGCAGTGTAGTCGCTATTCTGAGACAGGTAACACTTGGGGAGACGGTCACTAACTGACGGACTACTCAAGGCTTGACCTAGTCACTCTCAGACCGCACGACAAGACCCTTAAGGAGGTTGTGAGCGATTGGCATGAAAGAAGTTAATTTAATATATACTAGTTATGAATAATTGTCATTATTAATTAATAACAAAGAGACGCACACAGAGGAAACCCCCTTTTCACCACAATACATCTTGAGAAAGAGTCTCAAGAAGAAAACAGTAATTTATTCCGCACTGAATTAACGTCTTACTTCTTTCGAAACTCTGAGATTGACAATGCAAATATTTCTTTCTGATTATTCGATAATCTTTTCTGCATTAAATGAAATAAACCCTGTAACCTGTTGGTATGTGCCAGAGGTGACGTTTGTGTGACATAATACTCACAGTCGAATAAGTACGATTGAACAGATGAAGGAGAGGTTCCGTACAATTCGCCATGGCCATATATCGTGCGGTCGTCTCGTTGGACCACCATGCTCCAGGGAGAAGGCTGCGCTCATTGTAATTTCTTCCTGCAAGATAAATGTCACTGTGACCTTTTACTTGAGAAATAAACGTCACTGTAACATTTTACGTGCTTGATAAACGTCACTGTACCTTTCTTTCCTCCAAGAAAAACACCACTGTAATTTTTCTCTGCAAGGCAAACGTCACTTTAACATTTCAGTGCAGGATAAACGTCACGAAAGCTTTCAGGGCATAATACACGTCATTGCAATCTTTTAGTGCATGATAAATGGCATTGTAGATTTTAATTGCATGATAAACATTATTGCAACCTTTCAGTATAATATAAATGTCGGTGCACTCTTCCAGTGCTAGATAAACGTCAGGATAAATTTCAGTGCAAGATTAAGGTCACTGTAACATTTCATTGCTTGATAATCATCATTGTACACTTTTACCGTCATAATGAACGGAACTGTAACTATTTACTTGCATGATTTCAATGCCACATAAGCGTCACAGTAACCCTTCACTGCAATATATATGTCACACTTTCCCTGTCATATAAACATCTCCGTGACCTTCTATTGCAACATAATTTAACCTTTCACTTTTCATTGCAGAATAAATATTACTACAGTATTTTCTCTGCAAGACCATTAAACATGTTAATATTTATTTAAATATGGCTAATAAATCAGCTTTTCAACAATGATGATGATGACGATGATGATGATGATCATCATCATCATCATTTACAGTATTATCAAATCTCATTATTTGTTTAGAAAACCTGTTCTAACTCTGAGTAAAATCCCTGGAAAGAGTATGCATTTACAACTGAAAGCAGTCATTGAAACAGAAAAAGTCAAAATACTATGGACTTTGAAATAAGGATGGATCGAGTGATTCCTGCAATGACTAAGACCAGTCATTGTAGTTGTCAATAATTTCAATAAACAACAACAATCATCGATCTTGCTGTTCCAAGTTGTCACATGTCCAGTTTTCATTTTACAATCCTGTCCTAATTAAGGCATTAATCATCAATATTAATTTATAGGATAATCCTCAACATTAGCGACAGCTAGACTTGCCTGACTTATCTCCCTTTAAATGCTCACACCTAGTCAGATAAGCTAGTTGACTTCTTGCCACAATGTTATCTCCCCTTTATTTATAGATAATAAATATAATTCTTTATTCCTCTATTTATGGCTTGGCCCCAAGTGGCAGTTTCCTTCAGTTGATTACATGCACTAATGTAATAACATAGAGAGATAACAGTTTAAGAAAGTTAACAATAAAATTTAATAACAGTAAAATTAAATTTGAAACAAGAAAATGAACAAATTGATTTCTGTGAATACAGAATATTAACTTGCAACCCAGAAAGTCACTTTGTTATTCACACTATGGAAAATCTATCTTGATTGTCCTTTGGGACTTATATGTATAAAGCACATGTTATTGTCGTCCACTGTGGCACGGTTACCTCCGTAACCTTAGGCAATCCTCATAGTTCAACAGGCTGTGATATGGTTTCAGCACAGACGTTTGCTCATTGATGTTTTGGCTCCAGCTCAATAGCTTGGACTCCCACCAGTGTGTTGAGCCATCAGGTTAGAGTTCTGAGGTAAAACTCAAAACGGACTGCAAATACATAGTTATTTACATTACAGCTTTGTGTGACAATAATGACTTTTATGGGCCTTATGGCAGCAGTGTTAATCATTCTTTACAATTTCCACTAATTCACAATTTACATTACATGAAAATTCAAATATATAAAATCTTGACAAATATATTTTTTCATTACTCCATAGTTGCTCTTAATACCATTTTAGCTAGTGACCATGCAGCGTGTGTTAATTCTCCCATGTTAACAATTAATCAACAGTATTAAAATTACATACATATGGCATTTCTGACCACATTTAAAATGTAATGTTGCTGTGCCACTTAAATGTATTATATCAACAACATTAAAATTCACAAGAGTATTCTACATACATCACAATACAACATATATAGAATTAATTATAATTTCGATTTTAGAGAGATCAAGGTATTACCATTGGGTGTTTTCGTATAGGCACAGTCATAGCAATGGGTGCTCTCTATTTTCCCATGTAAGTTGGGTGCAGTGTAGCATAGGCGTCTAACGTGGCCTGCTCAGTCAAGTGTTTTATGAATGAAAATAAAGGTCAACTCACATCTTAGCACTACGCCATTGTCCTGTAAACAAATGACTGTGCATGGATAATTGGTATCCGATTTTTGGTGCGACCTTCACCTATGGTCTAACCTACTTTCCCCAAAATTGTAAACAGGTATTTCATCAGTCTCTAGCTTAATCCTTAATGGAAGTTTCTCAATGGATACGTAAGACTGGGGAAAATGCGTGTATAAGAAAAAAAATAATAATACGAAAAGGTTATCAGGACTACATAATTTGTTTTAATATATTTCCACACAAATGATAGAAAACACGAAAACGAAAGAAAGAGAAAAAATAGAAAAATACCAGGAACTTAGATTAGAAATACAGAGAATATGGAATATAAAAACAGAAGTACTGCCTAAAGTGGTAGGAACTTTGTAGAATATAAGACCTGAATTGGAACGCTATCTAAATACAGTGCCTATATAACACAAAACTGCCTTACAGCTAAAAGCAATGCTTCTCAGAAATGTTCACATTATTATTTTTTAATTAATTAATTTATTTATTTATTTATTTATTTAAATCAAACATTAAATCTGTCTACCAAATTGTTAAGCCATGAGTGATATGGACAGGTAATTAGAAACTAAATCCACAGAAGTCATTTTCACTTCTGCAATGACATGGCCTACAAGCTGGTGAGAATGGTCAGAAGGAAGTTCACATTGCACACCTAGTGAGCCTTAATTCTCTAACAATCTGCTTCGGCTTCAAAATCTACACTAGTGAGTGCAGCCACTTCTGCACATTATGTTGAGCAATACCCACCCATCTTACTGGCATATTTTGGCGGAAACCTTTTTGGTGGCACAGAATGATAAGGCTGATCATCTTTGAGATGTTTAAATTATTGAATGAGGGATATGTCTCTTAAGGTTATCAATTTGTGATGGTGCTTCTCAAAGAGGTACAACAAATGACATTTGTCTTTATTTAAACAGTACCTTTAAGACCCGCATGTCACATTTACTACATTCATATGTGCAATTATTCATATGTTAATCCAATCATATTCTTGTGTTTTGACCACATCAGCACGAATTGTTAACAGCAATCTTCCTAAAAATGTGTGAAGATAAAATATTTTTTTTAGCTTTTCCCTTTAGAAAGTTTTCAGCCGAAATTTAAAATATTTCCTTTGATCTTTACCTTGTACTGTATCTAATGTATCTTGTAACTCTGTTCTTTAAAGTATTGGTTAGGATTGGAATGGCATTAAAAAATAAAGAAAAGACACTTGTAGATGGATTGATAGATAGATAGATAGATAGATAGACAGATAGATAGATAGATAGATAGATAGATAGATAGATAGATAGATAGATAGATAGATAGATAGATAGATAGATAGATAGATAGATAGATAGATAGATAGATAGATAGATAGATAGATAGATAGATAGATAGATAGATAGGTAGGTAGGTAGGTAGGTAGGTAGGTAGGTAAGTAGGTAGGTAGGTAGATAGAAAAGTTTTCGAGAAATAATCTGTTAATTAACTGAACATTTATCCATAAAATGATGGTTCGCTAGAGAAATCATACTTTTACTGCTTGATCTGTTTGATGAATACAGTCTAATTTGGTATCGGAAACAAGCGAGGGGAGGGGGACGAGTTTTTTTTTAACGTCAACGTAAGCTTATCTTGCTGAATTTTCCTGTTATGGTAGACAACTCACCAAACTCGTCAATAGCGTGAACGAGTTCCTTCCCCACAATGGTGCCCAGCGTGCCGAAGTTAACGCAGTGTGGCAGCGTGTAATCGTAGAGCGGGAACTGCAGGTACCCGGCTGAGACAACGAGCGCACTCTCTTGGTTGTAGTAAGTGGCGTGCGGGTAGATTATGGAATGAAACCATTCACTCCTTCCCTGTCGGGTCAGAAAATCGTGCAAGTTCGCTTTCTGGACATTATTGAAAGACATCAAGTTGCCAAAGTAATCGTTCCTTTCCACTATGATCTAGATCGTCCAACAGAACAAACAAGAAGAGCATGACAAGAAAACACACACACCCTTTTCCAGTTTTCTTTTGTTATTGAAGAATACAAGTTTGTCAGTCAGAAAATGTGAAAGAAAATGTGTTGAATTCAAGATTTGAAACAAATTTATCAAGAGTCTGGTATCAAATGAAGTAGCATCTTAATGACGTCAAGTTACCAGAACCCCTAACTGACGCAAAGTTATTAGTGCCTAAATGACGTCAAATTGTGAAAACAAAGTTATTAGTGCCTAAATGACATCAAATTGTGAAAACAAAGTTATTAGTGCCTAATGACATCAAATTGTGAAAACAAAGTTATTAGTGCCTAAATGACGTCAAATTGTGAAAACAAAGTTATTAGTGCCTAAATGACATCAAATTGTGAAAACAAAGTTATTAGTGCCTAAATGACATCAAATTGTGAAAACAAAGTTATTAGTGCCTAAATGACATCAAATTGTGAAAACAAAGTTATTAGTGCCTAAATGACATCAAATTGTGAAAACTCACCGAGCTGTATATAGAGTCCATAGCCTCGTCATCCATCATATAATCCGGGTAGCCGAGTTGAATCAGAGACTTTTGCAACTGAACGTGAACAATAATATACATTGACATGTATGACAAGTACCCAAAAATAATAAGCATTGATATTTAAAATACCACCACCCCTCAACAAAAACAACAGCATTTAATTTTAAAGTACCCGAAAACCGACAAAGTGACATTAAAAGTACCAAAAAACGATACAATAAAATAATTTACATTAAGAATACACGAAAAACAATGAACATTTATATTAAAAGCATATGAATAGCAATAAACATTTACATTAAAATACACTTCGAAATTGTATTTACTTAAAAACATACGAAAATACAATGAGCATTAAAAGCACAACGTAAACAAGAATTACATCAAATCAAGAATATAAAGAATATAATATTAAACAAATTTAGGAGAGAAGTAATATAAACTTAAGAGCAATATAATAATATTAATATTTAAGAGAAACAACAAATCAAGATTAAATAATGTACCTATAAATCAGAATAAAACAACGATAAATTATTTCACACTGTCGAAGTAATTAACAAAAGATGATGATTAGCACAGTGATTAAGATTAACTTTAAAAAATAATAATTAGGTAAGGAATGATTGTTAAGATCATAACAAAAGAATTCAAAACAAATAGCAAATAATAACAGTCAACAACAATAGCTAGTCGAAATAATGTAAATTTATGTATGTATAAAAATTTATAAATTTATTGATGTATAAGAAATAAAAGTAGTAAAAATATGGAATTGTGACAACACTTCGAAAATAACAACAGCATCAGGGCTAAAACAACGTGACAACAGCAGTACTAAAGCAACATGACAACAACATGGCTAAAAATGGCAACAGCAGGACTAAAGCAACATGTCAACAGCAAGATTAAAGCAACATGACAGCAGTAGGACTAAAGCAACATGACAACAACATGGCTAAAATGACAACAGCAGAAGTAAAGGAACATGACAGCAGCAGGACTAAAGCAACATGACAACAGTAGGACTATAGAAACATGACAACAGTAGGTTCAAAAGCAACATGATAGCAGCAGAACTAAAGCAACAGATAGCAGTAGGACTAAAGCAACATGACAACAACATGGCTAAAATGACAACAGCAGAAGTAAAGGAACATGACAGTAGCAGGACTAAAGCAACATGACAGCAGCAGGACTATAGAAACATGACAACAGTAGGTTCAAAAGCAACATGACAGCAGCAGGACTAAAGCAACATGACAACAGCAGAACTAAAGCAACAAGACAGCAGCAGGACTAAAACAACATGACAGCAGCAGAACTAAAGCAACATGAATGCAGTAGGACTAAAGCAACATGACAACAGTAGGTCCAAAACAACATGACAGCAGCAGCTTTAAAGCAACATGACAACAGTAGATCCAAACCAACATGACAGCAGTAGGTCCAAAATAATATGACAACAGCAGGACTAAAGCAATATGACAACTACAGAGTTATATCAACATGACGATTGCAATGCTAAAATAAAGTGACAGCAACGGTTCTAAAACATTATAAGAAGAGCGTGGCTAAAATTAGCATAAGAGCAACACGTTACAAAATGTATAACAAAAGCAAGACTAAAATCAATAACCATCAATTATCATCCCCAATCTTTTTCTTTATCTTCTGTCATAATAATCTATTGCCTTTGACCTTCTCATTCATAAATTCTAACTAGATGTTCTGCATAAATCCGTGAAATCAGCCAGCGTTGGAAGCGGTCGTTAAGATCAACTAGTACGATGTAAAATTTATGGTTGTACGAGATGCAAGATATCCGAATTCAGTTACCTGGCAGAGATCTGTGTTCCGGTAAAACAATGTAGGTTTAAGGGTGCATCTTGCGTAAAGCTTGAAGAGGCAGAAGTTACAGAAATTCCTTATTAGTGCTAACGGAAATCAAAGAATGACTGGTGTCACGTGACAAATCAACGCCATATAATGATGACATCATAGACTTGCTGCAGAAAAGCTTGAACGAAAGGCCTTTACCTGCAATGAGGCTGATTACTTATGATGTTTATGCAATGTCCCTGTCAGAATCAGAAGTTAAAGTAACGTTATGGCAACTGTTTTATTTTGCAATTGTATGTGTAGTCACTGTAGTGTGAGAAATCAATATCTAGTGATGTCAGTCGCATTGAGTGGTACAAAATGACTTAGTTTAGCACGCGTACTTTCATTGCATGACGATAAATCCCTGAATGTAAAATAGTTAATGGGAATATACGTGCTGTAACCTGTGTACTTTGAATTATTGAAATTTGTTATGGACAAAGTTTACAAAATGACTGAAATATTATTTCTCATGTAGGATGATAACTTAATTACATTCAAGTGTATGTATTATGAATTTTCTAAATGTATGTTACGTTTAGAAATGATCTTAGTTTGTCCAGCATATAATATTTAAACTAAGGAGGCGAAAACGCAACAACAGAAAGGAACTCCAGTAATGTGCCTGGTGCCCAGAACAAAACATCAACTATCAAGCAAATTGATACTGCAAACTGGAAATGACTCGTACACAAATACCAGAGTAAGAGAAATACAAAAAGGATACAAATCCTTTTAGAAGAACTTTCGAGAGGATGCATGCGATACGATTCGATAAGATGCATTGCGATACGATATGCTAGGAGACGATAAGATGCGATGTGATACGATACAATAAGACACGGAATGCTGTGTTACGATACATGATGAACTGATATACGATAAGTTGTGTTAGATGTGATATTTGATATGCTATATGATATATAATATGTACAATACTATATGATATATGACATATGAAATATAAATGAGAGTGCTATACTATATATACGACATACAATATACAATATATGGTATATGCTATATGCTATATTATGCATGATGAATGATTCATGGAACATGGTAAAAGATATGTAATATGATGTGATTTGATATGAAATGGTCTTGTGTGATATGATGTGATATATGATATGATTTGACATTAATTGAAATTATATAATATGATATGACATGATTCGATATTATGTGATATGATACGATACGATGCGCTGCGATGTGTTACGATACGATATGCTATGATATCAGATGATATGATATATATTATATGATATGATATGATGTGGTTTAATTCGGTATCATACAATACAATTCTGTACGATATCATATTATATGAATGTGTGTGTGTGTGTGTGTGTGTGTGTGTGTGTGTGTGTGTGTGTGTGTGTGTGTGTGTGTGTGTGTGTGTGTGTGTGTACATACATTTCAATCTATATGCTATATTATGCATAATGTATGATATTTTATTTTTAAAACGTGTGTGTGTGTGTGCGTGCGTGCGTCCGCGCATACATACATATCAATCTGCAAACACACATACAACATTCACATGCAGTCCAACCTTGACACTCGCAAGCTGTCTGGTGGAACTGGTCATCCAGTGGTCAAGCCTGTCCAGGCGTTCAAGCAAAGCGTTTTGTACATAACGCGTGATTTCTTGGGACTGAAATAAAAGATTATACTTTTAGCGGTCAGTACGTAAAATTCAATTATCAAAGTTTGCCTCACACAGTTTGAATATAAATAGCCTGTTTCTCTTGCTTTAAAAAAACCGTTTACCTCACTTAATCTGAATATCAATAGCCTTTAAAAGTTTAATAGAACATTTAAATTTAACGTCTGAAAAGTGTGTTGTTGCGGCGTGTTGGTAAATAAGGAAACTCAAACGAATTATATTCATATCCGAAGAACAATTCACATTTTAATACACTGTCATACAACAAAGAAACCAAAGATCTATTCAAATTTTATTTGAAAAAAAATATATAAAATTAACTAAACAAAAACCTTGTTATAGTATTGCTTAAACTTGTACTTATTTAAGATTTTCCATACCTTGTTTTTATTTTGGTCCGCAAAATGCTGCTGAACGAAGATGGCGTTAACCGCCAAAATCATGTAGTTGTCAACTCTCAGCAGACAATATTTCGGTGGGTCCGGTAATACAGAAGTACCTGTGATTTGCAGTTTGAACAAGTGGTTTGCGATCACGTATTCCAAGGACAGGTCATTGATAAAGTTGTATGCAAAGCACCACACCATGTAGTTATTAAGAATTCTGTGGACATAGTGTATACTAAGGCAACAGCTTTTATAAGTCACTTCACTAAGTTGTTATTAAGAATTCTGTGGACATAGTGTATACTAAGGCAGTTTTTATAAGTCACTTCACTAAGTTGTTATTAAGAATTCTGTGGACGTGGTGTATACTAAGGCAACAGTTTTTATAAGTCACTTCACTAAGTTGTTTTAAGAATTCTGTGGACATGGTGTATACTAAGGCAACATTTTTTATAAGTTGTTATTAAGAATTCTGCAGCTATAGAGTGTAAACTTGAAAAAAATATTTAAAGACACTCCAGAAAGTTAGTTGCTGAGGATTGAGGGAAATGTGTTAACCGATTTATAATTGACACCAAGTAATCTATTTCTTTATCTATCTATCTATATGTCTGTCTATCTGACTATCTATCTACCTATCTGTGTCTATCTAACTATCTATCTACCTCTCTATCTATCTATCTATCTGTCTATCAGTCTATCTATCTATCGTGTTATTTTAATCGTCCATACAAATATTTATATAAGTAAAGAAGAGGAAAATTATTTTAATCAATCCATCAAATATAAAATAATAATGTATTAAAATTAAAATGTTCCCTTATCATCAATAATTGTTACCGCGACTTGTTTCTGGTGTCCATCTGGTTGATAAAAGTCGTGACTGACTTCAAGTGGATCATATCACCCACATTCACCTGTGACTCATTGGTCCACTGGACTTTATCAAATATGGAAGAAATAATCTCCAACCAGTTCACCTGAAACAGATGGCATTCATTCTGATTTTGACCAACCAAAATTGTTACAGGGAGAAGGACATTACAGATAATTGTATTGCAATGAGGTCTGTATAATAACTAAAATACTCTCTCTGTGTATCTATCTATCTATCTATCTATACTGAGAGAGTGAGAGAGAGAGAGGAGAGTGAGTAAATTTGCCACTCCCTATTTTAAAATTTAATTAATTTTAAATTGTTAAATAAATTGTTAAATTGTCAGAGTAACCCAACCTTGGGCATTCTGTATGGTGTTATTTTTGATGGGGGCTCGTAAAATATAAACTCAAGGAGGATTTGTCTTCTTTTTGCACTCATGGAAACATTATGTGACTGTAAATGTTGGGTTATGTTGTGAAATAGAGAAAACGTTTGCACTCATGGAAACATTATGTGACTGTAAATGTTGTGTTATGTTGTGTAATAGAGAAACTTTTGCATCAACAAAATATCTGCCAAGTGAGAAAGGCGAGTTCTGTCTGCTGGAGGATCATTATTAAAATAAATTAAGATTATCATCACTTGTAATTATTTATGAAAGTTTAATTAATAATAATAATAATCATTTTGATTAACTAAGTGGCGTGCTCGTCACACTATTTATCTATTTATCTATCTATTTATCTATCTATTTATCTATTTATCTATCTATCTATCTATCTATTTATCTATCTATTTATCTATCTATTTATCTATCTATCTATCTATCTATTTATCTATCTATCTATCTATTTATCTATCTATTTATCTAGCTATTTATCTATCTATCTATCTATCTAGCTATTTATCTATCTATTTATCTAGCTATTTATCTAGCTATTTATCTATCTATTTATCTAGCTATTTATCTATCTATTTATCTATCTATTTATCTAGCTATTTATCATCTATTTATCTATCTATCTATTTATCTAGCTATTTATCTATCTATTTATCTATCTATCTATATACGTATCTGTCTGTCTGGAAAATATAAATTTGCATCTCCTTTTCTCCCTCCATCTCCATATGCATCTTTTATTTTTTCTTCGTATACCCATCTACCTTTCTATGTATACGCTTAGGATCTCCTAATTAAGAGAATATTATCATCTCTACATACCTGTGATAATACACAACCCCACTACTCCTCTAAGCTTTTAAGCCAATTAAAACACTGGTCGAGGATATTGATAAATAGAGAAATATAATTTATTAACAATGCACTTAAGTACAAACAGCACAGCAGTTCAACATTGATCAAATACAAATATAAAAGACATATAGAAATGCATAAACAAATATAATAAAGATGTTCCTATTAAACACCTACAAGGCTGAAAGGCTCTCTCGTATTAACTGCTTATATTAGTGCTGTTGAAAACTATCTCTAGTTCCCAGAGAATCCTAGAGTGAACAATATTCATTTACAGTGCCACTTCAAGCAATCTAAGTTCAGGCAATATAAATAGTGCACATCACAATATCTGGAAATGTTGAATAGTTTCATGAAAAGTCACGTGACCTGAATAAAGTGTCATCTCTCTGTTTCTCCTACTGCATCTGATGTCATCACACTTTCACCAGCTGGCTTTGTGGAAACACAAATAACTCACAATGGTTCAGATTTTTAAAAAGTGTAAAAAGCTATAAAAGATGTCTGAGGTTGCCAAAGAAATATTTAAAGGTACCAAAGGGAGTCTACTATAATGACTGTAGAGAAAGAACAATAATTCTTCTGTAGAATTTCAGCTGGACAGATACTGACTGTCTCTTTCCTTAATAACTCCTCAGAATATATTTTATAATTACTGAATGCAGTTATTTAGGCCACCACAAGTGAACAATGAATTCAGGCTACTTGCCCTATCACAAATTACATACTTTTCCAGATTATGCCATATTAAAAAGGTAATTTTAGCAGACCAAATAATGGAAATAGAAAATAGTATAAGTTATAAACATTATTTTATGGCTCAAGGTTATGATGAAAAGGTCTCTGAATCATAAACATTATTCTACAGAGATCTGGATTCAGACTCACCACAAGGTTCAAACAATGACTAGCATAATAGTTACAAGAAATTCAACTAGAATTAATCAAATGGCATTTATACTGAATAATATAGCATAAAATATTTTGGAATTATAACAGCACACAAGTTATACTCTGAATATTAAAATACATTCTATTCAGCTTTTGAAAGAAAGACATAAAAATATATTTTTCTATTTAGCTGAAAGAAACAGAAAAATTACAATTGTAGAACTTATAACTCTATGGTTAACTCACAATGAGGCTTGTTTCACATTACTCCCAAATGGAGACCAGAGTGAGAGGGAACACGTCTTTTTTCGTGTAGAGTTTCTCAACAAATGATTGCAAACAGATAATTCCCCACAACATGGGTTTCTCCTGTATTCTCTCAGCACCCATTGATCAGTTAGTCGACCAGTACACAGTGATTAGTTATACATATAGTGGACCAGTATCTGCCCATTGGTTAACACTAACTGGCTAGCTTCTCATGAATGAATTCATCTGCAATAATCAATTTATCCCTAACAAGATCTGGGGTGGACTCACGCATTCACCGGAACTTACACTTTTGAATTCCATCCGGAAATGCACCCGTACCATTTAATTATTTCACTCAATGTCTAGTAAGCCATTTTGGAGGACTGCCATGAGTTTTCCATTGCATGTTTACTTAAGGTGCAGTGCATGACATCTACTTTTAAATCATACTGCATAAATATCAGTGATATGAAAAGGTGTACTTCAAATTTCATCATAAATATATCTATCAAAAATGAAAGTATAAAGGAACAAGTGACTAATGAAGTAAAAGAGGGGAGGGGAATATTTGTCACACTACCAGCCAATCAATTTTGCTGTATGTGTGTGTGAAAATAAAAAAGTACACAACAATATATATAATTAAAATATATGTATATAGATAGATGGAGAAGAGAGAGAGTATAGATAGATAGATAGATAGATAGATAGATAGATAGATAGATAGATAGATAGATAGATAGATAGATAGATAGATAGATAGATAGATAGATAGATAGATAGATAGATATAGAGAGAGGATAGATAGATAGATAGATAGATATAGAGAGAGGATAGATAGATAGATAGATAGATAGATAGATAGATAGATAGATAGATAGATAGATAGATAGATAGATAGATATGTCCCCCCAAAGCTTCTCTTCTAATATATACCCAACTATCTATCTATTCTCTCTCTCTCTCTCTCTAACTATCTATCTATCTATCTATCTATCTATCTATCTACACGTATTTAACTATCTGTCCATTATATATCCATTTATATTAGTTGTTATCAGTATAGCTAAATTTAAATTCATTCGCAAGAATGTCTGTTCGTGTTTCTCTCTCTTAACCTTGTATGCATTTATGCATCAGTAAGTATTTTCAGTTATGCATGAATACAAGTATCAATGTGTGTGACATAATGAAACGAACAAAAACACAACATTTTTAAGTGATTGTGAAAGATGGATGATGTGACAGGAAATTTTTGTTGTGTATGCCGTTCTCAGCCCTCTCAAACCCCACATTTAAAAGTATACATAAGCGTTAACTCGCGTTTAAAGCAAGTTCTGATTTAAAGCTAAATGCCACTACCTTCTTACATGTAATAGACTATTCATTGTAATATTCACAGACCAAGCTATTGGTTGCCTAGCAGTCAAATAATCATGCCTTGGATGATGTCTTCTCAAAGTGAGAGGAAAAACAATTTTGCATGCATACCACGCCCTGTGTGTCGTTGTATAGTTTTCCCAGGCTGATGCTTCCATTGACAGTGTGATGGGATCCTTGACTGATCTGGAAGATAATAAATAAAACAGAAACCCTTTATCTTATGCACTACAAGCCAAACTGTTATTGTTCTGTTGGTCAGAAGTGAAATCTAATTCTAACTGTATAAACCCTAATTAATACCTATACAAGCCAAACTGTTATTGTTCTGTTGTCAGAAGTAAAATCCTAATTCTAACTGTATGAACCCTAATTAATACCTATACAAGCCAAACTGTTATTGTTCTGTTGGTCAAAAGTGAAATCCTAATTCTAACTGTATGAACCCTAATTAATACCTATACAAGCCAAACTGTTATTGTTCTGTTGTCAGAAGTAAAATCCTAATTCTAACTGTATGAACCCTAATTAATACCTATACAAGCCAAACTGTTATTGTTCTGTTGTCAGAAGTAAAATCCTAATTCTAACTGTATGAACCCTAATTAATACCTATACAAGCCAAACTGTTATTGTTCTGTTGTCAGAAGTAAAATCCTAATTCTAACTGTATGAACCCTAATTAATACCTATACAAGCCAAACTGTTATTGTTCTGTTGTCAGAAGTAAAATCCTAATTCTAACTGTATGAACCCTAATTAATACCTATACAAGCCAAACTGTTATTGTTCTGTTGTCAGAAGTAAAATCCTAATTCTAACTGTATGAACCCTAATTAATACCTATACAAGCCAAACTGTTATTGTTCTGTTGTCAGAAGTAAAATCCTAATTCTAACTGTATGAACCCTAATTAATACCTATACAAGACAAACTGTTATTGTTCTGTTGTCAGAAGTAAAATCCTAATTCTAACTGTATGAACCCTAATTAATACCTATACAAGACAGACTGTTATTGTTCTGTTGTCAGAAGTAAAATCCTAATTTTAAATGCATAAACCCTGATTAAAACTTACGCATACAATACTATTGAATTTATTTATGTAACAAAATATTGGTGTATTATTTAGAAATAACCTCATATAAATAATTTTGTTTAACGAAATTAACAGCATGTATCCAAATCATCTAGTTAGAGCGTGAGTCCAGTTCACGTCACGTCTCACTACATATGTATCTGTTTGTAAACAAATCATCTAGTTAGAGAGCGAGTCCACTTCACGTCACGTCCCACTACATATGTATCTGCTTGTAAGACAAGAAAAGCAAACATCATGGGTACATCTCTTTGTCTGTCACCAAATACATGCATGCTCATTAATTAAGTCTATGATAAATAGGAACATCACAAGGTTTATTATTATATATACGAACATCAAGTCTATGACAAGATGTAATGAAGCCTACGCACACACATACGTACGCACACGCACAGACTCACAAACGCACACACAGACACACACATGCGTATTCACAGACGACTTAACTGTATCGGCAAGTGTCGAGGCCACCATGTAAACATCTTCTGTGAAAATCTCCACCCGTGACGTCATTGCATCGTGAGTAAGGTTCAGTTCAGCGTCTCTCAGGAGTAGTGAGCCGACTGTCCGGAAGAACTCTCTTGTGCTTTTCTTGTCCTGAGAGATAAAGAAAGTAGTGCACTCCATAAAACACTGTTAAAGACATTTTTAGTGTTGGTTATTCATACACACTTTCCTCTAAGGAAACGCAGTATGAAACTTGGCTATATTATTGCATATTCATTTGTATAATAGCTGAATTATATAGAATAAGTTGTGTTATGTGTGGTGTGTGTGTGTGTGTGTGTGTGTGTGTGTGTGTGTGTGTGTGTGTGTGTGTGTGTGTGATGAAAAATAATAAATAATAATAACTTACCTACCTATCAGTTGCTATAGAATTGAATTCCGATCCAGGGGAAAATAATGCATTTCAGTAACATTTACGAAACCTCTTTGTAACACGTAGTTTCGCTATTCGCGCATATTTCATCTATTTTTACATTAAATTTTATATGCATAATATATATTTCATGTTCTGAGTACTCAAATTAGAATTATAATTCACTTTTTTAATTTTTATTTGTTTGAGTGCATTAATATTTCTTATCCTGATTCAATTTTATATTGTGTAGTTTGTGTGCGTGTCTGTGTGCACGTGTGTGATTGTGCGTATGTCTGTATGTGTGTGTGTGTGTGTGAGAGAGAGAGAGAGAGAGAGTGAGACACTAAAGAAAAACTTTAAATGTGGCTACCCACAATCAGACGAGATAGTTCAGCTAGGGCCGGTTATCTTGGACAAGTAACGCTTGGGGAAGGAGGTAATCAAAGAACGTACCCTAGGGCTTGACTTAGTCACTCCCCAGACCGCGAAAGACAAAGACCCTGTCGTGGCTATAGTGTATGATTGCATGAGCGAATCAATTGAATGTGGAGAAATAATTATTAAAATATGAATATTTTCACACATTAAGCAATCAGAGACACCATACCCATTTACATAATGTAAGACAGAATGGAGTTATAGTGTGATAAACAGGAATCTTAGGTTTGCTCTTTAATTATATTTTACAGTGAGCAAGTAGCCTTTCCAATTTCCAGTTTCAAGTTTCCACTTTTAGCTTTCCAGTTATCATTCATGTGTTCACCAGTTATAAACTTGAATGACATGGAAGATGTGGGCAACATCTGTTTCAGTGTGTCTAAGCATAAGGGAGTATACTATACACTTTTGATGTATCAGGGCAAAGTATACTATACACTTTTGATGTATCAGGGCAAAGTATACTATACACTTTTGATGTATCAGGGCAAAGTATACTATACAGTATACACTTTTGATGTATCAGGGCAAAGTATACTATACAGTATACACTTTTGATGTATCAGGGCAAAGTATACTATACACTTTTGATGTATCAGGGCAAAGTATACTATACAGTATACACTTTTGATGTATCAGGGCAAAGTATACTATACACTTTTGATGTATCAGGGCAAAGTATACTATACACTTTTGATGTATCAGGGCAAAGTATGCTATACAGTATACACTTTTGATGTATCAGGGCAAAGTATACTATACACTTTTGATGTATCAGGGCAAAGTATACTATACACTTTTGATGTATCAGAGCAAAGTATGCTATACACTTTTGATGTATCAGGGCAAAGTATGCTATACACTTTTGATGTATCAGGGCAAAGTATGCTATACAGTATACACTTTTGATGTATCAGGGCAAAGTATGCTATACACTTTTGATGTATCAGGGCAAACTATGCTGAGTACATCAGGAAAATTCTAGTAGATTAAAGTTACAAGAATTACTGTAATCATATTCTGCTTGAAGGAACTGATATGCTGAAGGGCGTGCTCAAGTTCTTTCAAGAATATAATAGTGCATCAGAGTTTTCCATGTATGCAGAGTAAGACAAATGTTCATACGTGGACATTTTGTTATTGTGACATTGTTGCAAAGCAAGTGGAATACTGTTGATGCAATGCTTAATCCAGGTCTTGCAAAAAATCTATATTTACCTAATTATAATATCTCCATATCTATTCTCTGATAGGACTAACCTATAATTTGTATTGACTCTATTGTTGATATACATATATTAAATAAGCGCCTTATGCATAAAAAGTGGGTGGATGGGAGTTCACTAAACAGAGATTAAATTAGATTTGTCTTCTCCTTCAGTAAGACGTTTTCCACCTATGGAAAGATTATGTGACTGTAAATGTTGTTTATGTTGTGGAAGACAGAAAACATTTACAGTGCCTGTATATCCGCCAAAAAAAAGTGAGTAGCCTGTGTATCTGTTAAAGGAACAGTAATAAAATAAATTTAGATTCTCATCATTTGTAATTAGTTATGAAAGATTAAATAATAATCATCATAATTCTCATTATGTGCCGTTGCCACAATGTTTCATTTTTCCAAGACAAGCTGGGTGGTCTTAGCATTGCAGGTGTTAAAACGAATGAGTGCCATGGAGAAAGAAACGTGTCCTGAGTTAGGTGAAGTGAATACCAAATAAAGTCAGGAATGTACTTTTATTGAAAGTAGAATCAAATATTTATTCATCATGTAAATTTCCAGGGATAGGTAAACGGCGTGAGGTAAACGTGAAGAAATCTCTCTCTCTCTCTCTCTCTCTCTCTCTCTCTCTCTCTTTCTCTCTCTCTCTCTCTCTCTCTCTCTCTCTCTCTCTCTCTCTCTCTCTCTCTCTCTCTCTCTCTCTCTCTCTCTCAGTTACCTTGTTATCAGGTGCCTAGTTTCTGTTAAACAGTTCTATTTTTCACAATGTGAATTTGCAATTTATGAGAATATAAAGACGTCAATTTTATTCATATCTCTGGAAGTGGAAATCTAGGAATCTTCAATCTGGGTCAGCTCCCCTGATTGATGAAATGCATGCCTTTGGATGGAAATAGGAATTTGGGAAATCGAGCGTTCGTGCTGATGAAATGCGGATTATCAGTGCGGGAAAGCAATCTAATATCTTACATCGATGATCCAGATAACTTCCATCGCTCAGTTGCCCCAATTAAATCCAATTAAAGACTATTGCTATGCATAAGATGGTACAGATAGACAGACATGCATACAAAGAGACAAATAAAGCTTGCAGAGAAACACACTGAGAGCCTTACCTCCTCAGAACTATCGTTGCGTAAATACCTTTCCAAATCTGAATGCATCGGGTAAATCTAGTAGCAAAAAGTAGAAGTAATAAAAAAACCAAAATTAATTAATTGGCAAAATTAACGCATAAACCAGAGTATGTTCACAAAACGATATGAAATAATATTAAGACTAGAGTGATATATTTGAAGAAAACCAATTAATATTTTACAAACTGTCATTTATCAAGTTCATAATCTAAGTATTATGAATTTTAATTTTGCGAAATTAGGAAAGGCCTCTCTAAGCATTTATAATTAAGAAAACTTTAAATAAATCTCAATTTGAAACAGTGCATCCGTGAAAGAAGGTTGGAAAGGATATTTTTCTTAAAATACTATAAACCTGTTTGAAGTAAATCAGCTGAAAAATTAAGGCCTTTAAAATTTTGTTTTTAGAATACAGGGGCTTGATTGTCAGCTATATGTTTGCACTCGACAGGACGATCGACACTAGCAAAACTCTGTTTGTAAACTAGATATGGGACGCCATTCGTGTCATAAACTCTATTTGTAAACTAGATATGTATGAATTTAACCTCGAGATATTCACATAGAAAAAGGTTATAAATTAATGTCATGTTTGCAAGCTATATATGGGACGGCATTCGTGTCATGTAGATGTGTCATATCCTCTGTCATTAATCTAACCAATCATTCGTAAGTGAATCTCAAACTTAGTCCAAGTCTAAAGAAAGTAAACAATACCTAGTTCCTGCCTGGTCAGTACAAGTAAATGACGTAGTAATCATTAATTATCATAGGTCAGCTATAACTCACCTGAATCTCAAACATTTCTAGCAACGAATTCCAGGGACTCAGATTAAAGAAGATGAAGACCATAAAGTCACGATAGGCCTTCAGCAGGGCCTGCTTAAAGTTCCAATTGCTCGCGTTCCACTCAGAAGAGTTTTGCAAGGCCCACCACCCGCCGGAAGGCTTGATAACTTTCTCCAATAACGACTTGCCCCGTCCTTGAGCTTTCCGGAAGTGATCCTTACATGATTGGTAAAAGACACGAAGTTTCCTTTCAAAAGAATCTGACCGTGTGGTTTTGTCTTCCTGATCCAACACGCGAAGGATTTTCTCCGCATTCTCAAGCTCAATGAGCAACCTGGTGTCTATTTCTGATTGGTCATACTGCAACGGATGTAGGTCTGCAAAGTTACCGCATGCATACTTGTAAAAATTCTCACACGGGGAAGCTGTTTCGTTTAAAAGTTCAATGATGTGGGCAGCAGACCTCAGGCAGCCGACAGTGCTACAAGCTTCCTTCTGACTTTCATCTGCTCCCGAATGACCTCCAGACTTTGTCGCTAAAATTGCTGTCAGGATAATGACGACCACGAGACAGATGAAGGTCAATCCTCCCATCACCACGTCTCGTTTCCGTAAACGGAACCCTTTGATGACGAGGTCGTAGTCGTCGAGAATTGGAACCTTGTCCAAAACCGTTAAACTGTCGGCCATACTGCAATCGGTCATTATACACCTGATAACTGAAATGTACATATTGATACGGCAACGATTCTTAATAAAGATACTATTTGATTAATAATATAAACACATAATACAAAAAATACAAATAATTATAAAATATAATATATTTCTTTGCATGAACAAGTGATATGTTTACTCTAAAAAAATATAACTATATTATTTTACATCAAGAATTAGACGTTTTACTATTTACAATATTTTGTTAATCGAGTCTTTTAAAATGTTATTCGTATAACCTTTATTAACATTTTCCCCATGTGGCAAGCCAAGTGCTTTTCAGGGAGGTTTAATATCAGCAATTTCTTATTGGCACTTTACTTGGACTCTAAATGCTTTACAATATTCTCGCTGAAATCGACAATCTCATATTAAAACGTTTTGAACTCTAAGAGTTGTGCTAAGTAGTCGCTGAAATCGACAATCTCATATTAAAACGTTTTGAACTCTATACACTTTTACATATATAATTTATACTTTTTGTGTGATTTGTTTTCCTTATTATTATAAAACACTAACAACAATGTGTAAGTCTGTCAAAACGACCTTTGACCTACACTTAAGGGATAAAGAACTAGCACGCCTGCATATGCCCAGCTGTCGTCCGGTTACAGGAAGCATCTTCGATAAAATACAGAATTGATGGGAAGCTGTGAGTGGTTTAGGGGAGTTGAAAGAGTATAAACCCCTTCTGAGTGTCACATGATGGGGAATTCTCCCATATAATTTAATATATTGTTTCATATTTTATCTATGAAGTTTTAATGAGAAACTATTTGTGATTTGTATGATTTAAAAGTGTTGCATAAAGTTTATTTTTGGAAGTGTATTCCACAATTGACATGGGTGAAGGGAGAAATTAATCTGTTGAGTGAGTAGTAGCCTCAGTGTAGGGATGTTGTTATTGTCTAGTAGAACACAGGAACCCTGACCTCTAAGCACGTCAGCTTAAACATTAGATCTGGAATCTTGGTTTAGTCAGTGGTTCGGTGTTACGTAATTCTTATGTTGATGTAATTGCAAACTTGTTTTTGTTTTGCGTACTGACAGTATTGGTTGGAAGATTTTATTACTTTTGAACCACACCCATCTCTACCCTACTCAGTCCTGATCCCACTCATCTCTCACTTGGCAGATATTTGGCACTGTAAACGTTTTCTCTCTTCCACAGCATAAACAACATTTATAATCATATAATCTTTCTGTGGGTGGAAAACTTCTTACAATATAAGACGACAAATCTGACTTTAACCGATATTTAGCACACCCCATCCATTCACATTCTTTCCAGAAAAATAATCATGTTTTAAAACTGCATTGTATAACAAATCTTGTTTTTGTGTTGGGAAACACTCGCAGAAGTAAAAAATAAATCAGTAGGAGCTTATAAGGAAAGTATCATTTGAGATTAAATATAAACAGGTAGAGAAGATTTTTAAAAATAGGTATTGCATGAATATAAAATATATACAGATGATGAAACTATTGTTTAAGATCCCAATATGTCTGTAAGAAGTGATTTTAAAATTTAATATGAACTAATAGATCGAAAGAAATTCGCTTAAACACCCTTTAAGAACAAAATTGTTGGTTATTAATGACTACAAAGAACTCTTTATAAAAACCTCGCTAGAGGTAATTAAATGCAAAATTCATAAACAATAAATATAGTTAGAAATAATTTATAAAGCACTCTTGAAAACCATAACTTTAGAAATGATAAAAAGTTACTCTATATAACGAATTAGATAGTTACAAATGATTAATGTGTTCTTTAAAAAAAACAGATTAGAAACGATTAAACATCACACTTTTTAAAAAAATAGATCGTTAGACATTGTAACAGAGTCGGGGCAAATTATATGTAACTTCCTCCGACTCGCCAGTCGCCAGTAGCTGGCACTTTTACGATAGCCTGTCAGCGCGCATGGCTGACCTTTTCCTCAACGGCCACTGCAAACAGCTGGACCACCCAAGCACTGCGTGCGTACATAACGGGTTCTGTCCAAATCCAGGAGTCTTTATAAACCAGGTAGGAATGCCACACCACGGAGACGGACATACGGCACACCACTGGCAAGCCAGTCCACGGCACGGATCCCCGACGATGGAGGCGGCCAAAGAGTGAGGACAGACACCAGCAAATTAAACAGCGAATAAAAACACTGACTAAAACCGCCAGCTCTACAGTCATCACCAACCACAGACTACAGATATCGTACTTCACTTCGCCAGATCGGCAGCCGACATCGGTAAATAGAATAACGACATTTTAAACTCACAATACTATGCAAATCACGACTTAACTAAAATACCATACACAAAAGAGCTGCGGAATCCACTGGGCACCAAGCCTGGTGAGTCTCAAACTTGCTGGGCTGGTGCCTGTGGTACAAACACCAGCACGCACAGATGACTATGAAACGACCCTAAGAGAGGGGGGGGGGAATATCCACCACGCACAAACTTCAAAAAACACCCCAACGCATTGGAATGACGAACACGACGGCCCACCCACACCCTGGAAAAAAGTGAAGGATGCGAAGCCCTGGTTGAGCGCCTCCAAAGGCGAGAACATCGTTGATGAAAGCCTTCAACCACGCTCAACCAGGAGTGAAGATAACGGTACAACAACAACAAGCTAATCGGCATTGTACTGCAGGAGTGAAGATAACGGTACAACAACAACAAGCTAATCGGCATTGTACTGCAGGAGTGAAGATAACGGTACAACAACAACAAGCTAACGGCACTGCGAGGAAAACCGCCTGAAACGTTTATTCAGCGGCGTCGATATTCCGCGTCAATCAGTCGATAAGCCGAGCCCGTTGTGCCGATAACATCGTGTATTGAGCAAGGTATCACATCGATTTCTTGAATTATTACTTGCATTTTATTTAAGATATCGTTATGTGGAATTGCTTATTTGTTATTGTAGAAATTGTACTTTTACTGCAACTTTCTCTTGACACGTGGCTTGATAACAGTACGGCTAAACTAGAAACATTGCATTCCTTACATTAATTGTCGAATTGTGAGACAATTATTTATAAAGCTAAATTAACGGATTTGTAATCACAGAACGTTTGTGCCCGTTCATATGATTCTTTTTATGTAAACGATTTTTGGTTCACTTGCGTGTATAATTGTTGTTATAATTATAACACGTATGCGCGTGATTTTATTTCTTCACAAATCTATTTTCATTGTAAAATATAAATGTTTTCTTTGAAATGGTTAGATTCTCTTGTGTGTGTAACGTTGCATTTTAATTGTAGCCCGCATGAGCGTGATGTGAATTGTATTTTCACTATTATATTTAACTATTAATGTGAAGATACAGAACGGTCATTTGTAAAATAAGCTACGCCATTATCAAAAGCTACATGTGTAGATTGTGAATCAGTAGGAACTGTCGCTCATAAGAATTATTGTATTTCCAGAGCGGGTTCGAGTTAGTATCGCTGTTCTTGAGATTTCATAATCTCTGAGTCCTGAGACCTCTAGAGGAGTCCGGGACTGGTCCGTTTAAGTTCTGCTGAACTTGATGTGAGGATCCACAGTAGAGATGTATAGATTGCCATTGAAGCCACAACTTATGCCGGTTGGGTGCGAGCGCTGCCATACTTGACGAGAGAGTGTCGTCATTATCCCTGGAGTGGACTCACAAGACAAGGGAGACAATAAACTGGAATCAGTAGTTGACATGGAGGCAATTTGTAGAGCTGATAATACGGGCGTAGTCTTATTCGACCGAGTATTTGATTCAATTTTGAGTTATTTGTAAATTTTTATTAAATCTTATTTTGTTAATCAATTAACGTAGTCGACTAAGTCATTGTGAGAAAAACCAAATAGGGCTGGGTGGGGGAAAGAATGATGTATGCAAGTATGATTAGTTGTAATTGATTAACAAGTCTCAGTCCGTGCAATTGTCACACAGGTTTATCTTAACTACGAGATTAAATTTAGTCAGACTGAAGGGTAAATCTGGGCAGCCAGTCTGTTTCAGAATAAGTGAGGGAGGGGATTTAATTAATCTAAATCCTAATTCTGGGGCAGGGTCTTTAAATAAATACTGGCATGTAACAGACATAATGAAAAAAGCACTCTTTAGAAACAAAATAGATCTTTATTTTTTTTTTTTTAACTATTTTGAAACTGATGTCAGGATATTTATAAATCTCGCCCGAATCCCATCAATAAATATTTTATATAAAAAAAAAAAAAAAAAGAAATATGGAAAGAATAAAATTTAGATGTAAGAAATGTACAAGAAATAAAATTTAGATACATGTCTGACGTAGCTATTGCGTCACACTTAATAGGTCACAAGATTGGGATAGTTAAATTAAATGTATTTTTCCCCAGCAAATCCGACCAGTCAAGTGTAGTAAACACTAGATGTAGAGGAAGATAACCTTGACCGTGAACCCTAGAGTTTGGTGCCAGTGTAGTAAACTTGCGAAGGTGTAAATAGTTGTCAGTGAAAATGAAAGGGTGGGTAGAGGTGTCTCTGACGTTGGAATGTTTAAGTAAAAGACCCTCTGGGAAGTTAGTTGTTAACTGTACATGTGAAGTTGTGAATGAATGAGCATGAGATGCGGCCTTGCCCCTTAGGTCACTGAAGAGCCTTTAAATAGGGGAGTAAACCCAATCCACGTGCTGTTTCTTACTCCAAAACACATGCCCAAGTGTGTGGCAAGAAGCCCAGATTCCTAAGCAATGGAGGTCTGTATGAATGCCTAGCCAAAAGGCTTTAAAAGAGAGCTAAGAGATTTTTAAGGAAATCCAAAGGCTGTTGTTGCAGATTACTTTTATAATATTGTATTATTAATAATTTTGTGTAAAGTATAATTATGACAATTTGTCGTGTATAATTAATTTACAGTTTTATTTCAGGGTAGTGAAATTGTGCTCAGAGAAGATGATTCAGCATTTCTATAAAGAGCACCATTTAGTTAACATTAGCAGTCTCTGATCACTGCATTTATTAATTTAGCCTTTACATAAGGAGCACCATTTAGTTAACATTAGCAGTCTCTGATCACTGCATTTATTAATTGCAGGGTCAGGTGTGTTTGGTCTCATCACATCTTAACTTCTTGTTTTGCAGCATCATATTGCTGGAGTGCATCAGTTTTTGATTTGTACGACCACCATACTACGTCTCTTGAACCTAGGAGTCTATCTAGACCAGGGGTGCGCAAACGTTTTAGGCCAGAGAGCCAAATTTCCAATTAATAGTGCGTGGAGGGCCGCAAGTCAGATTGCACATGGATGGCTCAATAGAAAGAAACAACAAAAATAATTAAATAAAGTCCTCCGAGGGCTGCATAGAGCCCTGTGTCGGGCTGCATGCAGCCTGCAAGCCGCTGTTTGGGCACCCCTGATCTAAACTCAGTCTGCTAAGGGCACCAGTGACTGCGCTGAGACTTCACCAGTGTAGCCAAGTAAAATCAGTACATTGGCAAAGAGTGTGGAAACTGAGGCCATGTAGCCAAGTAAAATCAGTACATTGGCAAAGAGTGTGGAAACTGAGGCCATGTAGCTAAGTAAAATCAGTACATTGGCAAAGAGTGTGGAAACTGAGGCCATGTAGCTAAGTAAAATCAGTACATTGGCAAAGAGTGTGGAAACTGAGGCCATGTAAAAACATAACTTTGTGTGAACATTTTGATAATCAAGAACCTAGAAGACAATTTATAGACTTGGTCAGAGGAATAAGAATTGTAATGTGGATTTGTAAATGATTATTGTTTATTATATTTTATTGTTTATTTTTCTTTTATATTTGTTAATTTTCACCTGTCGTGTCATTTCTTATCATCTCCATTTCGTGTAAAATCCGTCAATTGTAGTCATTGTGTATGTCTATTGTGTCTATTGTGTCTATTGTCTGTCTCTATATGTGAGGAATTCCTTCCTCTTGGGGCGAACGAGCCACTGGAGCGATTGACCTCAGTTGTCATGTAATTCGTATTGTCCATCTTTACAGGGTACCAACAATCGGTAGAAATAACTGAGTAGCACATTTAAAACAAAATACATCGTTAGAAATTACAAAGTACTCTTTAAGAACAAAACGTGTCGTTAGAAATTACAAAGTACTCTTTAAGAACAAAACGTGTCGTTAGAAATTACAAAGTACTCTTTAAGAACAAAACGTGTCGTTAGAAATTACATACAAGTACTCTTTAAGAACAAAATGTGTCGTTAGAACGTAACCTTTGAAAATAATACAAATCGTTTGAAATGATTAAAAAGACTCTTTGAAAACAAAACATATTGTTAATAAATTTTAGAAATAATTTTTAAAAGCACTCCTAAAGACCCGGATGGAGCGGCATTAAAGAAAAGCGACATTTCTCTCGACTGAGACCGATGGCAGCGAGAACTGCGCGTTTCATTACTATGATTAAAGTTATGAACTGGAACCAGTCTCAAGATAAAATTTCGTCAGCTATAATAATCGCAGCAGTATTAAAATTATGAAGTGACACAAATGACTTTCATAAGCTATTATTAAGGTAATGAAGTACGAGATAATCTATGATAATACATTATGTTCCTTATATAATATATAAGTGTTATTTTTAAAGTTTTGAAGTGCGAGCCAGTCTGACAAGTAATGTCTGTGAACAACGTGTGTCAGCATTAAAGATTTTCAATGCGAGCCACTCAACCTATAATGCTCATAAACCACGTGTTTCATTATTAAAGCAATGAAATGCCAGCCAGTCTAAACACACCTATAATGCTCATAAACCACGTGTGTCATTATTAAAACAATGAAATGCCAGCCAGTCAAAACACACCTATAATGCTCATAAACCACGTGTGTCATTATTAAAGCAATGAAATGCCAGCCAGTCAAAACACACCTATAATGCTCATAAACCACGTGTGTCATTATTAAAGCAATGAAATGCCAGCCATTCTAAATACACAAATAACGTTAATGTTTTTACCTTTCTTCCTTCAGTTATTTGCTATCGTCACGCGCGGCACGTAACATTGCAGACGGCAACGACTGGAATGGCGTGTCGCTTGCTAATGTAAGGGGCGCTTCCGGTTTCCGCCGCTTTCGTTAAATACTTCCTTGATCTAGTTCTTAACCAATAGAAAAACATGACATGGACATATTTCACACTGCTATAAAATGGAACTCCAGAAAGGGCGTGATCGTAGTGGAGCGACATCTTAGTGCTAAATTTGGGTTGAGCGATCGTAGTGGAGCGACATCTTAGTGCTAAATTTGGGTTGAGTGATCGTAGCATGTTGACATCTTAGTGCTAAATTTGGGTTGAGCGATCGTAGTGGAGCGACATCTTAGTGCTAAATTTGGGTTGAGTGATCGTAGCATGTTGACATCTTAGTGCTAAATTTGGGTTGAGCGATCGTAGTGGAGCGACATCTTAGTGCTAAATTTGGGTTGAGTGATCGTAGCATGTTGACATCTTAGTGCTAAATTTGGGTTGAGCGATCGTAGTGGAGCGACATCTTAGTGCTAAATTTGGGTTGAGTGATCGTAGCATGTTGACATCTTAGTGCTAAATTTGGGTTGAGTGATCGTAGCATGTTGACATCTTAGTGCTAAATTTGGGTTGAGTGATCGTAGTGGAGCGACATCTTAGTGCTAAATTTGGGTTGAGTGATCGTAGTGGAGCGACATCTTAGTGCTAAATTTGGGCTGAGTGATCGTAGTGGAGCGACATCTTAGTGCTAAATTTGGGTTGAGCGATCGTAGCATGTTGACATCTTAGTGCTAAATTTGGGTTGAGTGATCGTAGCATGTTGCTCACTTGGTTTGCATGGTGTATGGACATTGTAAACATGTCCTCTACGCATTTGTGTGCATGAGGACGGAAATGACCATTTGTCTCGGACTTCTTATTAGTATTCGCATTATCAGTAGATCCCCAGTGTTATTTATTCATAGGTCAAAGGTGATAGCCCACACATCTCAATCTCTCAAAAGACATATAATAACACACATACACACACACATACACACACACACACACACAAACACACACACACACAAACACACACATATACACACACACATACACACACACACAAACACACACACATACACACATACACACACACACACAAACACACACACATACATACATACAAACATACACATATGCACACGCATATCTGTTGAAATGTGTTAACTAACAATGAAAGTTTATTTTGTTCAGTCCAGTAAAGAGCGTAAGAACTACAGCGGTAAGAGATGGATGCAGGGTTATATTCTTTAAATTAATTTATAGATTTTACAAACGAGCAAACCAACTGTCACGAATTTAAAAACAAACAACAACTTGTTAATGCCTATTGATGAACACGACATGAACCACAGCATTATATGCTTCGTGTTTATATGCTTACGTTTTTCTTATACATATACAAGTTCTTATCATTGCTATGTGTACTCATTTGGACACTTTTACCCCCAAATACTAACATTTGCGTTCTTATTTCCTATTTTTAATTTGCAAACCGTGCTGATTAGACGTTTAGTGTCACAAATAGTAACTGTTCCTTAGATATCTGACACGTGTCACGTGTCTGCATGCGCACGCCATGAACTTGCGCATGAAATGATTGTTGTTCATGAATTGATATTACTTTACTGTACTCTTATCATTTTTGTCGTCTATAAATAGGCTCCAGGTCTTGGCGACCCCTTACTTCTTGTTGCGTGACGTAATACTGAGAGAGCCAATGAACTCTTATTGTAACACGCAATAGAAAGATGCACTACTTAGATTGAATTAATTTTCCTTCGAATTTCGTACAATAATTCGAGCATGTTGCAAAATTAGTACCACTGAAAGAATGTGTTTCTATTTAGCATTCCACTTACTGTTTGTGAATACGTTACTAATACGTTGAAGCTAACGACTGCATATATTTTTATACTTATACACACGCACATGCGCATGCATACACAAAGATAGATGTTCAAGAATCCCATGCACAATGAATATTATTTATTATCTGATCAAAATCATATTAGTGCTTACATCATCATCATCATCATCATACTAAGAAAATCGAAACCCACAATCATTCCACTTATGATAGAGAAAACGTAACTTGATTCTATACCAGATCAGACCGTCCAGGTTAACTAGTGTTGGAGATGTACACCGGTTTTCATTCTTGGGGTTTCCCTCATCTTTCCCTCTTTCTTAATCAAGGGAAGTACATAATACAGCTAGAACTAACCTGTTGTTAATATTATGCATGATTTTCTCACACTTTCCATTCCCACATGTCAAAACACATGCCACTTATCCAAAAAGTGAACTTGAAAAGTCTTTGAGTGCAGTGATAAAAGATTACGTGTGTTTGCGGACCTTGACGTCATTGACGTCACCAGAGTATCATATTCGTCGGCGTTATTTACAACTTTGGATTTTGATTTGTTTCTGATGTTGCTGCACTAAAATTAGATGCAGAAGGACTAGACAATGATTTGAACAGACTTCAAACGTCAGTGCAGAAAATCAATACAATTTTTGAATGTAAGTACAGGAAGGGATGAACTATGATATGATAATGAAAACAGTTTTCAAATTTTAGTGACCGAGGACATCGATAAAGAATAGAAGGGATTATGATAATGAACACAATCTTAAAGCTTTAGTGCAAGATAAGGATATGATGATCGAAAATAATGTTGACGACAAGAAAACAACTGCGTAGTAGACTGAGCTAAGCATTGTGTAGTCTGTTTTCTGCCCGCCTGAGTACAGTGGTTCTTTCCATGCCTTGACGTGTAGTGCTTTAGCGGGCGCTATTAATTTGTATCAAGCGCCTGACATGTAGTGCGTTAGCGGGCGCAATTAATTTGTACCAAGCACCTTGACGTGTAGTGCGTTAGCGGGCGCAATTAATTTGTACCAAGCGCCTTGACAGATCGATTCTATGATTGTTGGCTGGTTTCCTTCAAACCATGCTATACACTGATATGATTGCAAGTTAGCTCACGTGCTGTCCTGTGTTCGAGTAGACACTTTTACACATGTGCATCATTTGATGTACTCTGGCATTATATTAGAATATGGTAGGTTTAGAACAGGAATACTTTATATTTGTTATTGATGTATTTCATTATGATGACTGATGCTGTTCTTTTCCTATGTTTAATGATTTATTGTGTGTGAGAACGCATTTCCTGTAGTGTGCCAATAGAGACGCTGGGTTGTTTTCAGATTTAATCCCATAACTCTCAGGAATTTAGCTGTAATATATGTGTGGAATACTGTGCGTACGTGTGTATAGTGCTTGGTGTGAGTGTGTGCCTGTGTGTGTGTGTGTGTGTGTGTGTGTGTGTGTGTGTGTGTGTGTGTGTGTGTGTGTGTGTGTGCGTGTGTGGGTGTGTGTACATTGCTTATTTTGTTTTACAAGTAAAACCATTCCTGGAGGCAAATTAGGTCACAACCACTCACTTTGTTTTGAATCGTGTGGCATGGTATTGCATCTGCTGTAGTTAATGTGTAATGCTGTGTTAGTGTGTACATTTTTAATCATCATATACTAGGTTATTAATTTATTAACTAAAGTTGATATTTATGTATTCAAATAGGAAGTGGGTTGTATTTTGTATTTATATAATTTATTAACTAAAGTTGATATTTATGTATTCAAATAGGAAGTGGGTTGTAGTTTGTATTTATATAATTTATTAACTAAAGTTGATATTTATGATTCAAATAGGAAGTGGGTTGTAGTTTGTAGTTTGTATGCTGATTTATATTATTTTCTTACTGCACTGTATGATTTATGTGTGTGAACATGGCTTCCCCCTGTCACAGGAATATAATCATTTATTTTATTTGATAATTTATCTTGTAAATTATATGGTAAGCAAGTGTATTTAGTGTAGTAATATTATGGGGTGACACATAACAAACACAACACAAGCAACGCTTTGCCACACCCCATCACAAATTGGCGCTGAGAGCAGGATGGGTTCAAAGGATGCGAGGAACGGCCAAACAACATTTACTGGCTCTGAGAGCAGGATGGGTTCAAAGGATGCGAGGAACGGCCAAACAACATTTACTGGCTCTGAGAGCAGGATGGGTTCAAAGGATGCGAAGAACGGCCAAACAACATTTACTGGCTCTGAGAGCAGGATGGGTTCAAAGGATGCGAGGAACGGCCAAACAACATTTACTGGCTCTGAGAGCAGGATGGGTTCAAAGGATGCGAGGAACGGCCAAACAACACTTACTGGCTCAACTGATGAGAGGGACTGCAGAGTACGGACGGCAGCCATTAAACATCAACACTGCAGAGAGGCACGGCATTGGCAGCCAACATGGCACTGACAACGCACAGCACTGCAGTGGCAGCCGACATGGCACTGACAACACACAGCATGGCAGTGGCAGTTTACTGAAGACCATCGCGGCATGAGGGACACCAGCCTTCACCAACGGCAACAAGGAGGTTGGGGACAGCCAAAGATGTCTGTTTTCCACACAGCTGACCAACTTCTTGATAAATCTGAAACTTTGTCATGTGAAACGTTAACGGTATGGACGGCATTACCTGACCTGTTTTTAAGAAAGAAGAAGAAGAATGCAAGAGGAAGACATGTGTCAAAAATATTTGTTTTATCTGAAAGACACTATTATAAACACACTTGCAAGATGTAACATTTTAGTACTAGATGCTTGTGCAGATGATTCTAATTTTAATGTGTATTTTTATTTTAATATTTTAGTTGGAATTTTTGCTAGGATAGAATGATATATGTGCAGCATTAGGAAGTCGTATTAATGTTGAATATAGTGTTCAAGTTATTTTTAAAAGAAATAATATGTAGTATGTTCAGATGTTTTCTTCGAATTGTGCTAAATTCGGGTGAACATTTATTTTGTTGTGTGGTGTTACTACATAGGTATTGTAATGTAAATTTTGTCGCAATACTTATGTTGTTATAAGTAAGAAAACGTACGTATGGCAATACAGTTTGTAGTTTAATTTCTGTATCTTTGTTTATTGAGTTTCGCTGTGCTCTGCTAGTAGGCAAGGCAGGTTTAGGAATTTGGAATTCCTTGTTAGCGCTAGTTCATTACTGAGGTTTGGGCAAAAGATAGTTTGCAGCCATAGTGGATGGGCTAGGAAGTGCTAATTTTAGTCAGGTCAAGGGAGACGCTGACTGGCAAGCGTTTCTCTTGTTTACATGTTGTCTCGTCTGACTAGGTATGCAGCAAACATTTGTTGGTGCCCGACTTTGAGCAGATATTCAGGTTTGGTTGTTGCTTTGCATTCAGTTTAGTCGTGTTTTCCTGAGTCATAAAGTTTGTTGGTTGGCTATTTAATTTAATTATTTGATCCTATAAGCTGGGTGAATAAATCTAAGGACTCATTTCTTCTATTTTTCTCTTTTATCTCTTGATTGTGGCTGTTTTGAAGTATTAATCCTGTGTTATTGTTATCTATATTGTACCTTGTTTGATAATGGGTATATTGTTCTGGTGCATTGAGAGGTGCATGTTAAATTCTGTTAGAGAATGGTAGTCGTTGATAGACTTAGAAACGGTCGTATATAAAGGTATCCGATTTCTCAACATATCAGATTAGTTTGATTTCTTCAGTGTTTAAGGGACAGCATTACTAGCATTAAATGTTATTAAAGGATATATGTGGGTCTCTGGGTGAGAAGCCATCTATTATTTAGGGACTGGTAGTAATTTGGTGGCCAGGGAGGTATTAAATCGGATCTTATTACTGCCATGTGTTTTCTGCTGAACCCTGCTGTGTATTCTCATGCATGTGTAGGCATGTGCAGAGCCGACTGCTATAGCCAGTTTTACCCATGATTTGTACTTGTTGCAGACAAGTGTGTTTTATGTGCTGAGACGGATGCTCACTAGGGCATGTGTGGGCGGAGGGGGTGGAAGAAACAGAGGGAAGGCTGAAGAATGGTCGAAATTAGATGATGTAGACGAAGATGAGAATGAAAAAAAGAGAGAGAATGAGAATGAGTGCGCCCGCTGTCGCTGTTGTCATCAGGAAAGTCCTCTATTAAAATATAAATGATATGGTGTCATCTCATGCTGTCGCTGTGTTGCCATCAAGAAAGTCCTCTATTAAAATATAAATGATATAGTGTCATCTCATGCTGTCGCAGATGTTAGTCATGTATTGTCCATCATTATCTTCGTCGTCGTTGTGTATCCGTGTTCTACCTACCACATAATATGTAATAACATGTATATACTTCAAACGTTAGTTCAAAGGAAGGACTATGATAATGAATATAGTCTCGAACTATGAGGACAAGAATAAGAATGTGATAACCAACATAATCACTTCAAATTTGGGAATAAAAGAAGGACTATGATCGAAGAGAGAGGGAGGGGAAAAACTATATGGGTTTGTATAAACAGAAGACAAGAAATGAAAATAAAAATGTGTGTTTGATTTGAAATTATATTTTGTAATCTTCTGTCTTAAGCATGCTGTAAAGTAGAAAGAGAATCGTCATAAAGTTATAAAGAAATGATATAATTTAATAAAGTTACAAAATAAAACCAGAATTTATTTAAGGTATGTAACATCAGTTATTAAAAATGAAGTTGCTAAAATAAAACAAGAATGAAATCATATAATAATGATAAAACAGATTTAAATAAAGTTGTAAAGATAAAGAGAGTTTATTAAAGTTAACATTAGTAAAAGTACGAGAACTGGAAAAACAAGAACACTAACCCATTTTAGGTCTTCAGCAATTACAAAATAAAAATAAAATAAAACATAATATACTACATGTCTCTTCTTGCAAGTCAGAGAGGCAGATGGATAGTCAGTCTGACTTTCCTGACTTGAAGACAGGGTAGCTGTGAGAAACTACTCAGCACGAACAAATACAGTGGAACCTGTTATAACTCGGATGCTTCATGCGAGGGTGTACTAATGCAATGTTCAAGAACATTTATTTCAATTACGTAGAAAGTACTTGACTCTCAGCGGATATCAATAATAATTGTACATTTAATCTAACTATTAAAACGGATATAAATAAATACTGACTGTATATTTTTATTTAACTATTAAAACGGATATAAACAAATACTGACTGTATATTTTTTATTTAACTATTAAAACGGATATAAATAAATACTGACTGTATATTTTTATTTAACTATTAAAGCGGATATAAATAAATACTGGTTGTATATTTTAATCTAACTATTAAAGCGGATATAAATACTGACTGTATATTTTAATCTAACTATTAAAGTGAATGTAAATGCTGAATTATAGTTTAATGTAGGTATTAAAGCGGAATCTAATACACTTTATATTGTAATTGAGCAATTAAAGCAGAGTTAAGTACTATTTGTATATTTTAATTGAACTACTTAAGCGGATTATGAATGTATATTGTACTAACTTAATTTAGTTTTAAAACAATTGCACCAAAATTAAAGATTCTTTTAGCATTTAGGCAATTTAGTTTTGCTATTTTTTCAACATTTACTTCGAGGAAAATTCTGAAAATCAAGGTCGACTACGTGATAAAGTGGAGGAGTTATGGTTCAACTGCTAGAGATTTTACTTAGCACTAATTTGAAGGGTTATCTAATCCGTGTAGAAAGTCACCTCCTTGTGTGGTTGGGGGTTGGGGGGGGTTGAGTGGGGGCTAAAGAGAGGTACGGTAGGTCATAATCCATGGTCTTTGGAATTAAACCGAGATGTTATGGGTGAACAAGTACATTTGCAGACCTGTTCTTTGCAAAACTCTTTAACCTTATTTTACAATTGTTAAGAATTTAAACTTTAAATGACAATAAAAGGACAGTGAAACATTTAGTTTTCACCGGTAAAATCTGTTTCACTCGCATTCCAATATGCAGAGCGCTAGGAAAGATTAGCTCACATGACGGTTACGTGTAAAACGATCAGAAAAGAACATTAACGGTCCCGCGCATTTCTGGACCAGAAGAAAAACAAACTGTTCAGCTAATAAAACTGACAAAGTAAATGACGAGTAATGGCTGATAAATTGCTTTATTTCAGGTCTTGCGGCGAGTTACTTACCCGGGGGAGGCTACTTGTCACATAATGGCTCCAAGGGGAAAACTATAAAATATAATCAGTTTAATTGTATGTTTGGGAGGTAGATACTTAACAATCAGGTCACATAGCTGCTTGTCAGTCTCTCTCGAAATAGGTTATTAATTTTTGCCCCGGTAGCATTTCAAGAAATATTAAAATAGTAAAATGTGTAAAAATTCAATCAGTGAAAGATACACTGGTATAAAAGTGAAAAGGTTGCATAAACCCGTTTATCTCAATCATTAAAGTTACAGAGAGGCAAACCGGATGTCATTCGGTTGAAATACAGTGTAATGCAAATACGTTTTACTCACATATGTATAGATGTTCTACAGACAATTTTTACTCACAGGCGGAACTTCTTACTAAAGGTTTATTCGATCCTCTTCAATTTATTAAAGAACTCCCATCCACCCACTGTTACTCCAAACATACAGCGTAAATAGTATGCGTAAGAAGGAATAAAAAGTTAGCAAATGTATTAATCACAATAGCATTCGAACGAATACAGTTCAAATCAAACAGACACTTATATGCTACTAAGGATAAATGTTCAGAAAGTGTCTACCACTTGTGCAGTCTCTACACTAACAATAAATAACCAAATGAATAGTCTCTGCAAGACTTATCAGGTCATCACTTGTGCAGTCTCTACACTAACAATAAATAACCAAATGAATAGTCTCTGCTCTGCTTACGAGGACATCACTGAAACTGTAAGTAGGAGTATGAAAAAGACAACAGTTAAATTTCATGACGTGTTTCGCTGCAAGCCGTTGAAGGCACATGCTCGTCACAAGCGTTGCTTGGATGAATGGCTAACGTGCGCCTCTATACACACTACCCGAACTGTTCCAAAGAATTCTGTCTGAAGTCTACACATACACCCACACACACACACACACACACACACACACACACACACACACACACGACTTAGTCAAGCCAACCTTCGCTGTATTGGTCCTTTAGATTACATGCCAACTTGTGACGTCATTGTCACCCGCCTAGGCCATATGCCGCTAATTTTTCAGGTGTTATTAACATTAGCTGCGCATTGTGGGAAATGCTGACTGCTCAAAACGTCTCATGCATTAGTCATATAGTTAATTTTCTCAAATATTTTGGGGTAACTTTGATCGTCACTCAATGTAGACAGTAGTCATTGGTGTCTAACCAGACTATGTAGACGGTGTCGTGGTGTGACACTTTACTAGGTAGACAGTGTAGTGTGAATAACCTGACTAACTATGCAGACAGTGTACTGATGTGTAACTTGAGTATTTAGACAATGTTCTGTATAATCAAACTAGGTAGACAATATTATGGTGTTTAACCTGATCGCATTCATGCATTCGATGTTACAAATATATTTCACTGGCAAAGACACTGGCAAAGACATTGGGAAAGAAAATAAGAAATAATTTCGACGACTTTTTAATGAATTACAAAATCTATTAAATCTGTGAATGATAGCTCATTAGTGAAAATTTCACCAAGAAATGTTTTGTGATTAGAATCAATAAATTATATCTCCTAACTACTTTGTTTGACTTTACCATTTCTTAGCAGCTCTAAATCTGTCCGTGTCGTGATATCCGATTGGTTAAGCACTCTACACAAGGAAGTGAATATACCTTAAGACTATGGACAAACTATTTCAGTTTGAAATTAGACATCCATCTGCACAGTTACGACCTGCGCGAACAAGAACAAATAACTTTGAAGAAGGAAAGGTAACAGTTAAACTGTCTTTAAAAAAGCTGGCATTTCCTAAATTTAATATTGATGCATGTATTTCACAACCATCATTTATGTTTTTAGACTGACTGACACATCATCAAATTAATAATGAAAGACATGATTAACGAACGTTATTTGAGTTTTTACACTGGTCGGCATTTCATAACTTTAATATAGACACGCATAGTTCAAGATTTTTTTTTGGTCTTTTGACAGGCACGCATTTCATGACTTTAATACAGACACGCGCAGTTCACGAACACTTTTTGTGTCTTTTGACAGGCACGCATTTCATGACTTTAATACAGACACGCGCAGTTCACGAACACTTTTTGTGTCTTTTGACAGGCACGCATTTCATGACTTTAATACAGACACGCGCAGTTCACAACACTTTTTGTGTCTTTTGACAGGCACGCATTTCATGACATTCATATTAATCACACGGTAGCATACGAAATATGCATGCGTCTTTAAATTTCATTACTACTAATAATAATCATACATGTAGATTACGAAATTTTGGCTTAAGACTGGTTGCAGTTCATAACTTTAATCATAATAATGAAACACTGAGCTCACGACGCCCTCGGCCGTAGTCTCGAGCAATGCTGATTTATTGTTTGTTGTTGTTCCAGTTTGTTTTTAAAGAATTTTTAAAAAATCATTTTAACGATTTATTTTGTTTCTAAAGTGTGTTTTGTAATCATTTCTAATGATCTATTTTGTTCTTAAAGAGTGTTTTGTAATCATTTCTAATGATCTATTTTGTTCTTAAAGAGTGTTTTGTAATCATTTCTAATGATCTATTTTGTTCTTAAAGAGTGTTTTGTAATCATTTCTAATGATCTATTTTGTTCTTAAAGAGTGTTTTGTAATCATTTCTAATGATCTATTTTGTTCTTAAAGAGTGTTTTGTAATCATTTCTAATGATCTATTTTGTTCTTAAAGAGTGTTTTGTAATCATTTCTAATGATCTATTTTGTTCTTAAAGAGTGTTTTGTAATCATTTCTAATGATCTATTTTGTTCTTAAAGAGTGTTTTGTAATCATTTCTAATGATCTATTTTGTTCTTAAAGAATGTTTTCAATAGTTTATTGCTGATCATTTTGTTCGTAAAAGTGCTTTTTTAAAAATAATTTCTTACGGTCTATTTTGTTCGTCTAGAGTGTTTTTTAAATCATCTCTTGTTGATCTATTGTAGTCTTAGGCAATAGTTTCATCACCTTCATCTACTTTATGTTCAGACAACGTTTTCTTTAACTTCGGTAACCGTTTATTTTAATCTTTCTGTATTTCCTGTTTTTAATTTCTTTTTGCCTCAAGCAATAATATCTTTTGCATATGCTGTGGTTTATTTTATTCGAAAACTACCTGTTCTTGATAATCGGTTGTTCATCTGTTTATCTCAGTGTTTTCTGTACCCACCTTTTTCCTCTTTATTTTAGCTTCACATCATTATTTCTTTAGTACACAATGTCGGTCTATTTTTATCTCAAATTTATACTTTGTTATCGTCTGTTCTTTTCTCTTTCATCTTTTGATAGTGTCAGAGAAACCCTCTTGTATCTTTTGTTACTATTTCTTTCTTTTCTCAAAAAAATCTCTCTTTAGGTTCAGTTTAAATTATATTTGCTATTTTTTCTTATCGTCTGCTATTGATCAATTTTAGTCCTTTCATTTTCATGGTTTGCTGTAATTTCTTTAAATCAAACAAAACTTTTCTTTTATCTGTTGTTTATCTATTTTAGTTTATGATGCAATGATCTTTTGTGATGAAATTTCAAGGTCATATTAGTCGATAAACATTATCACAGTTATCGTAACTTCATGATATACGCCCCCTTCATATCATTAGGCTCAAACCTATAATTCGGCGAGTGTTTCCCAACACACCCCAAATGAACATAACCAGTTTCCTATTTCTTATAGTAACCGCTGAGGTTTTTTATTGACATGTGCATTGGCTGCATGCAAATGTGTCACTTCTGAAAATGAGAATTACGGTAACACTAAATTTATAATGTGATTAATCTAAGAATACTTCATTTAGCAGTCTCATTCATTAACGTAGACCATCATCATACATAATTCCTATACAGTCAATCAAAGACACATTTAATGATTGCCGATATTAACATTCAACACAAACACACATAATTCTTATACAGTCAATCAAAGACTCATTTGATGATTGCTGATATTAACATTCAACAAAAACACACATAATTCTTATACAGTCAATCAAAGACACATTTAATGATATATTATCAACCATATGTACCTAAATCCAAAATCAAAGGTTAATGATTAGAATACCCGGTTTTCATTTTCTCACTGTTTATTATTACGCCATCCAGTAGCAGCAATAAATATCCACAATTTTTCGTTACAAATTACCCCCCCCCCTTTTACTGTATCTATGTATTATTAAACACTGTTGTCTAAATTAGTTTCTTTAGTATTTTCTTTACTGATCGATACCGCCCTGAAATTAAATATTTAAAGATATATGAGCTGTTTAATTATACTTTAGATTCGAAAACTGCCCGCTAAATGTAATAGTTCATCCACTTTATATCTAAACTTAATCCATTTTAGTATTTCTTATTTTCCTTGCTATTTATCAGCTTGTCAATTGTGTTTCTTGATATAATTAATTATAACTTGTTGATTTTCTTTTTACATAATTTCCAGACAAATTTAGTTACACAATGATGTTTGGACAAAATTGATTTTTGAACGGATTTCTATTGACCCTAAATCACACTACTTTCCTGTCGACACCATAATTTCATTACAATAACCTCGCGAACTCGAATGTAATAAACCTAACAGATCAGAAAACAATACTAACTAATAATACTAATAATACTAACAAATTAAAAATCTAAGTTGAGGCAATTAGGAATCTCTTCAAATCTGACGAACACCGAGTACTATTCAGACTAAAATATATACAATGAAGCCTACCGACCTTCGTAAACCAGGAATACACAGTTCAAGCCAGATCAACAATCAGTAAAACCAGCTCAGAAATCCCATTGCATACGAAAAAGACATATGTAACAAAAACACTCAGAACGAAACAGTCAAAAGCCAGATCAAAAATTAGTTTAAGCCACAAGCCAGTGTACACCATTCAACAACCAATACATACCAGCACAACGAAAATTACAAACCTACCCAGAATCCCACAAATACCACTTCAACAACCATTCATTCAACCTCAACAACCAGTTCAGGTCAACCCAAAAGCTAGTTCAAGTCAGCTCAACAACTAGTACGTTAGCTCAACAAATAGTAATTATCACCTCAACAACTAATACTGTCAGCCTAACAAGCAGTGTATATCAGCTCAACAACTATTACTGTAAGCCTAACAAGCAGTGTATATCAGCTCAACGACTATTACTGTCAGCCTAACAAGCAGTGTATATCAGCTCAACAACTATTACTGTCAGCCTAACAAGCAGTGTATATCAGCTCAAAAAGTACTATAAGTCATTCCAACAACCAGTCAGCGTAACAACCAGAACATGTGAGCTCACCATCTAGTATATTTAGTCCAACAACCATTACAGTACATCCAGACAATAATACATCCGTCCAACAACCATTACAGTACATCCAGACAATAATACATCCGTCCAACAACCATTACAGTACATTCAGACAATAATACATCCGTCCAACAACCATTACAGTACATCCAGACATAATACATCCGTCCAACAACCATTACAGTACATCCAGACATAATACATCCGTCCAACAACCTTTACAGGACATCCAGCCAATAATACATCCGTCCAACAACCATTACAAGACATCCAGCCAATAATACATCCGTCCAACAACACAAACGCTTGCCAAGAAACCAATCAAAAGAGGTTAGCCCAACAATCAATGCAAACCAATCAAAAGAGGTTAGCCCAACAATCAATGCAAACCAATCAATAGAGACTAGACCAACAATCAATGCAAACCCATCAATAGAGACTAGACCAACAATCAATGCAAACCAATCAATAGAGACTAGACCAACAATCAATGCAAACTATCCACCATTAAATACAAGAAATCTCACTGACTCACTATATATCAATGCAGCAAATCCGTATACACTACTTATGCAACTCTTACAAACCATTATAAATGTGAATTAAATAAAGTCTGTATGTGTTAAATGCACGCAAGCGTTTGTTTAAATGTTAAGGAGACAAGAGAGAACGAGAGAAATGTGAATTCCTGTTCACGCTTGTATATGCCTCTCCGATTACTAACGGTATGGAGAATTAACCCTTTAACTTCAATATATAATAAAATAGTAATAGACAGTGCCCATGGTACAATAAACATTGATCGTCTAGCAAGAATGTCTCCACCGCCAAATCAAAGCTGAAATCTCAGAGAAGTTAATGATGTTTTAAATCTCTTAACCTACTTCCCTACCCACCCCCACCTCCTCTATCACGGATCGCAAAGGTTTTCGGATAAAGTCTGACAATCATTAAATGCAAAGGTATGACTCGTTCTTGCTCATTGCATGTTTTAACGTTGCTTTACCATTTATTGATTTAATGAATTTTAAATATTTGTTCTCTTTACTTGTTATGTTCATCCAGCCAGGGAACGTTCACAATTCAGATTTATGTCCTGTTGCGTATTGTCAGCGATTTGTCATATGTTATTAAAGCGTGTTATTTTAATTGGAGTGGTAATATTACGTTTAATGTATTTTTATGACATCTCAGAGTCTGTTGGCCGGTCTAAGCAGTCAGTTAATGAATGCATTGGTTAGCTGATAGTGATTAACACAACACTGCTGTAACTATTATTTCCGGTCTGGACAGGAGACTTCATTGTCCATGACTTAATCGAGATTGTTTCTCAAATTAGTAGAGTGCTTCTACATTTATCTGGGTATGAACTACCTTGATTGGCTCTTTTATCGTCGTCGTCATCATCACAATCGTCATCATCATTATCATCACCATCACCATCATCACCATCACCATGACAATCATCTCCATCATCAGCAGAAGCAGCAGCAGCGCCATCACCTTCACCATCACCACCACCATTACCATTATCATCATCATCATCATCATCATCATTATTATTATTATTATTATTATTCAGCCTCTTTCTATGACCTCTGTATTGACTGTCGGTTGTGATCCAAGGTCTCGGAATCTTACCAAGATTCTGGGAGATCCAAGGTTTTACGAGAATGTGGGCACTTTCAAGGAGTGCTGCTTTGAGAAGTGGAGCGAGTATGTGGTTTCCAGGGAGTTTATTCAGATAGCCTTCCAGTTCAGATGTTATGTTCCCCAAGACTCCTATCACTACAGGTATCACTTCTGCTTTTACATTCCACAGTCTGAATTTCTAATCTGAGGTCTTGGTATTTTTCCATTTTTTCTCTTTCTTTTTTTTTATGTTTCTATCACTTGGAACAGCGACATCAATGATTGTTGCTGTTCTGGTGGACTTATTGAGAACTACAATGTCTGGTCTTCGTGCAGAAATCACCCGATCTGTTCTTATCTCGAAGTCCCACAGTATTTTCACTTCTTCTGTTTCAGTGACTGCTTCTGGTTGGTTATTATTATTATTATTATTATTATTATTATTATTATTATTATTATTATTATTCCTTTTCTCACGACTTCTCTTGACTGTCGGTTGTGATCCAAGGTCACGGAATCTTACCAAGATTTTGGGAGATCAAAGGTTTATGGGGGGTGTGAGCACTTCCGAGGAGGGCTGCTTTTAGCAGCGGGGCAATTTTGTGATGTCCATACACTTTATTCAGAGGGTGTTAAGTTCCAAAACTCCTATCACTACAAGTATTACTTCTGCTTTTACATTCCACAGTCTCTGGATTTTTGCCACTTCGTAGTATATGTTCGGCTGTTTCATCTCTATTTGTGCAGAGTCTGTTCATTTGAAATTCTCATGATTTTGGTTTGGTGTGATTTTTGTATTTAGGGCTTGGTCTTGTTATTAGTGCTTCTGTTTCTACTTTCAAACCTGCTTATTTTAACTATCTGAATATTGATTGCTTTGTTGATAATTCATCGGCTTGTCGCACATACTGACCATGGAGAGATTTTGGCTCCAACTATTTGCTAATGAAAGTTTTGCTGTTTTCTTCCACGTTTCTTTGTCTGTTTCTGGGGCTTGGTACAATCCACTCATCTGTGCTGCTTCTATCAGTGACTCATCTTTATTGTTATTCCAAATGTAGTCCCTCAGGCTTTATTATCCAAGGTTTTACGGAGGATATGGGCACTACAGGTATCACTTCTGCTTTAACATTCCATAGTCTCTTGATTTCTAATCTGAGGTCTTGGTGTTTTTCAATTTTTCTCTTTTGTTTTAGTAGAAGCAGTAGTAGTAGTAATAGCAGTGGTAATAGTAATAGTAGTAGTAGTAGTTGTTGTTGTAGTAGTAGTAGTAGTAATTACTACTACAACACTTTTACGCCTTAATCTTATAAATATTTTGGCAGATCCAATGTTTTATGGAGAATGTGTGCACTTCCGAAGAACGCTGATTTTAGTAGTTCGGCGTGTCTCTAATTTCTAGCTCCTTCATATAACCTTCCAAATTATATGTTATATTTCCGAAGGCTCCTACAACTACAGGCATCATTTCTGTAGTTCAAAGATTGTAAACTTTTAATATGAGATTGCCGATCTCACAGAGCTCGGACACTTAGAAGTCCAGCGTGTAAAGTGTTAAAAAGAACTTGTTCACCTCACTGAAAAGCACTTTGTTTGCTAAGTATGTGAAGTGTGAATAAAAGTCATATAACTAACACAGTCTACTTCAAGTAGTTTTAAACTACTGCATTTCACAAACTACTGTACGTATTGAAACATCAAACTTTGATGTAAACAAAATACAATTATAGTTATAGTTTCAAAAAATAATTATAATTATAATCTATCAATGCAAGAATAAATGTTAAGTAGTATACAAGTATTTCGTTATTAGTAGTATTTTAATTTTTAAATATTAGTAATCTAAAGTTGTCTTGATTAAGAATGATGTCCATTTTCATTTGTCAGGGTGAACAGCGATTGACAGCAGTATGGCCGGCGGTTTTACGGATTTGGACAGGGCACCAATTATCACCGACTACGACTTCGTCATCAAAGGGTTCCGTTTACGGAAACGAGACGTGGTGATGGGAGGATTTACCTTCATCTGTCTCGTCGTCATCATTATCCTGGCAGCAATTTTAGGGACAACGTCTTTACGTCGTTCGGGATCAGATGAAAGTCAGGAGAAAGTATGTGGCACGGTAGGGTGCCTGAGGTCTGCTGCCCACATCATTGAACTTTTAAACGAAACAGCTTCCCCGTGTGAGAATTTTTACAGGTATGCATGCGGTAACTTTGCAGACCTACATCCGTTGCAGTATGACCAATCGGGAATAAGCACCAGCTCGCTCATTGCGCTTGAGAATGCGGAGAAAATCCTTCGCCTGTTGGGTCAGGAAGACAAAACCACACGGTCAGATTCTTTTGAAAGGAAACTTCGTGTCTTTTACAAGTCATGTAAGGATCACTACCGGAAAGCTCAAAGATGGGGCAAGCCGTTACTGGAGAAAATTATCAATCCTTCCGGTGGATGGTGGGCCTTGCAAAACTCTTCTGAGTGGAACGCGAGCAATTGGAACTTTAAGCAGGCCCTGCTGAAGGCCTATCGTGACTTTATGGTCGACGTCTTCTTTACTCTGGGTCAAAGGAATTCGTTGCTAGAAACGTTTGAGATTGAGGTGAGTTATAGCTGACCTCTGATAAAGATTAACAATGAAATTCACGTCATTTACTCGCACTGACCAGGCAGGAACTAGGTATTGTTTACTTTCTTTAGACTTGGACTAAGTTTGAGATTTACTTACGAATGATTGGTTAGATTAATCACAGAGGTTATGACACATCTACATGACACGAATGCCGTCCCATATCTAGCTTGCAAACATGACATTAATTTAGAACCTAGTGAATTTCTCGCGGTTAAATCCCTCTTTCTATTCATACATATCTGTTGAGTTACTGATGACTTCTGTCCTTGATATAAAAATGAAAATCACGTCCGTTTAATTTGGCTGATCGAGGAGGAAACAGTATGGATTCGGTGTCCCTTATTTTCATTAGTCCAACTGGAGAGCTGTGATATTTACATAGGAATTACTGATTAGACTGGATCACATACAAATTCTAGAAACAATTACTTTGACTGTAAGTAGTAGGGTTTGAGGGTTTGATTAGTTTACTTTGACAATAACTATTATGAGGTTTTGATTAGTTTATTTTGACAGTAACTATTGAGGTTTTGATTAGTTTATTTTGACATTAACTATTATGAGGTTTTGATTAGTTTATTTTGACAGTAAATATTATGAGGTTTTGATTAGTTTACTTTGACAGTAACTATTATGAGGTTTTGATTAGTTTACTTTGACAGTAACTATTTTGAGGTTTTGATTAGTTTACTTTGACAGTAACTATTATGAGGTTTTGATTAGTTTATTTTGACAGTAACTATTATGAGGTTTTGATTAGTTTATTTTGACAGTAACTATTATGACGTTTTGATTAGTTTATTTTGACAGTAAATATTATGAGGTTTTGATTAGTTTACTTTGACAGTAACTATTATGAGGTTTTGATTAGTTTACTTTGACAGTAACTATTATGAGTTTTGGTTAGTTTATTTTGCAACTAGTTTTTGTTTTTGATTAGTTTACTTTGTAACTAGTTAAAAGTTTTTATTAGTTTACTTTGACTGCAGAATGTTTGAGGTTTTTATTAGTTTACTTTGACTGCAGAATGTTTGAGGTTTTCATTAGTTTACTTTGACGTTAACGAGTTTCAGGCTTTGATTAGTTTAATTTGATTGATTTTTAATTAGTTTGAAAGTTTGATTAGTTTCTTTTGACTAACTAGTTTACTGTTTTGATTTTTGATTAGTTGACTTTGACTGTAACTAGTTTGAGGTTTTGATTAGTTTACTTTGTAACTAGTTTAAGGTTTTGATTAGTTTACTTTGACTGTAACTAGAATGAGGTTTTCATTAAAACGGTTTTGTTGAGTTATTCAACTCTTTGACAGTATGTTTATAGGGTGTATTATTATTTTGCACTGGCACCCGACATTTATTATAATCACTTGCAGATATATGCTTAAGTTCCCACTCCAACAATAATCTTTAACATATTGATATACATGACAATCCCTGACACAATTTTACAAATGATCTAATCAGTAACACCATTGTAAACATGACATAAACAATAACACCATATTACACATGACATAAACAATAACACCATATTACACATGACATAAACAATAACACCATATTACACATGACATAAACAATAATACCATTTTACACATGACATAAATAATAACACCATTTTACAAATGACATAAAAAATAACACCATATTACACATGACATAAACAATAACACCATTTTATACATGCTGTAATCAATAACACTATTTTATCACGACATAATCAATGTCATGTGTCGGGTTATATTTAATAACTCTGTCACAGTATCAGTCTCAAAATTATTAATCATTAAATTTAATATATTAGCTCTAATATTGAAAACAGCCCAGGTGGCCTAATCTAATCTTCATTCTCTATGTCAGGCCTGTTCTTTGTGGCCCTTATTTATCTAACATACTGACAGACAAATTAGCTAACGTGGCCCTTATTTATCTAACATACTGACAGACAAATTAGCTAACGTGGCCCTTATTTATCTAACATACTGACAGACAAATTAGCTAACGTGGCCCTTATTTATCTAACATACTGACAGACAAATTAGCTAACGTGGCCCTTATTTATCTAACATACTGACAGACAAATAGCTAACGTGGCCCTTATTTATCTAACATACTGACAGACAAATTAGCTAACGTGGCCCTTATTTATCTCATGATTAGGAATAAAGTGTGCATTTCAGACTGAACATGAGAATCAATTCAGCAGCAAATCATTATAAGAAAAAAAGGCCAGCTGCAAAAGACAATCCTATCTCTCTGTATGGACAACAATGTTAAAGCTTTGTGGCAACATCAATAGACAACTCTTACGATTTCACGTCATTAAACGTTAGCTACACTGGTAACTTATACAATTTCACGTCATTAAACGTTAGCTACACTGGTAACTTATACAATTTCACGTCATTAAACGTTAGCTACACTGGTAACTTATACAATTTCACGTCATTAAACGTTAGCTACAGTGGTAACTTATACAATTTCACGTCATTAAACGTTAGCTACAGTGCTAACTTATACTTTACAAAATGTCGTCATGGAGAAATAATTAAAAATTATATAATAATATTTTCATTTCTACATTTACATGAATCTCAATAGATACATGCATAATTATAATCAATGAATGGTTTATATTAAATTCACCTTGAATGATTATCTCAATGTGAGATTTAACTATGCTTGCATCAAATGAATAAAGTCTAGTGTACAATTCATGATTATCTCAATGTCAGATTTAACTATGCTTGCATCAAATGAATAAAGTCTAGTGTACAGTTCATGATTATCTCAATGGGAGATTTAACTATGCTTTCATCAAATGAATAAAGTCTAGTGTACAGTTCATGATTATCTCAATGTCAGATTTAACTATGCTTGCATCAAATGAATAAAATCTAGTATACAGTTCATGATTATCTCAATGTGAAATTTAACTATGCTTGCATCAAATGAATAAAGTCTAGTGTACAGTACATGATTATCTCAATGTGAGATTTAACTATGCTTGCATCAAATGAATAAAGTCTAGTGTACAGTACATGATTATCTCAATGTGAGATTTAACTATGCTTGCATCAAATGAATAAAGTCTAGTGTACACTACATGATTATCTCAATGTCAGATTTAACAAATGAATAAAGTCTAGTGTACAGTACATGATTATCTCAATGTGAGATTTAACTATGCTTGCATCAAATGAATAAAGTCTAGTGTACAGTACATGATTATCTCAATGTGAGATTTAACTATGCTTGCATCAAATGAATAAAGTCTAGTGTACAGTTCATGATTATCTCAATGTCATCATCTATAATCGCTAACACCACAGAATACCTTTCTGAAAGACATATGCATTAGTTTCACACAACAAGCATTAATAAAAATATACAAGCATTCTACACAAGATTCTAATCAATAATATGTAACAATAATTTCTGAGATGTCCAAATATTTACCACTGTCAGGAACATGCGAAAACTTCTCATCTATACAGATTTCAATCCTGCTAGAACAGTACATAAGAATGTGTGGGTCTATCAGCAACATATATATGAATGACTCTGGGTCAAACCACAAGTTCTCTTGCATCATCAAACAGAGCGCAAATGCCCACATAAGGGCATTCCAGCCCACATGTACTGTCACCCTTCCCACTTCAATACATTTCCATTGACTATGCATGATGAATGAACTTGACGTCAAACCTTTACTTGTGTGTAGCATTTGTCAGTACGGCAGATTACGTCATCGGCCATGCGGAGGTCAGCCATAATTAGTAACTATCAATTACTGATTAATTATTAGTGTAAAAAAAAACAAACAGAAATTATAGAAACACAAAGAGCATAATGTGCCCCATGGTTCGATCAACGCAACCAATGCCACCATTTTGCACGACATAATCTACAGCATTTTACACATATAATCAATAACACCATTGTGAACGACATAATCAATAACACCATTTTGCACGATATAATCTATAACACCATTTTACAAGTAACATATCTACAATATATTTCACATATAATCTATAACACCATTTTACAAGTAACATATCTACAGCACATTTCACATATAATCTATGACACCATTTTACAAGTAACATATCTACAGCATATTTCACATTTTACAAATGCCAATATATTTATTTTATATTTATCTTTATCACTATTATTATGTTATAAATTGTCTCTCAAATAATTGTCTCTGTTAAACTTGCCAATAGATTAATCTTGAATTATTTCCTAATTTTATTGGTATGGAAATAGATTAATTTTGGTTTATTTATTATTTCATCATTTTGCCGTTAGATTGAGGTGGCGAGCACAAAGTTGATACACAAAACTAGTTCTGAGGAGGTAAGGTTGTGTCTGTCCACCTTTGTCTCCGTGTACGTCTGTCTGCGTCTGTCGGTCTTGTCTGTCTACGTCTGTCGAACCTATGTGTAGTATTATTACTTGTTTTTATTCGGGCAATTTTGCGATCTTGGTTTTAAGTGTAAGACGCTAGATTGCAAACACATTTTTAATTTCTTCTTTCATCAAAGCGAACGCTCCATTTCTGATCTATTTTTGTCAATTCAAAGTCTCGTGGTTCATAAATCGGGTGAGCTGATCTAGAACAAAGAGCTAGATTTCCACCCTCAAAGATCTGAATAAATAAGACGTCATTATATTCTCATATTTTGTAAGTTCATAATGTGCTAATACACACAGTTAAACTGGGAGATGATAAATTATATAGATGTGTCTTGTTTTTTTACCTTGTGTTGTCTGTCTGACCTTGAAATTTTACTTTAGAAGAATAAATATATGATTTCATTTACAATATAATGACAAATTCCTTACTAAACAGTAAATTTAAATTAATAGTAAAACTAAATTTACTATTTTTTAAAATTACAAATAAATAAATTATGCACTGACATTTTTTTATTTACAACACCCTGACACGGGTTACATTTCTTATTTCATGGCGCTCGTTAATGTTAAAATCTTCAGTGCAAAGAACACCCAACGTGTCCTTACAAATAAGATGTAGACTTTTAAATATATTCAACAGTTTTATCTACTGAGATTTTGAATCATTGAAAAGTATATAACACGACAGCATGCTGACCTAATAAAGTCATTATATGAAAGTTAAACATGTTTCATAAATGTTACTGAAAGTCACTATTTTATCCTGGATCGGAATAAGAGATATGTACTTAAATATACAGAGAGACAGACAGATACAACAATGGAGAGAAACCAGATCATGCTGTTGAAAAGGGATCAGCTAACCTAACGTTGTGGTAGATAGATAGATACTGTGGAAGGGTGGATGTACGTGTGTACAGAGCTGTGTATGCGTGTGCGTAGCGCTTGTTTTGCCTGGCAGCAAAGTAGGTCATCGGCCGCTAGTTTGAATCGCGCGGCGCGGACTGCTATAGTAATGTGTATGGCTGTGCCACTGTGTAGGTGTTTAACCGTCTTTATTATATTATTTATTTATTAAGCAAAGTTAATTCTATGTATTCTAATAGGTAGTGGGATGTAGTTTGTATTTATGTAATTTTGTATGTTATTTTATATTATTTTCTTAGAGTATTCTACGATTTATGTATGTGTACAGGAATATAGTTATTTATTTTATTTGATAATTTATTTTGTAAATTATATTGTAAGAAAGCATTGTATTTAGAGAGTATTTATTGTAGTATTTTTGATAGTTAAAGTAGTATATAATTTTAGGTAGTTTAGAAGGAATAACTATTTCCTCTGATAGGAGAAAACCGTGTACACTTTGACTGATCTCGTTCTTGTAAATCTTAACCACTGGATAATAAAAACTACTCATATGCCTAAAACTGGTTTTGTGATGGGGTGTGGTGTGGTGTTGTTATTATGGGTCACCCCAGGATGCGAGGAGATGATGCAGTGATGACGAAGAGACAATACGGCTACGGCAACAACCACAGCAGAACAGGCAGAACAGGCAACACGTGTTTACATTTCTATGTAATCTTTATTCCAGAGACAGCCAAATACTCTCTCTCTCTCTCTCTCTCTCTCTCTCTCTCTCTCTCTCTCTCTCTCTCTCTCTCTCTCTCTCTCTCTCTCTCTCTCAGCATACATAAGGGCATCAGATTTCGGTATTTGATGGATCTATATACCTAGATAATTGCACAGGTAAATGACCTTGAAGTCGTGATTATGAACTAAAGTTTCAACATGTTTGTCAATTTTTAAATCTGAATTGGCGTAATTTACTCTTTGTTGTTTGTAAATATGTAAGTCTATATTACATTTTTAGTAAATCATAGCGATGTCAATATTTTGAAAAATGATTTGATAATCTTTGCCTCTCTTAGTGACTCGGACTAGACACGTTGCATAGAATGCCTTAAATAGGTGTGTTTGTGTGTGTGTTTAGTGCACTATTTTGTTTATTACCCAGGACAAGAAAAGTGCGAAGACATTTTTCAAGAAGGTTGGCTCACTACTGCTGAGTGATGCTGGAGTGAACCTTACTGATGATGAAAAAGAGTTAAGGGCCGAGACTTTTGCACAGGATATTTACTACGTGAAGACGAATGTGAGTGAGTCATTGATCTAGAGTAGTAGTGAGTGAGTCATTGATCTAGAGTAGTAGTGAGTGAGTCATTGATCTAGAGTAGTAGTGAGTGAATCATTGATCTAGAGTAGTGAGTGAGTAATTGATCTAGAGTAGTAGTGAGTCATTGATCTAGAGTAGTAGTGAGTGAGTCATTGATCTAGAGTAGTAGTGAGTGAATCATTGATCTAGAGTAGAAGTGAGTGAATCATTGGTCTAGAGTAGTAGTGAGTCATTGATCTAGAGTAGTAGTGAGTGAATCGTTCTGGAGGTGGTAGTGAGTGAGTCATTGATCTAGAGGTGGTAGTGAGTGTGTCATTGTTCTAGAGGTGGTAGTAAGTGTGTCATTGCGTTTTAGGTTGAAGTTAATGTGTCATTGGTATAGATATGATGGTGTGTGGTCGTTTCTGTAAAGAATGTAATGGGTCGGTCATTGCTCAAGAAGTGGTAATGAGTGTGTCATCGCTCTAGAGGTGGTAGTGAGTGTGTCATTGTTCTACAAGTAGTTTAAAGGGTGTGTCATTGCTTTATAGGTGGAAGTTGATGTGTCATTGGTATAGACGTGATGGTGTGTTGTCGTTTCTAAAGAATGTAATGGGTCGGTCATTGCGCTTTGGGTAAAGTGAATCATTGCAACAACGGTTGAAATGTACGAGTCGTTGTGCAAGAGTTGGTACTGAGCTTGTCAATGATATGGATGTGGGAGTGCTAGAGCCATAGTAAATGTGTACTAGATGTGGGAATCAGTGAGTGAGTGATTACATTAGAGGTGATTGTGAGAAAGTCATTGCATTAGAGGTGATAGTGAGTAAGTTATTGCATTACAGGTGATAGTGAGTAATTCATTGCGTTAGAGGTGATAGTGAGTAAGTCATTGCGTTAGAGGTGATAGTGAGTAAGTCATTGCATTAGAGATGATAGTAAGTCATTGCATTAGAGATGATAGTGAGTAAGCCATTCGATTATTCTAAGATGATAACCAGTATAGATAGCAAGAGTTCAGCATAGATCTTACCACAGTCTTAAATAACATTATATTATAGTATACAATATTATATTACATTATAATAAACTTATATTATATTATATTATATTATATTGTATTATGTTATTTTATGTTGTTATGTTATGTTATGTTATGTTATGTTGTGTTATGTTGTGTTATATTATGTTATAATATATCATATTATATTATATTATATTATATCCCTTCGCTCTTGGATTGTAAGGTTTGTCTCTTTGTAATGTACAATAAATGTGTTTAAGTTTATTTTTTTATTTTCCAGTTGATTTATTCCCTTGATGACAATCCTATTGAATTGAATTTAAGTCTGGAAAATCTAACTTTTATCACACAGGGCGAGGTATGTATGAAATATCTAAATTATTTTCTCATTGTGACCAGGTGTGTTTCATTTTGCATTACGTTGTATCAGTAATTTATGTATGCTGTATGTCTGAATGTTTGATGTATACCCGGAACAGTCCTACCTCAGTATAATATACTTCATTCCATAACTAATTATTTTTTTTGGTCTCACTCCTACCAGCAAAACCAATAGTGCAATAACGATAGACGGCAAGTTTTTAATTAGAGCGTTGTTAGTAATCACAATTCAGCGTTCGATGTACTAATGCGCACAGATATTAAAGGTCGCTAGGAACTGGTGAGCTGGTCAATGCACAGAACTGTATGTATGCCAAAAGGAAATGAACTTATATGTGGGGTGACTGTCGGGGAGACACAACTTCATAAAACAATTTGAATGACTTCAGGAAGTTAAATGTAACCTCCTACTGGCATACAAAACATTTGCTCCGTTCACAGAAAGACATAAATAAAAGGTCATTTACAAGTCCTTTGTGCTGGGTGACGTCATTATAGTATTCTTAGAGACTGGACCATTTTAGAAAATTACTAAAGGACATTGGCGAACATACTACTTACAAACAAATCTAAATAAATATGCTTTACAGCGATTTGAAAACGAGATTTCTATGCTGGAACACTTCCTAGAGCAAAGTACACGTGCACTTTAACTGGTCCAACATGAAATCTGTTGTCAAATTCACCATCTGTCTTTCACAACCATTTAAATATGTGCTGTTGTTATTTTTTTTACATTCTGCTAATCACATTGATACACACACACACACAAACAAACACACACACACACACACACACACAAACATACACACACACACACACACACACAAACACACACACACACATATATATATATATATATATATATTCGTAGATATTCGTGAATGCTAAATAATTGTATTCACATGAGCATATAGGTATTTGTTCTTATGAACATATATACTTTCAAGTTTACACATATTTGTTCTTGATTATGCATCCCAACATAACATGTATAGATTATATTGTATATTTTACACATCATGTTCACATACATTAATTCATTCACTGAATCTACTTTATAAATATTTATTTATTCGTACAATTGCATAAAACTTAAATAATACATTTCTTTACAATGAATAGTTTGTAAATGCATCTACCTGCACAGATGTGTCAATAGCTAAACAGAGACAAAAGAATAGACATTCTTGTAAATAGCTATACAGATGGAATTAAGATAAATTGATGTAATGACGATCTGATATATAAATATATGCAGAAAATCACGCGAGTTTATATCAATAAGTAGAAATATTTATGATATACAGAGATGTTCTTGTAGAACATTAAATATTTACAAAAGCACAGATAAAAGATTAACGGTTATGCGAATATAAATAGATGCGTAATTGAAGATAGAATAAAAGATGCATAGAGATGAGGGAAAAGGAGATAGATAGATAGATAGATAGATAGATAGATAGATAGATAGATAGATAGATAGATAGATAGATAGATAGATAGATAGATAGATAGATAGAGAGAGAGAGAGAGAGAGAGAGAGAGAGAGATAAAGTAAGAGAGAGAGATATATAGATAGATAGAGTTTATTGTATCTGATATTTCTTAAGAGTTATCGCCCTTGTACACAAAATAAGTAGTATAATAAGATACGACCTATTTTAAGTAACAGAATGTTGTCTCTATTCTTTTGTATTCTTTTCTTTCCTTTAATTAATGCACACATTGCAATAATTTTGTCTTGACTGTCCTTTCACCTGCAACAATTTTGGTTGGTCAAAATCAGGATCAATGCCATGTGTTTCAGGTGAACTGGTTTGAAATTATTTCTTCCGTATTTGATAGTGTCAAGTGGACAAACCAATCGAAAGTGAAAGTACTGGACTTGTCCCGGCTGCAGTTGGTCGCTACTTTTATCGGCAATCTGGACATCAGCAACAAGTCACGGTACCCAATCATTGCCGCTAGAGCAAACTTAAATAGGAAAATGTTAATTTATTACATTAAATGGTTGTGTTGAACACATTTTCACTTTCTCCATCTTTATAAATATTTTATAAACAAATTTTCATATTAGTAATAATAATAATAACGTGTACAAATGACGCTTGTCCACCCTTTTAATAATTAAATTGAAGTGAAATCCATCATGCTTACACCTATTTGCTCTCTGACAGCAACCATATAATTACTTCAACCTAAAACGCAATGACACACTCACTACCACCTCTAGAACAATGACACACTCACTACCACCTCTAGAACAATGACACACTCACTACCACCTCTAGATCAATGACTCACTCACTACCACCTCCAGAACAACGATTCACTCACTACCACCTCTAGATCAATGACTCACTCACATTCGTCTCAACGTAGTAAATTACTTGTACATTTCTAGAAAGTGTTTGAATCTCCACCTCGCTGCTCTCTGACAGCAACCATATAATTATTTGTACGTTTCTAAAATCATTTGAATCTCCACCTCGTTGCTCTTTGACAGCAACCATATAATTATTTGTACGTTTCTAAAAGCGATTGAATCTTCACTCTGCTGGAAAAGGAGCATGAAAAATAAATTTGTCAAAAGTGATAATTACTCTTTGCCTCTTACTGTGTCAAGTCAGAAATCACTCCATCAGCTTGCACCACTTCTACAGATAGTCTCCCCTCTGTAAAGCCGAATCGTCAGAGAAGCAATTCTACATTACCTCGCGAACCCTGTATGACAGTTGATCTAATACTGATATAAGTTGTATTTCGTTATAAATTAAAGTTTACTCAGCTTTGTCCTCACAATCCTCAGTCACTAGTTGGTGTTGCGTACAAGCGTTTGCTTATTTACATGAGTTCTTACGAGTCCACTGTAACTAGGTAGTGTTGTTTATAAAGTACTTCTCAAAGTGGTTGTAGTGTTGTTTATAATGTACTTCTCAAAGTGGTTGTAGTGTTGTTTATAATGTACTTCTCAAAGTGGTTGTAGTGTTGTTTATAAAGTACTTCTCAAAGTGGTTGTAGTGTTGTTTATAACGTACTTCTCAAAGTGGTTGTAGTGTTGTTTATAAAGTACTTCTCAAAGTGGTTGTCCGTGAACCGGTGTCCTTCGGCAGCGATCCTCCAAAAACAAAACACAGAAAAGGAAAGGAATTTGATATGTCATTACACCATAGAATGTATTTATAAGCAAAAAAAATGAACTGAAATTTAGGCAACATTTGCACGCGCATGCGCAGCCCACAGCAATAGGTAAAAACGAACATGCTTCTAATGCTGCAATATTATGTTGTTATTATTAACACAAGAGTGGTTAACATCAGTCAGGAGTTTTTAAGGTTAGTCTAGAGTTGTAAATGTAAATTATACATCAGTCTAGAGTTGTAAATGTAAATTATAAACACTTCCTCTAAAGTGTGGTGCTTGTTAGAAATTAATTTTGAGTTTTGAAAATTACTCCTTGGGTGATTTTCAAACAATTAGACTGATAATTAATGATTCATAGTGATCTTGTAATTTTGAAATCCGTTTCCATGGACAGAAATTAAATCTCATTCGTCGACCACCTGTTATCAGATCTGATGAAATCACAATTTATCAGTTAACTGACTGATTGAGAGAGAATGGACTTAGAAATACTTCATGCATTTTTGCTATTGACATGTTATACTTGTGTTTTATGTAATGTATTATGTGGGTGGATTTTTATTTCTACAAATGTTTGAACTAAGATGTTTATATGTAGTGATATACTACTAGAACAGTATAGATGTTTATATGTAGTGCTATACTACTAGAACAGTATAGATGTTTATATGTAGTGCTATACTACTAGAACAGTATAGATGTTTATATGTAGTGATATACTACTAGAACAGTATAGATGTTTATATGTATTGATATACTACTAGAACAGTATAGATGTTTTTATGTAGTGATATACTACTAGAACAGTATAGATGTTTATATGTAGTGATATACTACTAGAACAGTATAGATGTTTATATGTAGTGATATACTACTAGAACAGTATAGATGTTTATATGTAGTGATATACTACTAGAACAGTATAGATGTTTATATGTAGTGATATACTACTAGAACAGTATAGATGTTTATATGTAGTGATATACTACTAGAACAGTTTAGATGTTTATATGTAGTGATATACTACTAGAACAGTACAGATTTACTGTGGAAGTCATTAAAGACACCGATAATGTAGGGGCTGACCATTTCTACAGAGCAGTAGAAATGGAAGTGTAAGAGTCCAGTACATACGTCTCTGTATATGCTGTGAAAATTTTCTATAGATATTTTGTATCTTCTCTAGGGTAGAGAAGGAATAATCTTACCCAGAGTTCATTTGAATGATGCTAACATGAATGTGTATGTTGTATTTTCGTATCGCACTGAGACAAGAAGTATGATAATGGTTTTGCATATGATTTGTGTTTGTATTTCTTAAGTGCAGAGACATAACAGATTGACTCTAACTTATAACAATGAAAATTAAGGTGATTTACGTGATGCATTGTCCTTATATATCTTTAAGTGTGGAGCCAAAACGGTCATGTTCCAACTTATAATGAGAGAAAGAAATATGTTATATGATATTTTAATGCTCAGTGTTTATTAAGGCATGTACAATTATATTATCTTTGTTTCTAAACATGTTGAATTAACTATGTGTAGAAACCGACATAGAAAATTGGTATTATGAATAATTTGGTATAATGAATAATAATGAATAGTTCTGTCTTAAAACAAACATAGAATTTTGGTCTAGTGAATAGTTCTGTCTTAAAACAAACATAGAATTTTGGTCTAGTGAATAGTTCTGTCTTAAAACAAACATAGAATTTTGGTCTAGTGAATAGTTCTGTCTTAAAACAAACATAGAATTTTGGTCTAGTGAATAGTTCTGTCTTAAAACAAACATAGAATTTTGGTCTAGTGAATAGTTCTGTCTTAAAACAAACATAGAATGTTGGTCTAGTGAATAGTTCTGTCTTAAAACAAACATAGAATTTTGGTCTAGTGAATAGTTCTGTCTTAAAACAAACATAGAATTTTGGTCTAGTGAATAGTTCTGTCTTAAAACAAACATAGAAATTGGTATTATGAATAATTTGGTATAATGAATAATAATGAATAGTTCTGTCTTAAAACAAACAAAGAATTTTGGTCTAGTGAATAGTTCTGTCTTAAAACAAACATAGAATTTTGGTCTAGTGAATAGTTCTGTCTTAAAACAAACATAGAATTTTGGTCTAGTGAATAGTTCTGTCTTAAAACAAACATAGAATTTTGGTCTAGTGAATAGTTCTGTCTTAAAACAAACATAGAATTTTGGTCTAGTGAATAGTTCTGTCTTAAAACAAACATAGAATGTTGGTCTAGTGAATAGTTCTGTCTTAAAACAAACATAGAATTTTGGTCTAGTGAATAGTTCTGTCTTAAAACAAACATAGAATTTTGGTCTAGTGAATAGTTCTGTCTTAAAACAAACATAGAAATTGGTATTATGAATAATTTGGTATAATGAATAATAATGAATAGTTCTGTCTTAAAACAAACAAAGAATTTTGGTCTAGTGAATAGTTCTGTCTTAAAACAAACATAGAATTTTGGTCTAGTGAATAGTTCTGTCTTAAAACAAACATAGAATTTTGATCTTGTGAATAGTTCTGTCTTAAAACAAACATAGAATTTTGGTCTTGTGAATAGTTCTGTCTTAAAACAAACATAGAATTTTGGTCTAGTGAATAGTTCTGTCTTAAAACAAACATAGAATTTTGATCTTGTGAATAGTTCTGTCTTAAAACAAACATAGAATTTTGGTCTTGTGAATAGTTCTGTCTTAAAACAAACATAGAATTTTGGTCTAGTGAATAGTTCTGTCTTAAAACAAACATAGAATTTTGGTCTAGTGAATAGTTCTGTCTTAAAACAAACATAGAATTTTGGTCTAGTGAATAGTTCTGTCTTAAAACAAACATAGAATGTTGGTCTAGTGAATAGTTCTGTCTTAAAACAAACATAGAATTTTGGTCTAGTGAATAGTTCTGTCTTAAAACAAACATAGAATTTTGGTCTAGTGAATAGTTCTGTCTTAAAACAAACATAGAAATTGGTATTATGAATAATTTGGTATAATGAATAATAATGAATAGTTCTGTCTTAAAACAAACAAAGAATTTTGGTCTAGTGAATAGTTCTGTCTTAAAACAAACATAGAATTTTGGTCTAGTGAATAGTTCTGTCTTAAAACAAACATAGAATTTTGATCTTGTGAATAGTTCTGTCTTAAAACAAACATAGAATTTTGGTCTTGTGAATAGTTCTGTCTTAAAACAAACATAGAATTTTGGTCTAGTGAATAGTTCTGTCTTAAAACAAACATAGAATTTTGATCTTGTGAATAGTTCTGTCTTAAAACAAACATAGAATTTTGGTCTTGTGAATAGTTCTGTCTTAAAACAAACATAGAATTTTGGTCTAGTGAATAGTTCTGTCTTAAAACAAACATAGAATTTTGGTCTAGTGATAGTTCTGTCTTAAAACAAACATAGAATTTTGGTCTAGTGAATAGTTATACATTTCGTATTATGGTGGAAGCGTCACCGGTAATGTTTGGAATTTACTCCTAAGAGAGTAGATGTTAACAGGACGGTTAACATCTCAAAAGGAATTGGTATGTGGAGGAATAAATTTGTCTCCGTCTTATTTTACAATTAAATTGTTGTTAAACTGTCAGAGTAACCCGACCTTGAGCACTCCTTATGTTGGTCTTTTAGAAAATGTCCGAGTTGAAGTAAACGCTCGAGGCAAGCATACTTTAGATTTGCTGAAGTAGTGGAAGCTAGTCATTAGTTTTTATTTATCCAATGATTTTGATTTTCGAGAACGAGACCAGCCAATCGGCTGAGATTAAAAAGTTTATTTGTGTAGAGATATCTACTGTCTAATCGTTTTGAAATTAAAGTGGCAAAGAAGAAGTCCGGTTTTGAAAGGCAGCCGTTAGCTTGATGGTGATTTAAACTGACTGGTTCGCTATTAAAATGTTGTACTTATCTTCTTTGCAGAGATGAACTTTGTGAGTTGACATGCATTTTTACAGGTGTTTCAACTAGGCAGCTCACATGTAAATTGTTAGATATTTGATATTGTTTATAATATGCTGTAATTCGCGTGTTGTACGTGTGTATCGGGCTGATAAGTACTGATGCAGGGAACTGTAAGTTGAGACTGGAATATAAGATAGATTGGAGTTATAAAGTGATAAACCGGAAATGTAGGTTTTCTTCCTTAATTATATTTTCCAGTGAGCAAGTGGCCTTTCCGTTTGCCTATTTCATGTGCTATATGAGCCTCGTGGGTTATTGTTTGCAAGCCGTTATGACCTACCCTGATAAAGGTGCTATATGAGCCTCATGGGTTATTGTTTGCAAACCGCTATGACCTACCCTGATAAAGGTGGGAACAGCATGCAAGTGTAAGAATACACTGCACTCTCCTGATGTCTGGCAACAAGATTTGTTGACTGCTGAACAATTTCTAGTGTAGAGAAATTGTTGTATATCACTACATTCATTGTTCTGTTTGAAGGAGTTGGCATGGTGAAAAGAAGTGCCCAGGTTAACTCTAAGTAGCAGAACAGAGTTTTTCACGTGAAACTGACGAAATTTAACTTAACTGTAAATTATTACATTGAGGCAAAGTGTGTGAAAGACAGTTGACACCATGCTGAATCAGGTTACTTAAATACTATTATTTAAATATGTGTGTAATTATAAAATTACCTGACTGTGGGTTCATGGAAATAGTGATGTTATGGATTTTGCTTTTGAACATGATGGAGATTTGAAGGAATAATTTTTAGCTTAACTCCCAATAAATACAACTAGTCATGATGTGTTCACAGCTGTGAATGACTACATCACTAGTCTGTCTTATTGGCGGTTACCTTTTTTGTTGTTGTTGTTTCTTTTGTAGGAGTATGTTCTGGTGGCATTGTGATAAGGATATAGTGGCATTCTGAGGTGGTTCTCCAGAGTGAGGTTCTAGCACTCAAATGAAAGCCAACACACTGTTTTATTCATGGAGAAAGTCTTGCTGCAATAAAATGCGAAATGATAACGTGTGAACTATGTAAATAAATTTGAGACTATTTCCTGAATTACTTGATTATATGGAGACTGACCTTTAAACAGGTCATAATGCATGTTAGAATGCGTTCTTCTTCGAATGATAAAATCCAGACGAGAGCTTTGTGAGTTCCAAAATGAGCATTCTCCATTTCCTCAAGACAATAAACCAAACTGGTCAGAAATATTCTGAATATTAACTGGATTGTCAGATTGTCTTATTTTCTTAGTACCATTACTTTTACCATTTGTTCTTAGTTAAATGTAATATCTTGTTTTAAATGTCAATTAAATAATGTATAATTCTTGAATTCACTTGTTTAATATTCTTTAAGCTGGCAACACAACACGGGCCTCTGGCTTACTGGGGTGTGTATGTGTGTGTGTGTGTGGAGAAGTCCTGGACCCCCCCCCCCCCCCATATCAGAAATCTGACAAGCTCTGGTTTATGACAATTTGCCAGAGTGCACACCATTGTTCTCAGAATTCTCAGCAAAGTCTTGTAATTGTCTTTAAGTTTTTTCCAGTTTACATACTATTTCTGCAGTGACTTTAGTTTGCGTACACTGTCCACAGAATTCTTAATAACTACTTGTTGTGGTATCGTTAAGACTTTTGCAAGTGTAAACACTTTGTTTACAGAATTCTTAATAACTACTTGAGGTCTTATCGTTAAGACTTTTGCAAGTGTAAACACTTTGTTTACAGAATTCTTAATAACTACTTGATGTTTTCTCGTTAAGACTTTTGCAAGTGTAAACACTTTGTTTACAGAATTCTTAATAACTACTTGATGTTTTATCGTTAAGACTTTTGCAAGTGTAAACACTTTGTTTACAGAATTCTTAATAACTACTTTGTTTGGTGCTTTGCGTACAACTTCATCGACTACTTGTACTGGGAGGACATAGTCGCTGAGCAACAGTTAACACTGGAAGACAGGGGCAGTGTTGGATTTCTCGACACAGAAAGATATTGCCTTCATTTCGTCAAGGAAAAAATGGATGAAGCAGTTGGCGCCATCTTCGTTCGGCAGCACTTTGTGGACTTAAATAAAAACAAGGTATGACAATACTTAAATAAAAACAAGGTATGACAATACTAAAATTAAAACAAGGTATGACAATACTTAAATTAAAACAAGGTATGACAATACTTAAATAAAAACAAGGTATGACAATACTAAAATTAAAACAAGGTATGACAATACTTAAATAAAAACAAGGTATGACAATACTAAAATTAAAACAAGGTATGACAATACTTAAATAAAAACAAAGTATGACAATACTTAAATTAAAACAAGGTATGACAATACTAAAATTAAAACAAGGTATGACAATACTTAAATAAAAACAAAGTATGACAATACTTAAATAAAAACAAGGTATGACAATACTAAAATTAAAACAAGGTATGACAATACTTAAATTAAAACAAGGTATGACAATACTTAAATTAAAACATACTTTAATAAAAACAATGTAATTCAATATTTAATTATGAACAGCATACGACAATAGTAAAATAAAATAAGGTATTGCAATACATAAATAAGAAATAAATTGGCAATGTTACAGTACTTAATTAATAACAAGGTATTCTACTACTGTAAAACTTTATTAGGAACATGTTAGGGCAATACTTAAATAAGACCAAGTTAGGGCAATACTTAAATAAGACCAAGTTAGGGCAATACTTAAATAAGACCAAGTTAGGGCAATACTTAAATAAGACCAAGTTAGGGCAATACTTAAATATGACCAAGTTAGAGATGATAAAACAGGAAAAGTTAGCACTTGATTTAATAAATTTATTGCTATTTTAATTAACATTTTTGCATATATCATTAACCTATATGCTGGAGTGACAGTGGGTGGCTTAGGGCTCATTAAATATAATTAAAGACGAAGTTGTTACTTCTTTAGTACAAAGTTTCAACTACGAAAATGTTGTGTGACAGTAAAAAGTCTGACTTATTATTGTGGAAGAGAGAACACTTTGCTACTATAATGCACTAAGTGAGAGTCGAATGGTGTCTCCTGGAAATAATATTAATAAACATAAATTAGGATTTTTCCATCACTTTAATTAGTTATGGATGATTAATAATAAGCATAACCAGTAACAAACTGATGCCTATCACACATGGCAACACTGTAATAAGAACAGTTTATGGCAACTGTAATAAGAACAGTTTATGGCAGTACTGTAACAAGGTATAACAATATTGCAATTAGACCAGTGTTAAATATATTATAAGAAGAATAAAGTATTATATAATTTATATGTTAAGTTTACTGGAACTTGCTTGCGGATGTTTGATGATTTCACACCAGTGATTTTTCTAAGATACAGGAGGAATGATTGGTGAATAATTCTGACTGGTTATGTCACGTGCTTAATAAGAGATGAACAGAAACTGAAACTACAGACCATGGATGATCGATAATAAATGTTTAATTTTTTTATATAATGAGCTTTTACGGTACGCATAAGTGAATATTAAAAAATAAATGTTCCATGCGCGAATCAATGCTCAATATCAGATTTCTGGTTGCAATTCTAAGATGTCTGAAAGCTTCAGGTGTATGAAAGAGTATATATGCTTTAATATTACAATGTACATCAGTAATAATAATGGCTTAATTTTTGTCATTAATGATACTTAAAGAAAATAGTAATAATTGTGCTGTATTTTGCGATAATGATTTATTTCATAGGTGTTTGATGTAACATAATGTTTATTTATTTGAAAATACATGAGCATTTGTGGTGATGTGGCTATCTGTTCTTCTTCCGTCTATCTGTCTGTCTATACATTACTAGGGAGGGAAGTGATGTTGGTGCTGGGTACTTTACAATTATGAATAGGTCTTTGCTTTCCTTGTTAATGGGATAGTGTGTTAAAAAGCGTACAACAGCGAAGTGGTTTATGGGATTGCATCTGATTTATTGTAGTTTGCTTATTATTCATCATTACACGATTTTAGATATATTGTAGTTTGCTTATTATTCATCATTACACGATTTTAGACTCTATATTTTTTTTCGACTGTAAACTATTGATATTCAGACTAAGTAAGGCAAACTTTATTTTCTACTACAGGCTATTGACACTCAAAGTAAGGCAAACGTAGCCAATTGAATTGTATACTTAGGCCACTATAAGTAAAAGCTTTTGTTTCAGTCTCATGAGATCACAGGTTATGTGCAAAGCACTTTGCTGGAACGCCTGGGCAGTCCTGACCACTGGATGTCTGGAACCACAGGAATTCGTGCGATAAAAAAAGTCAGACATTGTGTGAATGTTGGTTGTGTGTTTATATAGTGTTAACATGTATGTATGTATGAGTATAGGTATATATGTATTTATGTTTGTATTTATGCATATATAATACGAGAGTGTCTCTTTAATTATGAGAATATTATAATCTCTACTCGCCTATAATAATACACACCCCTGAACCTGCAGGTAGTGAACTGAAAGAGTAACCCATACACTCCCCAGAGTAGTTTCCAGTATTGAGAATAAATACTACAGAATAACTCTCACCTGGTACATTTCCAACAAAGTATTGGACACCCTCTATAAAGGTCTACACCCATCTTAATAATTATCACTCACATACACACACACACACACACACACACACACACCACACTACTCTAACCTTTTAACCTAGTTATAATACAACACGAATTGAGGGTGATAACAAAGAAATAGAATGTATTAACAAGATAATTAACTACTTAATTAACACTTCACAGCATCTCAACATTGATCAAATACAAATAATGGTTTATAAAATGAAGACATACCAAATGCAAAAATGACATATAATTATTAATAGTTCATTATAACATTAGTCCTGAAAAGACTCTCTTATTCACTGTTAATAACAGTGTTCTCGAACCAAGAGTATCTATTAACAAAGTTCACAGCACCTGCATATCTGCCAAGTGAGAGAGACGAGAGAGTTGTCTTCTGGAGAATTATTAATAGCATAAATTAAGATTATCATCACTTCTAATTGGTTGTTAGTCTTAACTAAACTAAATTACTTAATCTTAACTTAATTAATAGTCTTAACAAATAATTAGTGTGGCGTTGTCGTCACACAGAAAATCCGCATTTTTTCCAAAGTTCTGCCAATAGGATTTGTACCCATTTTCCGTACTCTCGTATTTTTTGTACGATTCGTTTCCAGTCTGCACAATCAGTTGATCCAGGCATGATACTGGAAATTTTTCAGTTCTCGGAGTTTTCAGGTTGGAATCTCGTCATTTCACGTACTTGTGTTTTCGTTTCCTTAAATATTATATGCTGAACACTCTAACATCAATCCTAGTGTAAAATAACTTACTCTTCGAGATTCATGATAAACACACCTGAATGTAATTCAGTCAGCAAAAATATTAATATTTTTATAAAGTATACTAAGAATTGACCTTGCTAAAGCAATTGATTATTGACCAGTCAATGCGACTGACTTCAATCAGACTGGTACATGTCACATTGCATAAAATAAATTGCATATCCACAGGATAGTTGCCAAAAATGTTCGCTCTTTTACTTTTGTCTCTGACGTGGGTATTACTGACGCATTAAACATTGCAAACAAAAGTTCTTATTTCATGAACATTGCAAGTAAATATTCATATTTCGAGTTTTCCTCCAGCAATTCTATGACGTCATCATTCTTGCGGCGTTGATTTGTCACGTGACGGCAACTTTGATTTCTGTTATCACTAAAAGGAAATTTATTTAATTTTTTAGGTTTAGTTTTTAACCTGTTGTGCTAAAGGAATAATTAAGCCTACAGTGTTTAACTTCAACTCTGAAATCAACAAAACATGACTGAGTTCGATTATCTTGCTTCTAATCTAGGCCAATCATAAATTTACGTCATACTAGTTGACCTTGCGTCAATGTTCGCTTTTTGAAAGATTGCGATCTAATGACAGCTTCCAGCGTTAGCTGATTACTGCAGCTCGTCTTGTTACAATTTGGGAACGAGAAGGTCAAAGGTGAACTATTATTAGGATAGAAGATAAGGAAGATCATGGGTGAAGAGGATGGTTATTCATTATAATTTTGCTTTTGATAGGTTTATTTTAATCAAATAATGTTCTGCTATTTTAGCTCTGTTGTTGTTATGTTTTAGCCCGACTTTTGTCATCCTGTTTTAGACCCGATTTTTGCCATGTTGTTTTAACTGTGCTGTTGTTCTTTTAACTCAGCTGTCGGTATGTTGTTTTAGCCCTGCAGTTGCCATGTTGTTTTAATTGTGCTGTTGTTCTTTTAGCTCTGAGTTGTCATTTTGGTTCAGCCCTGCTGTTGTTATGTTGATTTACCTGATGTTGTCATACTGTTTTAGCCATGTTGTTGTTATGTTATTTTAGTCCTGTAGTTGCCATGTTGTTTTAGCCTGTTTTGACATACTCAGCCATGTTATTGTTATGCCGTTTTAGTCTTGCTGTTTTCATGTTGCTTAATTTCTGCTGTTGTGTTACTTGCCAAAGGTTGCTAAAATTTAGTATTTTCAATAAGTTTTCTTTTTACCTTTGTCCTAATATGGTACATTTCCTTACTTATCATTTTAATTAGCTATTATATTTGAATATTGTTATTAATTTTGTATATTTATTATTTGCTTTGAATTGTTCTGCTATTTATCTTAATCATTATTTTGCTCTCAATAAAATTATTCATTATTTTTCTATTTATCTTAATAATTAAATATTTACTCTTCCTCGTTATGTTGATTAATATTACAATCTGAAATAAATATCAGTGTTTTGATCTGATTTATATGTACACGCATTTTAATCAATCTTATTATATACTGTTGTTTCGCTCAATGCTAGTTTATTGCTTTGTTTCTAGTGTAAGTTTACATCATTTCTGTCATGAAATACGGTTTATTTTTTTCTTAGTTTTAATATTTGTTGGTTGTTTTTTTTTTACCGGGACTGCTTAACGTTTATGTTTTCCAGGTTCTTTTCATTTAAATATTTATTGTTTTCCGACGACTTTTCAAATAAATGTATATTATTTTTCGGGTACTTCTCACGTAAATGTTTATTGTTTTCCGGGGACTTTTCATGTATATGACTATTGTTTTTCGGGTACTTTTATTGTGAATGTTTATTGTTTACGGGTAATTTTAATGTAAATGTTTATTATGTTCGGGTATTTTTACTGTGAATGTTTATTGTTTTACTGGTACTTGTATTTTAAATGTTTATTATTTTTCTGGTACTTTTATTTTAAATATCTTTTCTTATTTTTCTGTTACTTTTCATGTAAATTTTGTTATTTAAATTGTTCACGGTCAGTTGCAGACTTCTCGGATTAAACTAGGCTACCCGGATTATATGATGAAAGACGAGACTATGGATTCTCTTTATAGCTCGGTGAGTTGTTTCTAGACGTGAGTTTATGTCCGTTAATTCACGTCATTTAATGGTAAATAACTTACTTAGGGGTTCGATAACGACTCCATTCAGTGGCTGCTTAATTTTTCGCCAGTCAGACTCTTGAATATTGTGTTCGTCATCTTGAAGTCAAGACACTTTCTTTCACATTTTCTCAATGACAAAATTGTATTCGGCAAGAAGAAAACATGAATGGGCAGGTAGGGGTGATGATGTAAACTGATATTCCAAACAGTCTGAATATATCGTGTGTTCTCGTGTTCTTGTCGTGTGTTCTCGTGTTCTTGTCGTGTGTTCTCGTGTTCTTGTCGTGCTCTCGTTGTTTGATCTGTCTCACGTCTGTCTGATCTACTTCAGGTCACAGTAAGCGATGATGACTACCTGGGAAACATACTGAACCTCATTAAGTTCCGAATTTCGGAAAGGAACAAATCTATGGCAGTAAAAGATGAGGACAAGAGTGAGTGGTCTCATGGTGTTTTACTCCCATACGTCGATTACGTCGACTATTGGGTAACGCTCGTTGTCTCAGCCGGTTATCTGCAGTTCCCGCTCTACGATTACACGCTACCACACTGCGTCAACTTCGGCACGCTGGGCGCCATTGTGGGGAAGAAACTCGTTCACGCTATTGACTACTTTGGTGAGTTGTCTACCTTTTCTACACTGATACCATCATAGATTACTCGATCTCCGTACTTGTTTCCAGTGGCAAGTTAGAATTTACTGATCAAGAAACCAAGTGTTCAAAGTATTATTTGTCTAGCGAATCATTTGATATGGAATGTTTAGTTAATTTTATAGATTATTTCAATTCTTTTTTACCTATTTTATAACAGACTAAATTTGTCCGGAGGATGACTTATGAAAGAAAATTATATTAAATGAAATGTGAATTAAGGACAAATGTCCAAATTGTAATCTTTTTCGCAGACTTTGCCATGGTGATAATTAATTAGAATGATGGCAAGTTCCGACCTAGGTTGATTTTGCTGCCTGGCAGGAGGGGTGCATCTATTGGGACAGTTGAAGTTCATGACAGAGTGGAGGGTGACTGACAGGAAAGATGTAGAATAATGATCGTGAATGACAATCGGTGGGTCCTTGGCAGTTGATGTCTGGCCGGAAGAGGAATGTTGTAGTCCGGTTTTCCGTGGGCTACTTCTTTGGTGGATAATGTTGCTCACTTCATCGTTGTTGTCACTCTCCAGGGCGTGGGAGGGAAGAGGGTGGCTGGTGGTATCTTACAGAGCCCAGGTTATTACCACACCAGGTCTATACCTAGTGGGTACACGCCATGGAGGACCACACCACCACATCGTTTCCTTCTCACTTGTGCTGTTGTTATGGTCTCCGTTGTGTTGTTGTTATGGTCTCCCTTGTGCTGTTGTTATGGTCTCCCTTGTGCTGTTGTTATGGTCTCCCTTGTGTTGTGCGTAGACTGGAGCAAGAGGCTAGTATAAATTGACCGGTATCAGCTGTATCGTGTCTGCAATGGTGTGATTAAAACTCCCCACTGTAGATACTATTGCTGTTTGTGCTGCCGTTGTCCTAGTCATTGGTGGAGATGGTGGTTTTCTTTATTTCCTCTGCACATGTGTGGTGTTGATTCTCATCTTCTGCGACATTCTGAGCTCGAGTGATGTTATGTGGCAGTCTGTTCTTCTTTCTTTTGTTGTGTTGTCGTTGTTTCTGTTGTTTCAGGGGTACTGATGTTGGCTTTGTTGGTGATAGTGTTCGCTCTGACAAGAAGCCATAAGCAACTTTGTATAGCCTTCGAAGGCGGCCTCAATTTCTATCCGTGTGTCTGTTTTTTGGTGTGGGTGATTTCTGGTCGGAATCTGGGACGGTCTGGTAGATTTTGTCTTTCAACTCTGTTTTACTCGTCTGCATGTGGTCCAGTTTTCTTCTTTTCCGTTAGATTTATTGTACAATGACGTTTGTCTTGCAGGAAAAAGGTTTAACAGTGACGTTTAACCTGCAGGAGAAAGGTACAGTGACGTTAATCTTAAAGAAAAAAGTACAGTGACGTTTAACTTAAAGGAAAAGAACACAGTGACGTTTAACTTGCAGGAATAGAACACAGTGACGTTTAACTTGAAATAGAAAGGGTGTCAAGGTGTTTATCTCGCATGTTAAAGGTACAGTAACGATTATCGTGCAAAGATAAAGCTACAGTGACGTTTACCCTGCAGGAAAATGATACAATGAAGTTTATCTTGCAAGATAGGGTTCGTGTCGTTAATATAACAAGAGAAAGATTACAGTGACGTTTATCAGGCAAGATCAATTAGCGGTGAAATTTGTTCAGCAAATAAAGGACACACTGACGTTTATCTTGCAGTAACTAGGCTACAGTGACGTTTACCATGCAGTAACAAGGCTACAGTGACGTTTACCATGCAGTAACAAGGCTACAGTGACGTTTACCATGCAGTAACAAGGCTACAGTGACGTTTACCATGCAGTAACAAGGCTACAGTGACGTTTACCATGCAGTAACAAGGCTACAGTGACGTTTATCATGCAGTAACAAGGCTACAGTGACGTTTACCATGCAGTAACTAGGCTACAGTGACGTTTACCATGCAGTAACAAGGCTACAGTGACGTTTATCATGCAGTAACAAGGCTACAGTGACGTTTACCATGCAGTAACAAGGCTACAGTGACGTTTATCTTGCAGTAACAAGGCTACACTGATGTTTATCTTGCAGTAACAAGGCTACAGTGACGTTTATCATGCAGTAACAAGGCTACAGTGACGTTTATCTTGCAGTAAAAAGACTACAGTGACGTTTATCTTGCAGTAAAAAGACTACAGTGACGTTTATCTTGCAGTAAAAAGACTACAGTGACGTTTATCTTGCAGTAACTAGGCTACAGTGACGTTTATCTTGCAGGACAAGAGTACGATGAGAATGGTAGTTATTCACCATGGTGGACTAACCAGACGTGTTCACGGTACGATGACATTCTGGAGTGCATGAAACCTTTCCTTAAGGACTTTCCATATGTGAGTACTGAATGATGCAAATGTTACCTATGTCATATATACGGTCAAAACAGCTTCAGTGTTCACTTCATTTAAAATAGAAAACGTTTATCGGCTTAACAGAGAAACAGTTGTATTGGCATGCACACATTTTCACAAAAATAAATCGGTCTTTCAGCAAAGAGCAGCTTGGTATTTTCTGCCTTGAGATTTGTCTTCAAAAACGTTTTCTCCAGATAAAACTGTGACTCTTCCTTTGTAACTTTTCATCTAAACATTCTCAGATCTGTATCTCAGTTTTCTATTTTTTATGTAATCAAAGGCACGACTCTTCCATTTGGATTTCTCCCAAGCCTTCCTGAAATATTGTTAATCAATTCATCATTCCGAAATAATACAATGGAGAGAAACTACATGGTGCTGTTGAAAATGGAGCAGCTAACTTGACGTTATAGGGATAGATAGATAGATAGATAGACAGACAGACAGACAGACAGATAGATAGATAGATAGATAGATAGATAGATAGATAGATAGATAGATAGATAGATAGATAGATAGATAGATAGATAGATAGATAGATAGATAGATAGATAGATAGATGGATAGATAGATAGATAGATAGATAGATAGATAGATAGATAGGTAGGTAGGTAGGTAGGTAGGTAGGTAGGTAGGTAGGTAGGTAGGTAGGTAGGTAGGTAGGTAGGTAGGTAGGTAGGTAGGTAGATAGATGGAAGGGTGGGTGGGTGGATGGATGGATGGACGGATGGTTGGGTGGTCCTGGGTTTGGGTAGGTAGATAGATAGATATGGATGGATGGATAGATAGATAGTTAGAGAGAGAGAGAGATTAGATTAGATTAGATTAGGAAAAGTAAGATAACATAGGTTGGATGGAGAGAGGGAGAGAGGGAGAGAGAGAGAGAGATGACTAATCCCATGATCCATTTAAATGCCTTGTGAGATACTTTAATGATGTTCATTTTCCGCGACACAATACGATTGAACAGTGGCTTCATATTGTAAGCAATGTTTACCTTTGTCTTAGAGCTGGCTTATAAAATCATTAAACAAAAATTAATTAGATATCAGTGATAGGCACACTTTTCATAGATAGTTAGAGGGTGATATGTAGTAAATCTAAATATGATAGGCACACTTTTCATAGATAGTTAGAGGGTGATATGTAGTAAATCTAAATATGATAGGCACACTTTTCATAGATAGTTAGAGGGTGATATGTAGTAAATCTAAATATGATAGGCACACTTTTCATAGATAGTTAGAGGGTGATATGTAGTAAATCTAAATATGATAGGCACACTTTTCATAGATAGTTAGAGGGTGATATGTAGTAAATCTAAATATGATAGGCACACTTTTCATAGATAGTTAGAGGGTGATATGTAGTATATCTAAATATGATAGGCACACTTTTCATAGATAGTTAGAGGGTGATATGTAGTAAATCTAAATGTGATAGGCAGATGTGTAATATGTATAATCCGGGAAATGGACAAAAGATCGTTGTATAAAGGATAGAGAAATCATGGAGAGATATGTAATATACCAATAGGTACCGTAGGTACGTAATTAATTGTATAATTGACAAGTATGTAAGAAATCAATATTCAATAGACAGGTATATAATAGACAACACGTAATAGGCATTTATGTAATAAGTCTAAATGCAATGTGTGGCACGTTCCAAGTTCCTGATTAATTAATCGTCAATCTCTGTCTGAATAATTATCCTTAAATTATACACTTCTTCCACTCGCTCAATTAATCATTCACCGACAGGGTCTTGGTCTTGCGGTCGAGAGTGACAAAGTCAGGCCTTGAAAGGTCTACCCACTGGTTATCCCCATCTCAAGCGTTACTTGTCTTAGAACAACAGATTCTACAGTACTATCTTGTCCGTCAATTTGTCTTCTAGCCCTCCACAATCTCTCATTCCGATGACAGGAAATACCCCAGGTATATGTGTAACCGACTTTCAGTACGGCATTACGTCATCTGGCTACACCCCCACCTGTCATCTACATATGCTCCCTTCCTACTCAATAAGAAGAGTGGATAGTTTAAAATTCAACAATTTTATTAAAAAAATAAAGTAATAAAATTAATATGTCTATTGTGAAGTCTGA
>CM054184.1:49820200-50050200 GCA_028829895.1 Sinotaia quadrata | reverse complement strand
TTGTTTCTTGTATTCTTTATATCAGCGAGTGTGAAGTGTAAAGAAACCTCACTATTTTAGTATATCTTTACATCAAAGCCAGTGTAACGAACTTACTAAATTAATTAACAACTTGACTTATCGCTTCATGGTGCTTAGTTTAGTATACGAAATTGACTGCAGCACCTGTATAATGATTCATAAAATTACGAAAATGGCAGTACAATCCATATAATGGTGAAATGTTTCTATTCACCAAATGTTAATGTTCAGTGATACTGTTCGAATAACATCTCTCCATTATGAATGTTAATGTACAGTGATACTGTTCTAATAGCATCTCTCCATTATGAATGTTAATGATGTACAGTGATATTGTTCTAATAACATCTCTCCATTATGAATGTTAATGATGTACAGTGATATTGTTCTAATAACATCTCTCCATTATGAATGTTAATGATGTACAGTGATATTGTTCTAATAGCATCTCTCCATTATGAATGGAAAGCTGAGTGACGTGTTGTGCCAAGCCTTTAGACCACGACACTTGCTTTTATCTCATACTGAGTTACACTTTTCACATATAGATTTCGTTTGTTTTCTTCCTCCTCAGAACAGAGATATTAACTTTTGATTCTAGTTACAAGCTCAACAATGTGTCGCACGCCTTGGAGAAATAGATCCTGTTCAGTGCTGTTCCATGCAGGGATATAGTGACAGAACTGTAGACACGAAAGAGTGATTTTATTGGCAATGTTTGTTTGTACCAAACCAAAGTAGTTGATTTAATCTCTTAATAAATAATTACAGGAAATTGCAATCATATGCACGATAGTTCTAGATCGGAAGACAGAATGAGGAAGAGAGAGATAGTACAGAGATAGGAGAGAGAGAAAGAGTGAGAGCATGGGTGACATGATATTTTATCAATCTTGCCCGGATCACATCAATAAATATTTAAAAAAGAAACATAGAAAGGAATAAAAATTTAGATTAAGAAATAAGTAGAGAACACAATCTAAATGTAGATGCAAAATACAGTTTAACAAGGGCTTGTACAGACATATGACGTATCCATTACATCACCCATAAGACAGGACATGTTTTTCTTTGTCAAGAGAAGTAAGCTAGTTATGTTGTTTTTACTGACCAGACTGATGTCCGGCCAGTCCATTAAAAAGTAAACACGCATAATAAGAACATATTTGATCATAAAGGAGTACTGAATGAAAGAGGGAGAGGGAGGGAGGTGATTATTTAGTGTACGCAAGTTAACTGAGCGGAAGGAAGTCAGAAGTATTGTTAATCCTATGTGTGAATGAGAGCTTGGACAGGTTACTGCCCTTAGGATAAACTGAGAAATTTTTAAATAGGGGAGTAAACACTAGCTTTGTGCTTTTCCCACAACAATGACACAGGCCAGGTGTGCAGCGGAAGCATAGATTTCTAGGTAGTATAAATCTGAAATTTTCTATGTGAATGATAAGCCAGAATGCATGAGAGATAAAAAGTGTGAGATTTTTTTAAGGGAATCCATAAGTCACAGATGTTACAGATTACTTCAATCCTTGGTTTTTGCTGAGCAGAAGGATATTTCGCCACATGTTTGGAGGCTAGATTGTTTATACTATTAGCAATCACTTCTATTGTTGGCAAGAGTTTGCTAAAGTGTATCAGCCGTTGGTTCGTGAGAATGCGAAAGTCGTACATTGGCCAGGAGTGTGAGAAGGTCTATAACCTGTAGGAAGTAGTGGGAACTTTGTACAAAACTTTTGGTGTTGAGAACTTTGTGCAAATCTTTGAAGAACTGAGAAGAAAACTAAATAAACTTGATCAGGGGGGGGGGGGAATATAGCTAGTTAGGGGAGGATAACTTTTCTCTGATAGATATTATGAGCATTGTGCTAGGTGTATTTTGAAATTAATTGCTGTTTTATTTTCTTTCGTGTCAATTTTTATCATCTCTGTTTCGTGTAAAATTCATTTAGTCATAGTCATCGCATCTGTCATCATATCTGTCCATCTGTCCATTTGTTTATTTGTTTGACTATCCTGCCTCTCTTTATATGTGAGGACTGTCCTGGGGGGGTTGAAACAAGTCAATGGAGCGATTGACTTCAAATTGTTGTGTATTTCGTGTCGTCCATCTGCTTCCCAACAATGGGAAGCAGATATAAATGAGAGAAAAGACTGAGAACCAGAGATTAACAGAAGGAGAGACTGGGAGAGAGTCAGAGAGAGGTCGAGAGAGAGAGAGACAAGAGGGAAAATATGTGATAGTAAGAAAGAGATAGAGTGGTAGAAAAAAACAGACAGGGGGAGAGAAAGAAAGAGAGCAGAAATGAAAGAAGAAGCAGGTTAGAGAGAACGGAAATAAAGAGAGAGAGAGAGAGAGTAAGAAAGAATGGAAAAAAGAAAAGTAATGAAATGAGAAAGGGGAGAAGAAACATGAAAACAGATGGAAAGAGAGAGAGAGAGAGAGAGAGCGTGTGTGTAAGCAAGAAAAAGATAGAACGAGAGAGAAGAAAGGGTATGTAAACAGGAAGAGAGAGAGAGAAACAAACAGGATATCTACACGTTTGATACAACAGTTTCTCCTGAACAAAACACGTTCACAGTTTTCGTTATTAAAGTCACACTACACTCAACAAGCTCTTTTTACTGTTTATGTAGTCCAGTGGAAAAGAGCTCGGGGAGTGACAGCAAACCTATGCAAGTTGCGCTATATCAACTGATGAAAAGATATCAATATCAATGTACAAGTTCTGTTGACGTCATGTCCGACAAAACAGTAGGAATTGAATGAGGTAATGAAAACGCTTCTTTATAATGCACGTAGTCCGAATAGTTCCGGATATATCAGCACGATTTAGATTTGACAGTGACCTCGAAATCCAGTCAAGTTTGACTGCTTGCGGTTGCCGCACATGATCGTGCTGCACGTCATTTCATTTGTTGTTGTCGGTAAGTGATGTTTACTACCGCTTGCCTACAAGTAATTTAACTTTCACATAGGTAAATGACATTTAATTTCTCTTTGTTCGTATCGTGACCTAGTTTATTTAGAATGTGATGTTGAATGTGTCTGTGTACCTTAAAATCTACACCCACCACTACACCATTGACAACAATATTCTACGGTATCAAATTCGACGAAAACATAGGCTTCTGTTTAATTAGTAATGATATAATACGTAGATTAGGTACTTGTGTATAATAATAATAATGATATAAATCATAGACTTGGTAGTTACGTTCAGTTAGCAATGATATAATACATAGACCAGGTACTTGTGTATAATAATAATAATGATATAAAACAGACTAGGTATTTGTGTTTAATTTACAATGATATAAAACATAGACTAGTTATTTGTGTTTAATTTACAATGATATAAAACCATAGACTAGTTATTTGTGTTTAATTTACAATGATATAAAACATAGACTAGTTATTTGTGTTTAATTTACAATGGTATAAAACCATAGATTAGATACTTGTTTTTAATTACCAATGATATAAAATATTGAATAGGTATTTATGTTTAATTTACAATGATATAGAACCATAGATTAGGTACCTGTGTTAAGTTATCAATGATATAAAAATGAACGTGATTCTTAGTCGCTGTCATATTTTCTGATACATGCACTATCTATATCTAATTACCATTTTATTTTATAATTAATCATTGGCTACCGTCTTAATCTCATAGCCACTGTCGACATTGTATCAGATTATCTACGTGAAATTTTCAACATTAAGACAATTCATATTTTATTTTATTACTTTTGTTAAAAAAATTGAATCATTTACCATTATAGAAAACTATTTGCCTAACATATATTTTGAAAAGGAAAAGTTTTTATTTACTTATGTACAAAAATTGCAAGTGCATATGTACTATAAAAGCACAGCATACAATCATGAATTTCGATTGCATGCAAAAACAGTGATTAAATGTGAATTTGATAGTAATCATGCATAAAAATGTAGGCCTATAGAAGTGTAATCATGCATAAAAATGTAGGCCTATAGAAGTGTAATCATGCATAAAAATGTAGGCCTATAGAATTGTAATCGTGCATAAAAATGTAGGCCTATAGAAGTGTAATCATGCATAAAAATGTAGGCCTATAGAAGTGTAATCATGCATAAAAATGTAGGCCTATAGAATTGTAATCGTGCATAAAAATGTAGGCCTATAGAATTGTAATCATGCATAAAAATGTAGGCCTATAGAATTGTAATCGTGCATAAAAATGTAGGCCTATAGAATTGTAATCGTGCATAAAAATGTAGGCCTATAGAAGTGTAATCATGCATAAAAATGTAGGCCTATAGAATTGTAATCGTGCATAAAAATGTAGGCCTATAGAATTGTAATCGTGCATAAAAATGTAGGCCTATAGAATTGTAATCGTGCATAAAAATGTAGGCCTATAGAAGTGGTTGGCTGATGAAGTTGAAATGTTATGTCCACTTCCATCACTGACTGATTTCGTAGATGACTTGTAATCAATAAGTCATTGTATTATAAATAACACAACTGTAATACATAAGTCATTGTATTATAAATAACACAACTGTAATGCATAAGTTATTTTATTATAAATAACACAATTGTAATGCATAAGTCATTGTATTATAAATAACACAACTGTAATGCATAAGTCATTGTATTATAAATAACACAACTGTAATACATAAGTCATTGTATTATAAATAACACAACTGTAATACATAAGTCATTGTATTATAAATAACACAACTGTAATGCATAAGTCATTGTATTATAAATAACACAACTGTAATACATAAGTCATTGTATTATAAATAACACAACTATAATACATAAGTCATTGTATTATAAATAATACAACTGTAATACATAAGTCATTTTATTATAAATAAACAACTGTAATACATAAGTCATTGTATTATAAATAACACGTCATAAAAAATGGCGTCATCATATTGATTACATGTATCTGTGTTACACTAGGAAGGAGGAAGTAATCGAAACTGTACTACGTCATAGAACTGGCGTCATCATATTGACATCTGTGTTGCACTAGGAAGGAGGAAGTAATCGAAACTGTACTGTCATAAAATTGGCTTTAAAAGCATGACCTTGCAATAAACAAGGAAAAGAATGATCAGTTTCATGTTGCCCATTTTTTGTTAGAAAAGTGTCATTTAAAGAACTATTACCTATGTCATCAATACGATGGCATAAACAAGACTTATCGGTGAAATGGAACAAGAAGAGAATATTAGTTTAATAATGGCGGGATGGAGGCAGTCGAAGATAAATAGTTTTATTTTTTATAATGTATGTTGCTATTTATTATAGCCATGCTCTTTATAATACAATTTCTCACTACATCCTCACTACATTTTTATAATACAATTTCTCACTACATCCTCACTACATTTTTATAATACTGTTTCTTATGTATTATAGTTGTGTTATTTATAATACAATGACTTATGCATTACAGTTGTGTTATTTATAATACAATGACTTATGTATTACAAACTACTTCCTCCTTCCTAGTGCAACACAGCTATCAATATGATGACGCCAGTAAATCAGATAAGAGAGTAATAAATCAGAATTTGTAATATATAAAAAGGACAAGATTGATAAATTAGAATTTGTATTATAAAAAAGAACAATACAGTAAGAAATCAGAAATTTTATTATAAAAGAACAATACAGTAAATAAAATAGAAATAATGATTATTTTAAACCTTGCTGTAGAAAATAAAGTATTGATTGAACTGATTTTTTAGTTGCGTTGTTGCTGTGTGGTTTATGTGTGAGCCAGTTTAAATCATGTCAAGTAAACGTCAGTTTCAGGCCGACTTTCAAGATGACGGGAAAGGCAGTTTTATCTCTGAGCTTGATGTCTTTGCTTACTTTCATTAACACATTGGAAAATAACGAGTTTGAGAATAATACTACGTTTATAAACAAACAAAGCTTCGAGAGTCCGATCCTGTCTCCATGCCAGTGCAGTATGACGTCAAGTAAGCAGTTATCTTTATAGATGGATGGATGGATGGATGGATGGATGGATAGATAGATAGATAGATAGATAGATAGATAGATAGATAAGTAGATTTTTGCATTATTGATAATTTTCAGATCTCATACAAAAGGATGGCTGGTTTCTGGCATTCCGAATGACAGCAGGCATCAACAGACCAGCTTACGACACTTGGATTGCCACTGGAAAAAACGACGACGACCCTCTGGTTCGAGCCTCGTTGCCCAGTGGTTGTCTGTCCACGGACACATTGTACTGTGACAGGCACTACCGTAGTAAACTTGTTGACCTTTGGCCATCAGAAATTATTCATAAGGTAGGAATCTCTCTCTTTCTCTCTCTCTCTCTCTCTCTCTCTCTCTCTCTCTCTCTCTCTCTCTCTCTCTCTCACACACACACATATCAATGCTCTTGCATAATGCATAAACACGCGTTCGCTCGCATGTACTTTGTCTAAGTGCGTATCCGGCTGTAAAATAATTAGTACATGAAAACAAAGATGTCAATGAACATGAAACTAATTAAAATGTACTGGTACTATTTAAAACATATATAATGTCTGCAGTCAGACTGACTGAGGAAATGTAATTGTGCGTTTAATGTCTTCTGTCAAACTGACTGAGGAAATGTAATTGTGTTTTTAATGTCTTCTGTCAAACTGACTGAGGAAATGTAATTGTGTTTTAAATCAGGTTTATAATGTCTTCTGTCAAACTGACTGAGAAAATGTAATTGTTGTATTTAATGTCTTTTGTCAAACTGACTGAGGAAATGTAATTGTGTTTTTAATGTCTTCTGTCAAACTGACTGAGGAAATGTAATTGTTGTATTTAAAGTTGTGTAAATGGGTAATGGAATGTATTAATGCCAAAATTATAAGAATAGATTTTCAAATTTTCTATTAAATGTCAACTTTTTCTATTTGTGGCATTGCAATTGGGATTCATAGGCAATGACACTTTTACTTCAAATTTATGTATTTAATAAATCTAATATGAGCAAGAGGCCAGAGAGGATATGATGATTTCTTTTTAATCAACAAGTAAAGTGAACCATTCCTAGTGCCACGCCCCCACCCAGTGCTGAAAATGCTGTTAGATAGAAAAAGCGTGTAACAATTCAAACATTTGTACACACTAGGTAAAGACTTGGTGTGCTACTAGCCTGGGGTCTGTACCTAGTGTGTACATATGCCCGGGATGTCCACTCCCCTGTTGTTGTCGACGCTGTCTCCGGTGTCCATTGGGATAAATGAAGGCGGGCGCTGGCGGCCAGTACAGATGGTCGAGCAGCAGCTGAGTCAAGTCCACAATGGGGTGATTGAAATATCTCACTGCGGATACTGCTGCTCACTGTGGTACCATTGTTGCTGTTGTTAATGCTGTTGTTGTTGCATTTTTCTGATATGTTGTGATGGCTCAAAGTACATGTGGTGAAGTAGGGTGAACCGTAAGTTTATGAACAGTAGCCGCCATGTGACATGGGTTGTTCATACGTGACAAATGGATCCCTCGTTATAACATGGCCTCACGTACAATGTGGTCGAAATTTAGGGATCCCAAGGGCCGCGTTATATCGAGGCACCAGTGTTCTTGTAGCATTGACATTCCTTGTTCTAGGTACTTGTAGCATTGATATACTTTATTTTAGGTACTTGTTCCATTGACATTCGTTAGTATAATTGTATCATTGACATTTTTAGTATAATTGTAGCATTAACATTTTTAGTATAATTGTAGCATTGACATTTCTTTGTATAATTGTAGCATTGACATTTTTAGTATAATTGTAGCATTGACATTTCTTTGTATAATTGTAGCATTGACATTTCTTTGTATAATTGTAGCATTGACATTTCTTTGTATAATTGTAACATTGACATTTTTAGTATAATTATAGCATTTACATTCCTTTGTATAATTATAGCATTTACATTCCTTTGTATAATTGTAGCATTGACATATTCTATTCTAGGTACGTGTAGCATTGACATACTCTATTCTAGGTATTTGTAGCATTGAAATACTTTATTCTAGATACGTGTAGCATTGACGCACTTTATTCTAGGTACGTGTAGCGTTGACGTAGTTTATTCTAGGTACGTGTAGCGCTGACGTACTTTATTCTAGATACGTGTAGCATTGACGTACTTTATTCTAGGTACGTGTAGCGTTGACGTACTTTATTCTAGGTACGTGTAGCGTTGAAGTACTTTATTCTAGGTACGTGTAGCGTTGACGTACTTTATTCTAGGTACGTGTAGCATTGAAGTACTTTATTCTAGGTACGTGTAGCGTTGACGTACTTTATTCTAGGTACGTGTAGCGTTGAAGTACTTTATTCTAGGTACGTGTAGCGTTGACGTACTTTATTCTAGGTACGTGTAGCGTTGACGTACTTTATTCTAGGTACGTGTAGCATTGTACGAGGGCGGTAACGAGACGGCCTACGTGACCTTTAACGGAAGTTATAGCTCACGCGATTCCTGGTTCGCCAAAGAAAGAGTTCTCGAGTCGTCTTGGACAGACCTCATGAGTTCTGACACAAATATTTTTTCAATCATGGGGTAATTCTTCCTTTATTTTATCATTCTGTTCAACATTAAGCATTTATTTAGATATTAAAATGTATCTTCTATTTGCAATGCAAATATCATTGCTGTTTAATTCTTAATATCATCAGAATGTGAAATGATTTCTTTAAAATATCATTGCTGTTTAATTCTTAATATCCGCGGAATGTGAAATGATTTCTTTAAAATATTAGGACTTTCCTCTTGTACTTGTACTTTTCATCATCGTCAGTTTTATAAACCATCAACACCACCAGCACTTCCACCACACCACCACTAGCAAGAAGAAGACAATTTTAGGTACCTCAATGCACGCTCTACATTATCATAAAAACATCAAATACTTTATCTAAATATTTATATTTTGTGTAAATACGTTATTGTTATAAGTGAACTTAACTCTCTTGACAATGATTTTTCAGTGACACAGTGAATGTCAAGCGAAGATTTTACATTAACAACGTGTATCCTGGGTGTGCCAAAGATCTGGGTTGGCTGGTGGTCAAAGACGTTGAGGAAGATGTGTGCACATGGGCAAACGTTCCACCCTACTCTGCCATCTTGTTTTCGCCTACTTCCAGCAAGATCAATTGGAACTTTCCAAGTACTTATGCTTTACATACAACACATATACACACACAAATACACAACAAGTACCCCATATATATTATGCGTGTGTGTGTGTGTGTGTGTGTGTGTGTGTGTGTGTGTGTGTGTGTGTATGTGTGTGTGTCTGATGGAGTAAATTTGCCTCTTCCTAATTTTTAATTTAATTGTTATATAAATTGTTAAATTGTCAGAGTAATCCGACCTTGGGCACTTCTTATGATGGTATTTTTGAAAGTGTCTGAAAAATTGAAGTAAACGCTTGAGGCAAAATATTTTAGATTTGCTGATGCAATGCAAGCTAGTAAGTAGTTTTTATTTATCCAATGATTATGATTTGTGAGAACGAGACCGGCCAATGGGGTGAGATTAAAAAGTTGACTTGCTGTAGAGAAATCTACTGTCTAATCATTTTGAATTTGAGTGGGAAATTGAAAGTCCAGTCTTGATGAGACAAAACATGCCTTTCTCATGCCATATGAACCTCCCAGTTTACTGTTTGTAAACGGCTACAACCAACTGCAGTAAAGGTGGGAATGGCATGCAAGTGTAAGACACACTCACTCTGCTGATGTTGCAGCAAGATTTGTTGACTGCCTTAACAATTTCTGGAGCAGATAAATTGTTGGACATCACTATATTTATTGTTCTGTTTGATGGAGTTGACACAGTGAAAGGAAGTGCCCAGGATAATTCTCAGTAGTGGAGCAGTGTTTTCATATGTGAGTGACACGTGGAGTTGACGAAATTTGAACTGAACTATTAATTTTGACATAGTGGTAAAGGTCTGTTAAGACTGTGCTGAATCGGGTTACGTAAAGACTATTATTACTTGTCTCTAATAAATCCATTTCTTGTCCTCTGATAAGACTATCCTGTGATTTGTATTGATTCTGTTGTTGAAGCGGTGTCTGATGGAGGATCATTAATAAAATAAATTAAGATTCTCATCACTTGTAATTAGTTATGAAAGAGTAATTAATATTAATAATAATTTCATTAAGTAGCGTTATAATACAATTTTGCATTGAATCAAACGCAAATTAGGATGTGCACGACCTATACACATAGGAACAAAATAGATGTATGTATTTAGGTCAAGGTAGTTCACAGTCTAATAGTTCTTCATCAGTTGTCTATAGGTGGTCTAATAGTTCTTCATTAGTTGTCTATAGGTGGTTTCTCCTATAGCTTGAAACTTTATAATACATCACATCGTTCACCAGTCACGTGCATATAGATGAATACAAACAATTGTGCATCACAATTAGATAGGAAAGCTAGGTAGTTTGTTTACAAATGGTCACGTGACCTTTGAGAAGGCATCTTATCCCCTGTTCCCAGTGTGTGACATCAGAGGCAAACTTTTCAATGCTGACTGCTCTTGCGTGGAACGGAACGGAAGTTTCAAGATGTAAGGGGCTACTTGAGAAGCCATAGACATAGCCCAATGCTTCCCTAACTCCTATTGGTTAGTTGCAGTTGGCTTGCATCAGGCCATTGGTCAGTCATGACTGGCTAGCATCAGGCCATTGGTCAGTTATGACTGGCTAGCATCTGGCCATTGGTCAGTTATGACTGGCTAGCATCAGGCCATTGGTCAGTTATGACTGGCTAGCATCTGGCCATTAATTAGCCATGATACATCACTCATTACTTGTTGCCCTAGAACCAGTTAGCGTCATTGGGAGGCCTTTTACCAACGAAAAGGTCTTAACGGCTGGCTTGCTACTTCAATGGAAATATTTGATTATTGAGTTCATAAAGAATGGAAGTGTTATTCTTTATCTTTAATGTTACCCCAGGGTAAAGTCTAGTTACTGATTGGGGAAAATTCATGTTTTTCACTATATAATTTCTTAACGTGTTACCCCAGGGTATAGTCTAGTTACTGATTGGGGAAAATTCATGTTTTTCACTATATAATTTCTTAACGTGTAGGGCGCAATGTCTACTTTTTATCTTTCACTTAGAATTATTAGCAAAATAAATACAGTGCTCCTCAATTTTATTTTTAAAAAATTCATAAATAAAATATATAGATACATGTGACAAATAAAGGAAGGGGTGAAAATATTTGTCATACTTACATTTCTTAGTATTAGAAATGTTAAAATGTCCTATCTTTAAAATATTGATATTTCCTATCTTTTAGAAATACTAACATTTTCTATCTATAGAAATACTGACGTTTCCTATATTTAGAAATACTACTATTTCATTGTTTACAAATAAATTTTAAGTTAGATATCTCCTGAAGCAAATCCATCAAAAATGGTTTTGTGAACCAGCAAGATGCTAATAGGGAGTCAGAAGAAATGTCAGAGTTATTTTGAATTTCACATGTTCCGTTTTTGCTTTTTAAAATGATTTCTTGGTAGTGTAGGGATTTTATTATTTATTTAAAATCGGATAATTCAGGGATTTAGGATAGTGACATAGTTGAGTGTGCAATGAACTGAACTAAACTATAACTAAGATTTCCTCATTATACTATTTGTTTGTATAAATCAATTCACAAGGTACATGCTTGAATTCTGTATAGACATTTTTCTTTCAGATGTGAGCCGCGCCGACGTCCTGGCGATATGGGTCGCGTTCAAATGATCTGTAAAGACAACACTCATTCCTAGGTCACGTTCAAATGATCTGTAAAGACACCATACCCAGTCCTTTGCAAAGTTTAATTGAAGAACTATTACCATACATATTTGAAAAATTGAACATTCAGAATTATTTCTATAGGGAATTTAATTTAACAGAATAGGTTGGTTGGTCATGTAGGGGGGCGCTTCCGGCTTCCGCCGCTTTCGCGCCTAGGTCTATTCCTATAACAATTTATATGAACGTACAAGATTAATGTCAATAAGATTTTAATCGAACAGAAGAGGCATACTCTTAAAAGGTATGGCTTTAATAAACACACAAGATTCATTTCAATGAATGTTTTGATTAAACAGAATAGACCCGATCCTGTAAGATATGTTTTAATGAAAAAAGGAAGATTCATTTTAATAAAGATTTTATTTGAACAGATTAGGCCTATTCCTATAAAATGTTTTAATGAACTTGCAAAAGTTGTTTTTAGTAAATATTTTGTTGAACTGAACAAAGTAGTATTAAACAATGTTTTATTGATATATTCTTAAAACTATCGTTAAGGAACAGAATAGATTAATTTTTTAAAAATAATTTGAATAGATTGACTGTAACAATAGTTTTTTCTCTATAGACATAATATGAAAGTGCTTAGGAGAAAAAATATTTTTCAGACAATAGTGAATGATTTGAATGAATAAATATTAAAATGTAATTTTAAAATGTTCTTCTAGTATTAATATACTCGAGCACAGGACCAGTAATAAAATAGATGAACAGAGTTGCAAGCCATCAAAACTTAAAATTATTTATTGTAAAAGTTCAGCAATATTAAATGATTTTGAGGAGAAAATACAGGTTTATTATTAAAAAAAATAACTTCTCCTTTTCCATGAAAAATAATGTACATAAAAACATTCAAGTAGTACATTATATTTATAACAATTGAAATAGGAAACATATGTACTTAACGAGTAGTACATTATAATAGTTGAAATAGGAAATATTTGTACTTAACGAGTAGAACATTATAACAATTGAAATTGGAAGCATATGTACTTAAATAGCAGTGTAGAAGTCACATGACACTAGTGACAATTCATACGATACACTACATTATTATGAGTAATGGGGTAAGTCACATGAAATAATTAATTGTAAATATACATTACATTATTATGAGTAATGGGGTAAGTCAAATGAAATAATTAATTGTAAATATACATTACATTATTATGAGTAATGGGGTAAGTCAAATGAAATAATTAATTGTAAATATACATTACATTATTATGAGTAATGGGGTAAGTCAAATGAAATAATTAATTGTAAATATACATTACATTATAATGAGCTGAACGGGGTGAAGTACAAATAAAATAGTGAATTGCAAATATACATTACATTATTAAGAGTTAAACACGTTCATGTGCAGCACTAAAATAGCGTATAAAATCATCCTAGCAGCATACTGACTTGTTCATTTTAGCAAGGGGAGATAAATGACAGAAAATAAATACACCATTCAGACCACATGGTAAACTACTTATTACAAAGAATGAAATTACAATAATAAGTAAGAGTGAAATAATTACAGTAATGTCTATAGTTTAGTAGAAGTTAAAGTGGAGTAAAATAAAGGTGAAGTAAAATATATACTGTCTGAAGATTTAAATTGCGCACTTCACTCGTTCGCCATGCAAAAGCAGCAGGCGTTGTCAAGACTCCTGAATGTAGTAAAGGTAACCAAGTCTCTCCAGAGCTGTCCAGGGCCGAGAACGTCTTAAGACGAAAGGTATCATGCAAACTCAGGCCACGACAGCAACAACTAAAGTGGACCGACCATCATCAGAGCCAGTGGTGTTATTATAGGTATCCGTTCACCAATATTATACTGTATATGTTGCAATTTATACATGCCTCCTCAATCGCACCTTAGAGAGTTCCAAACACCAGGTTCTTCGAAAACAACCGGAGGTAGAGTAACCAACAAAGATAAAAGACGAGAAAGAACGGCCAATAACGTCGACAGGAGTTTGAACACCATAAAGGACATACCTTTAAGTACAGACTTGGCACGGTACTAGTCTAGGCTCTGTAAGATACCCCTCCCCTCCAGCCTTCATAGCATTGATTAATGGCTGCCGAACAGTCTTCTGGGTTTTTCTCTCCCTTGCCCCCTCCTTCACCTCTTTATAACCAGGCATCATAATCAAAGTGTGCCAGCAACAGACTCACTCCAACAGTTTCATCATCGTCGACCTGTCCACTTTCATCATCATCCTGTCCGCTTTCAATCAGCTAACTCTACTTTCCAAATCTCCCAAAACTTTCATCAGCATCCTGTCAACGTTTCTACCGCTAAATCAACTCTACTTGCCAAATCTCCCAAACAGTGCAAAGCTATAAAATCGACACACACGGGAAGATGCCTCCACCACCCCATCCCCTACCCCAACCCCATCAAGAACAAGTCAATCAAATATAGTCGTGTATTTTGTTTATCTCGATTACCATATTAATTACTAAAAAGACAACACAATACACTTCATCACACCCCAGCATAATATAATACATTTTTCTGGCGATGAATGTTGATCAGATACATTAACTTTTGTTTCGTTCCATACAACTCTAGACAGCGTACCTTTGCACGTACGCTTTATGTAACGCGTACCTCTGCACTTACAGCTTATGTAACGCGTTATCTTTGCACTTACGGCTTATGTAATACATATCTTTGCACTTACAGCTTATGTAACGCGTACCTTTGCACTTACGGCTTATGTAATACATACCTTTGCACTTACGGCTTATGTAATACATACCTTTACACTTACGGTTTATGTAATACATATCTTTGCACTTACAGCTTATGTAATACATACCTTTGCACTTACGGCTTGTCCAACGCGTTTTGTTTTTATTACCGATTCCATACAATTTTTTTGCCCAGTCTCTAGTACTCGTGAACTAATCAGTTGGGCTGGGATTTACCATGTGTAACATGCGTACTCATTACGACTGTTTCCATGTTATTGGACATGATGCCCAGTCTCTAGTACTCGTGAACTAATGAGTTGGGCTGGGATTTACCATGTGTAACATGCGTACTCATTACGACTGTTTCCATGTTATTGGATATGATGCGATAAAAATCAACTTCGGTAAAGTTAAATTAGACAGAAAATACGGTTGTGTTCCCATTCAAAAGAAACTGCAAAATACCGTTTTGCAGGCCTGAAAAGATGAAGTTGGAAAGGACTACATAATGTTACAATGATTAAAATTTATTGATTTTTCAAAACAGATGACTATACAAAGTACTGTTACATCTACAGTCATAGGAACGTCTCCAAATACAATTACAGTTATAGTTGCATAAACAGCTTCAGATACAAGAATATGACTAATTACAACTTCGGGTACAATTCAAGGTAAAAGTACATGAGCAGTCATAAATATTTACTGCTACAGGTACAACTCAGGTACAGTTACAGCTAAAAGTAGAATTACAGGTATTGCTACAGTTACAAATACATGAGCAATGTACAGGTACAACAACTACACTGCATTACAAGTAGAGCTCCACAAAAAGAAAAGCACCCTCATGTACAATTTACAAGTAGAACTACACTGCATTACAAGTAGAGTTTCCGAAAAAATCTTTCTCCTATCAAGGGATATCAAGTCCTCTCCTAACTTCGCATCATTCTGACTCATGCAAATGTGCTTCAGTTTCTTTCTTAACTGTGGCTTTCTGGAGTAAAATGGGTTGAAATGTCATTTTTAGTTTCCTTCTTTTAGAAGGAATTTAGAATAATGGACAGACTCTCTCATGTATTTTGTGTACTTTGCACTAATTCAAGGTCGCCTTGACAACCGAATCACGTTGTCTTCTTCTAAATCTACCACTTCACTAGTACCCAAAATTGCATGTCTTTTGCTTGTGTTTGTCACTACGTCATTCTCTTCTGCCAACCTGTCCTTAAATCTACCACTTCACTAGTACCCAAAATTGCACGTCTTTTGCTTGTGTTTGTCACTACGTCATTCTCTTCTGCCAACCTGTCCTTAAATCTACCACTTCACTAGTACCCAAAATTGCATGTCTTTTGCTTGTGTTTGTCACTACGTCATTCTCTTCTGCCAACCTGTCCTTAAATCTACCACTTCACTAGTACCCAAAATTGCATGTCCATTGCTTGTGTTTGTCACTACGTCATTCTCTTCTGCCAACCTGTCCTTAAATCTAGCAACACTGTCAATACTCGGCTCTACTGATTTAAAATCAGTTTTGTTTGTGTTCTTGTCTCTTTCAGTTTGAATTTGATCAGGATATTTATAAATTTCGCCCGGATCTCATCAATAAATATTTTTTTTTTTAAAAGAAAGGAATAAAAATTTAGATAGAAGTAAAAAACAAAGTCTAGATGTAGATGCTAGTTTAACAAGGGCTTGGATTTGATTCTAAGTAACAGAGTATATTTTTTCCATGTGACGTTAGTGTATTGTTTAGTTATATATTGACGGAATAGTATATAAACTGTTTGGGGCATTCTATGAGGAGATAGAATACATGTAATATACATTGAGCAGAAGAGCACTGGTTGATACGGACGCTTTCGGGCGGTTTTGAGCGCTCCGCACGGTAAAGAGATAAATTATTAATTGCACATAAAAAGATATTTAATATTTTTAGATATTTACACTATATTGTAACTAAAGATATGTGAATTAAATGGAGAGCACATATTCACATACAAAGCTTATAAACTCACATAAAATAGAAAAAAGATTTCTTTATTATGACTAAATAAAATTGCATAATGAATTAATACAAAACACAATGGCACAATGAATGAATACATAAACAATGGCACAATGAGTGAATACAAAACACAATGGCACAATGAATGAATACAAAACACAATGGTGCAATGAATGAATACTAAACACAATGGCACAATGAATGAATACAAAACACAATGACACAATGAGTGAATACAAAAACAATGGCACAATGAATGAATACAAAACACAATGGCACAATGAATGAATACTAAACACAGGGGCACAATGAGTGAATACAAAAACAATGGCACAATGAATGAATACAAAAACAATGGCACAATGAATGAATACAAAACTAAAAACTTGTGTAAACAACAGAGAAAACATTTCTTTATTATGACTAAATAAAAAGGCACATTGAATGAACACAAAATCCACACCAGGGCCAAGCAGAATTAATTATAGAATAAATTCTTTATGGAGATTATGAGAAGGCAACTATAATGCTAAAGATGCATTGTCCTGCAGGCAATACTTTGCTGTGTATATTTGTCTTCTTAATTCTTTCTTTTAAATACAAAATTGTGGGTATACAAATGGAAAATGAAACGTGAATATAGATTTAAAACCTTTCATTTGGACTGCTTGTGGTAACATCAAACCAAGATTTAAGTAAAACATTTCAACAGTAGGACTGTATCACTAGTTAGTTATGAATATTGCAACGATTTATTTAAACAGCAAAAAAATACTAATTGTGAGTGTTTAAAATCCACAAAAAAATGCATTGGTAAATTGCACAAGTGAACAACATTAAGTGTACAGTGGCCGGCTCTACTGCACAGTGAACAGACCTGTTAACAAGAACAGATCTATGAGAGAAAATGAAGTTGCAATGGTCAATGAAAAAGAAGTAAGCAGGTCAAGAGATTTGGAAAGCAATTCAAACTCTTTCATCTGGAGTCACCTACAGAATGTACGAAAGTCTAATCTTGTCAAAAATTCCTTGTATGGGACTTATTTTTGTTGTTACTGTTAGCCCTGACAAATGTACAAGACTGTCTCGCATTTCAGTCTTGGCAGAGGTGTATGCTCTATCTTTGTATTTATTATTACAGTCTACAGATAGTCTTGACAAACTTACAAGACTGATCTTTGTATTTATTATTACAGTCTACAGATAGTCTTGACAAACTTACAAGACTGATCTTTGTATTTATTATTACAGTCTACAGATAGTCTTGACAAACTTACAAGACTGATCTTTGTATTTATTATTACAGTCTACAGATAGTCTTGACAAACTTACAAGACTGATCTTTGTATTTATTATTACAGTCTACAGATAGTCTTGACAAACTTACAAGACTGACCTTTGTATTTATTATTACAGTCTACAGATAGTCTTGACAAACTTACAAGACTGATCTTTGTATTTATTATTAGTCTTGACAAATATAAGAGATTTATATATTAACTCTTAATTACAGTCTATCAAATGTAGGAGTTCTTTTTGTATTTTCTATTAGAGTCAAGACAAATGTAAGATTTATCTAGGTATTTTCTATTACAGTCTAAACAAATGCAATATTTATCTACATATTTTTTATTACAGTCTAGACAAATATAAGGGAGTTATCTATCTATTTTTTATTATAGTTTAGATAAATGTAAGAGAGTTATTGATATATTTACTTTTACAATTTAGACAAATTTAATAGTTATTTATGTATTAACTATTACAGTCTAGACAAACAAAGAGAGTTATCTATGTATTTATTATAAAAAAAACCCACAAATTTAAGAGTTATCTATGTGTTTATTATTCCAGTCAGGACAAATTTAAGAAAGTTATCTATTTATTTACTATAACAATCTAGACAAATTTAAGAGAGTTATCTATGTATTTACTATTACAGTTTAGACAAATGTAAGAGAGTTATCATGTATTAACTATTACAGTCTAGACAAACAGAGTTATTTATGTATTTACTATAACAATCAGAACAAATTTAAGAGAGATAACTATGTATTTACTATTACAGTCAGAACAAATTTAAGAGAGTTAACTATGTATTTACTATTACAGTCAGAACAAATTTAAGAGAGTTATCTATGTATTTACTGTAACAATCTAGACAAATGTAGGAGTTATCCATGTTATTTACTATTACAGTCTAGACAAATGTAACAGTTATCTATAAATTTACTATTACAGTCTAGACAAATTTAAGAGAGTTGTCTATGGATTTTTTATTACAGTCTACACAAATGTAAGAGTTATCTTTGTATGGTTTCTTGCTTAAATTTACCTGTGAATACAGTGACAGTTTCTTCTGTTTCATGCTGAAGTTTACCTGTAAATACAATGGTGGTTACTTGTTTCTTGCTTAAATTTACCTGTGAATACAGTGGTTGTTTTTTCTGTTTCATTTTGAAGTTTATCTGTGAATACAGTGACAGTTTCTTCTGTTGTTTCAGGCTAATTTACCTGAGACTGCTGTGTATGTTTTTCCTATTACAATGAAATTTATCTGTGAATATGTGGTATCGTTTTTCATGTTTTATGCCGAAATTTAACAGTATTTTTTTTTAAAGCTGGAGTCTGACTAAATTGGTAGTTAGTTTTCAGTTAAGCTGTGTTTTACCTGTAGAAATGTATTTTCGTTTATGGCAGAGTTTTTATCTCTGAATATATTGGCAGTTCCTTGTTTTATACTTAAATGTTTTCAAGTCAATACCTTCATGGCAAATATTATGACAAAGGAGATTCATAAGTTGTCACAAAATAAAATCTAATGTCATGATATCTTTGATTATCTTCGATTCAGAAAAAAATTCTTCAAATTCTTCTAGGCTTCGTGAAATGTCAGTTCAAAGGATTACAGAACTACGTTAATAAAAATGATGAACAGTCCAGAGAAAAAGATGGATGCAATGAAAGTGAAGCCTTCTGGCTGGCCTACTTGCAGTCTGACCCACTTCACAAATCGGATCAAAAATGTTGGTGGAGGTGGCTTTGGCACATTCTAAATGGAAAGCAAAAGATAAACGAACAGTTCCATTAGTATTTACCAGCAGCATTATGACATTTGGCACATTCTAAATGGAAAGCAAAAGATAAACGAACAGTTCCATTAGTATTTACCAGCAGCATTATGACATTTGGCACATTCTAAATGGAAAGCAAAAGATAAACGAACAGTTCCATTAGTATTTACCAGCAGCATTATGACATTTGGCACATTCTAAATGGAAAGCAAAAGATAAACGAACAGTTCCATTAGTATTTACCAGCAGCATTATGACATTTGGCACATTCTAAATGGAAAGCAAAAGATAAACGAACAGTTCCATTAGTATTTACCAGCAGCATTATGACATTTGGCACATTCTAAATGGAAAGCAAAAGATAAACGAACAGTTCCATTAGTATTTACCAGCAGCATTATGACATTTGGCACATTCTAAATGGAAAGCAAAAGATAAACGAACAGTTCCATTAGTATTTACCAGCAGCATTATGACATTTGGCACATTCTAAATGGAAAGCAAAAGATAAACGAACAGTTCCATTAGTATTTACCAGCAGCATTATGACATTTGGCACATTCTAAATGGAAAGCAAAAGATAAACGAACAGTTCCATTAGTATTTACCAGCAGCATTATGACATTTGGCACATTCTAAATGGAAAGCAAAAGATAAACGAACAGTTCCATTAGTATTTACCAGCAGCATTATGACATTTGGCACATTCTAAATGGAAAGCAAAAGATAAACGAACAGTTCCATTAGTATTTACCAGCAGCATTATGACATTTGGCACATTCTAAATGGAAAGCAAAAGATAAACGAACAGTTCCATTAGTATTTACCAGCAGCATTATGACATTTGGCACATTCTAAATGGAAAGCAAAAGATAAACGAACAGTTCCATTAGTATTTACCAGCAGCATTATGACATTTGGCACATTCTAAATGGAAAGCAAAAGATAAACGAACAGTTCCATTAGTATTTACCAGCAGCATTATGACATTTGGCACATTCTAAATGGAAAGCAAAAGATAAATGAACAGTTCCATTAGTATTTACCAGCAGCATTATGACATTTGGCACATTCTAAATGGAAAGCAAAAGATAAATGAACAGTTCCATTAGTATTTACCAGCAGCATTATGACATTTGCACATTGTAACACTTCATTGATATACTTGTACTGTATAAACTGTATCAGACTACTTAATACAATATTAAAACATCTTAGTAAACATCTCACAGCAATACTGTATAAACTGTATCAGACTACTTAATACAATATTAAAACATCTTACTAAACATCTCACAGCAATACTGTATAAACTGTATCAGACTACTTAATACAATATTAAAACATCTTAATAAACATCTCATAGCAATACTGTATAAAGAAAAAAAAATTTTCAGTTTTCAATGTTTCCTGCTTTCATTAAAAAAAAACAAAAAAACCCCAAACTTATTTACTGCAGTACCTCAAGAATCTTATAATGTCGCAAAAATTCAAGAAGAGTCGGAAAATCTTTGGACATCACAGGAAAATATTCAGCCTTGTAGGATCTCCACCACCAGTTGACCCTCGAATAACTAGAATAAGATTAAAAAAACAAAAGATAAAGGAAAGACAGTACAAGTACATGAAAATGGTATATTTATAAAACACAAAAAAATTGCAAATTAATTAAAAGTACATGAAAATGGTATATTTATAAAACACACAAAAAAATGCAAATTAATGAAAAATACATGAAAATGGTATATTTATAAAACACAAAAAAATTGCAAATTAATGAAAAGTACATGAAAATGGTATATTTATAAAACAAAAAAAAAATTGCAAATTAATGAAAATGGTATATTTAAAAAAAAAATTAAAAAATGCAAATTAATGAAAAGAAACATCACACACAAGTGTACAACCCAAAAGATCACACATAAATGTTTAAAGCAAAAGGTCATGTACAAAGGTCATGTTATGAAAAGAAAGATTTGAAGAGAACAAACTTGCATAATGCCTGAAGCACACATCCCAAAAAGGTATGGTATTAATTAAGTTCAACTAAATTTAATGAGCTACACATCTACAAACATGAAACTTTCAAAAATGAATCTTAAAAATGTCCAGCTTCAACATTCAACTTGCATCCTGACCTCAGCATTAACAAGAATATATGAAACATACATTTAAAACTGAGATTTAGGGAGAGTTAAAATTACACAAGAAAAAAACAAAGTGACACACATCTATAAGCATGAAAACTGTTAAAAGTGATAATTTAATTTTAGACATAATAAACTACACATCCAAAGCAAGAAAATCTAACGAAAATTTCTAGGCAAAGACAAATGTTAAAAGTGCTAATTTTAGAAATAAACTAAATATCGAAAAGAAATCCAACAAACATCACACACTTAATAGGAGGAAATGACAATGCATGCACACACACACACACACACACACACACACACACACACACACACACACACACACACACACACACACACTCACACATCATGCCCATATCACATCACTTTGAAAAGTAATTTAATATTTAACTAGGCAGATTAACTGTGACTACTGCCAGACTAAAAATTGATGACTAATGTTAAATAATCTGTATATGGTGAAATTAAATATATGAAAAGCGTTCACAAGTGGCCCATTTAAAAATGAACACTGCATGTGTAATTAGAAATATAAAGCACATACATACAGGAACATAACAGCAATCTAAGAACAGTAAAAATAACACACGTACATGCATGCACACACACACACACACACACGATAACAAGGTATACAAAATAATGTGCATTCAGCTTACTGTTTATTTTTGGGATCATTAGATGTATAATGATAGTGATAAAGACTGGCTCGCACAAAGGTAGGGGGTTGATCAGGAAAGGGGTTCTCTCCCATGAGTTCCAACACTTCAGGCTGATTGGTCAGCAAGCGATAAACCAGAGTGATGAACCATGGGTTATGCTGGTAGTTCCCCAGTGCAGCAAACCACATCTGCCAGTCAAGGCGTGGCTGGTGAGGAGCTATAATGATGTTTTGAGTAAAACATTTTAAATGACTTTTAACTATCTCTTTAATTTCAACAATGCATTAATTAAGAGCTGTTGTTAATGATGTATTGAAACAAAACATTCTAAATGACTGCTACATTTTTAATCAAAACTTTTACTTCACTAAAAATTAAGTGATTTTTTTTTTTAATTTCAATAATATTTTGATTTTTCTTTTCTTTAAATTTGTTTGCATGAAACATAATCTGCTGAGCAATTAAAAGTACTGTTATTTCAGTATGTCAGTCTCAAAATACTAAGTAATGATAAATCCTTAATTTATGAACTCAATTAGTTAAAAATAATTTGCTTGTAAGCAAAATCTTGTAAACTGAGGGTTAAAATTCAATCACTTTATAAATAAAGCCTTACAAAGTATTCTCTAGATCTAGAAAGTAAAATATGATCCCTAATTCTTATCTTTAAAAAATAAAAATAAATGAAAAAAACTAAATTGCCAGCTTAATGCTAATAGCTAACTTTATTTACCCAGTTAACCGTTAAGGTTAATCAATATAAATTTCCTGCTTATTTCTGATATTTACACAGTCATTGTACCTTGATTAACTTATTGAATAACTGCTTTATATAATTTAACGTCCAACACTAAATTCCAACAACTGGACATAATTTCTAAAGTACAAGTACAAACTTTACTGAAAGTTAGCATCTGAACAAACAAATTAAAAAAAAAAAATGCATCCAACAACAATTATGAGAAGTGTGGCTAAATTAAAAAATGTTATAAAATTTTCAGTGTCAGGACTATATGTATATCTGCAGACATCAGTCAACAAAAGCAATATCTCCATCATGTAACACTTCCTATAATAAAAATAACCGAGTGTTTACTCTTCATTAATCTCGCTGTATCTAAACTCTATCTTCTGTTACTAAGTATCAAATATTTAATTTGTATTTTTCACTATTCAGCAGAAAGATCATTGACTCTATGCATATTCATGGGTATTTTTTGAAAGGACAATTTTATTTTTTTGATACAAGCAATAGTCTGTGTTTCAGTGTAACACAAAATCGGTCTCATGTTAATGGCACACTGAGCTATCAGTATTCCAGATAATGACAACCTCACCTAGTGCTGATTCAGGATAACTCAAAATCAGTCTCATTTATGCTAATGGCCTACTGAAACATTGTCTTATTTGTACCTCGGATAATGATGGCAATCTCATAATCTAATTTTACTAAAATCACTTGCAACAGTTTTTGAACTCATTGTGCATGAAACAAAGGCTTAAATACAGGAGAGCAAACTAAATATGTATAATCATATCAAGTTGTCTCAATTCTAAAACAACAATCTATGTTGAAAAGTGCTTGTTACTGATTTAAAGACTAATATAAAAGATATAGAGCAATGCTTCCCATAACACAATTGTTTCAAGGGGTTAGAAGCAGAAAATAAATCAAAAAAATTCGGGGATATTAACAGTGAGTGAATACCTGAGAGAAAAAAAACCTTATACAATGTAAATGAAACCAAAGAGAGAAATGTCTGGAAAGGCAAATCAGCATTTATATCAACATATATGATCTGCAAATAAAGTATATTTCTCATTTTCAAAGCCAAGAGAATAAGACAATCAAACAAAATGATATTGGATATTGGATGATAGCAGTTTAGCATCACCACTGGAGCTAGCATGGATCACTTTGTCATAAGGCGTTATCTGATCTGGAGTGCTCCAGTGGGACCCCACAGCCTCACATTGCATTCCAAAGTGGAGGGTGGGAGGGCTGGCAGAAGGGGATAAAAAAGGTTGCACTAATTTGGTGCAACTGCCCTCAACTGTCCTCCCATCAGTGGGTCCAAAATTATATTATAGGCAGCCATATTTATGTCAGTAAACTGTGATTAAAGTTCACTGGTGTGACAGTACATTCATGATTTCAGGCATTTTATTTCAGTTAGTAGACTCCTGCACTGTAAAATTTCATAATCAGATAAAATACTCTGAAACAGTGTTCTGAATAATATTTTGTTTGTCTTCTCTTAACAAACAATGTAATCTCAGACACAGACCATGTACAGTTTTCCTTAATGGTGTGCACTGTTTACGTTTTGAATCTATTTATCTATTATCTCCCTTTTTCCATTTACCCAAAAGTCAAATGTCTTTCCTGTCACATTAGTAGCTGTACACACTCATACAAACACAAAAGAGCTTATTAAAAGATTTGGTTTCAAAGTATGTGAAATATGCTTCTAGTGAAAACTTGAAAATTGATATCTTGTAAGTTAAGGGAATCTTCTCACATATAAAAAGAAAATCAATACTTGTAACCAAAACAAAGCAGCTTACCAACAACGGGTGGCCGGGAAGAAACACTGCCAGGCTTGTACAGAAAGTTGTACTCTTTCCATCCAGAGTCACGATTGTAGCTACCTTCAATAATCACTTCAGGTCGACCTCCCACCCCTGTCATCCTTGGGTACAAGCATGTAATTTATGAGGGTCATAACACGACTTTGTTAGAAGAAGAAATACAAGAAAGAGACAGGCTGTCTGGGGATAAACATACACATCCTAATGCCTATTATGTAAAAAATACAACTGCCTGTAAAACTTTGTTGCAAACATGTAATACTAGCACTGCTTTGCAAGATCACAAACTGTAATGTGAATTAAATGCTGTAGATCTAAATGTAAATGTTGAAACTGCTAACAATTTAAATCTGAAACAAAAATAATACTAACCAGTTAATTCAATCTTGAAAAAAAAAAAACACAGCTAAATGGGACAATTTTGAAGTTTTTAAAGTTATTTTTATAGGAAGAAAGTTTCTTCCAAGCCAACCTGATTTTTAAAAAATATACCTAAAGAAATCCATTATTTCTATTATTTAACGTCTAATTGGAAAAAAAATCGAATTTCAAAAATGTTTTTGCTAAGATTACTTACAAGATATGTTAAGAGCTCTCTTAGTGTGATACTTTTTTCCTTTCATGTCATATTTACACACAAAATTTTTTTTTTTTTTTCATTTCAGAAAAGCAATTAATGTTAAAAATATTTATAATAAAACCTGGCAATGCATAACAAAAAAAGATGATAAATCAAATTATCTGAAGCATGGCTACTTCTTTCAGACATACACAGGCTGTGTCAGAATCTATGAGGTACAAAGCACAATGCCTCAATAAATTGCCAGACAGTTGATTTCAAAGGCATTGCTGTCTGTTCATAACCATCCTGCTGATACCTAAAAGATTTCACTTTCAACTTGTCGAGAAACAAAGAGGACTATCATGAATAGAATCAGATTGATAATAAATTAAAAACTATTTATTTATAAAGAAATATGCTGCATATTTTTTTAAATTATTAATGCAAAGGTGATAAGTAACATTAATATTTAATCTTTCAAAGGCTCTGTTTTTGGTATTTTGCTTCACCGAGAAATCTTAATGGCAGGAAAAGGTGAAAATGTCTTGAACTAGATGTTAAATATTTCTGACAGAATTAAACTATTAAAAAGTAACAAGAAAAGGCAAAAATGTCTTGATCTAGATGTTAAATATTTCTGACAGAATCAAACTAAGTAACAGGCTTGGCGTAGATGTTAAAAATTAGTGATAAAATTAAGCTGCTAAACTAATATTTGTTAGAATCGAATTTCTATAGGAAACACAAGATATTATGTTATTTTATTTAAAAACAAATTATATTATTTATATTAGAAAAATTAGTTGCTATTTTTATTAGAAACACAAGATATTCATTTAAAAACATAAAATATTACATAAGATATTAAGTGCTAATTATTAAAAACATCAGAAATTGTCATTTATATTAGAAAAATATTAAGTTGTATGCATTAGAAACTAACTATTGTATATTGTTATTTCTATTAGCAACACAAGCAATTAAGTTATATCCATTAGAAACATATTACGTTATTCTATTAGAATCACAAGATATTAAGTTGTATCCATTAGAAACATATTACGTTATTCTATTAGAATCACAAGATATTAAGTTATATCCATTAGAAACATATTACGTTATTCTGTTAGAATCACAAGATATTAAGTTATATCCATTAGAAACATATTACGTTATTCTATTAGAATCACAAGATATTAAGTTATATCCATTAGAAACATATTACGTTATTCTATTAGAATCACAAGATATTAAGTTATATCCATTAGAAACATATTACGTTATTCTATTAGAATCACAAGATATTAAGTTATATCCATTAGAAACATATTACGTTATTCTATTAGAATCACAAGATATTAAGTTATATCCATTAGAAACATATTACGTTATTCTATTAGAATCACAAGATATTAAGTTATATCCATTAAAAACACATTATGTTATTCTATTAGAATCACAAGATATTAAGTTGTATCCATGAAAAACACATTATGTTATTCTATTAAATCACAAGATATTAAGTTGTATCCATGCAAAACATATTACGTTATTCTATTAGAATCACAAGCAATTAAGTTATATCCATGAAAAACATATTACGTTATTCTATTAGAATCACAAGATATTAAGTTGTATCCATGAAAAACACAGTATACATTTTCAGTGTTGTAAGAAAGAAATTTAACAGAAAATCAATGACATGCAATGCATCAAGCAAAATTTCATGAACAATGCCAAGCACCAAATCACTGTGAAAAAAGATCTAAAGGGATAAAAAAAAAAAAAAAAAAGATTATTGAATTAAACAAAATAATAAAATAATAAACAAACACAAACAATAACTTAAAAATAAATGCTTGACAAAAGCTGTTGTTTAATTAACACAACTCAAATAGGATGTATTGGTATTTTCACGCTTTAGCCAGCTAGGTTAAGTGTTCAACAAAATCTGTATGTGGCAAAAAGACATTCAACAGACATTTGCACAGCAAAATCTACTTAATAAAGAGTCAAATTGTACTCCAAAACTTAAAGTAATACCTATAATTGCCAAGCTGAACTTTGAGGACTAAATTAAAATTAATCCAAATCCCAATTAAATTGCACACTATAACTTAAAATGTCAAGCCTTAGTCTGAAACATAATTTCAAAGTTTGGAGTTATGTTCATTGTTTTTTTGGCATAAGCAAAACTAGCAAAAGTTAAATGTTTGCATAAGGCATACTGCTTTAGACACGTTTTACTTTCCTGGGAGGGCAAAAGATTGATATATCTATCTATAGGTTAATATATTGATCACATCTCTATGAAACTAAACAGACAATAGCTATATGTATGCAAGCCAGATAAATTGTTATATAGGTGAACCCTTGTAACAGCAACCTAATTGTTTCTCATAAAAATGTCATCATAAGCACCATCATAAGTTAACTCCTGTACATGCAATGAAAACAGCAGTGGTTACTAAAGAAATTGAGAAAAACTAAATAAAACATACTGCTTTTACAAACATCTATTAATTAAATCATTTTAAAACATTACCTATACTATCATAAATGCAAACTGCAGGTTTTAGAGACAATCTAGTTGGAAAATATGTCATAAATTTTTATCATCTGTCCCTTAAACTAGTGTGGTCGTTGAGTTGCTGAGCTGTTGAACGGTTGATCAGCTCCCTCCACTCGTATCGGTCATTCTGTGCCTCTGCAAATTTTTCCCCAGACCATTCTGCGATGTTGGCCCACATTTTTCTCTGTCTGCCTTGTTTTCTGCCACCCATAATGCTACCCTGCAGGATTGTTGTGGAGAGGTTGTTGGTTCGAGTAACTGGCCATACCATTTCATCTTTCTTTTTTTGACACTGGTGAGGAGGTCTTCATATTCGCCAGCTTCACATCTGATGGTATTACGCACATCTTCATTTGTGGTGATCTTTATAAGAGATGCCAAGGATGGTTCTGTAGTGTCTCATTTCAAGTGCTTGTATTCTGCGCTGTAATTCTGCCATCAGGGTCCATGCTTCACATGCATACAAAAAGATTGAGAGGACTAGCATTTTCAGAAACCTTAGTTTTGTTTTTAGATAGATATTTTTGACTCTGCAAATGGGTCTTAGCTTTGACATGGCTGCTGTTGTCTGAGCTGCTCTAGAAAAGACTTCTGTTTTTGATCCCTCGTCACTGATGACAGAGGCTAGATACTTGAACTGGCTCACTGTTTCTAGTTCTTGTCCTCTGACCTTGATTTTGGTTGAAATTTGTTTTTCATTTGTTATCAGTTTGGTTTTTTTCTGCATTTATCTCCATGCCAAATCCGGAGGAGGGTTCATTAAGGGTTATCCCTAAGGTGACAAGCTTCTTCTCACCGCCAGCCAGCCTGTCGAAGTCAATTGCAAAACGGAGATTGGTGATGTTATGCCATCCAATGCTGACTGTGCCATAGTGATGTTCCAGAGCATCATTCATGATGCGTTCTAAGTAGATGTTGAAAAGCGTGGGTGACAGAAGACAGCCCTGACGTACATCAACTATTGTCTGAAACCATTCTCCCACAGATCCCTGGACAAGTACTGCATTGGTGGCTTTGGGATAGAGCTGCTTGATGGTGTTAGTCAGCCCATGGCCAATGTTGTATTTCTTCATTCTAAATTTTAATTATTGACAGATGGCTGTAAATTACATACTAGTGACTGCTGCTATTTACTCCATATATTAAGATGTGTTACTCATAACATCATTCCTTCTATTACATGACTGCACTAGTACAAATAATTAATATTTGTTCCAATTATATCCTTCAGTGTTGAGTACTGTTACTCATTTTAACATGTCTTCTTGTTTTAAAATTTATTAGTCATACCAATTCAGTGTTGAGTACTGTTACTCATTTTAACATGTCTTCTTGTTTTAAAATTTATTACCAACTAATACCAGTCATACCAATTCAGTGTTGAGAAGTATTATTGCTGTTATAGTAATATTTCTTCTTTTTTTTATATTTACATGACTTTACTAATTAAAGCATTATTTATCATTGTTAACTGTGTGTGTGTGTGTGTGAGAGAGAGAGAGAGAGAGAGAGAGAGAGAGAGAGAGAGAGAGAGAGAGAGAGAGAGAGGTATTGTTATTATGAACAAGTTCAGATATAAGTTTAGAGACTAATGCGTGTACAATGTCTAATGCTTTGGCCAGAACCTAAAAATTGCTTACTGACTGTTATCATCAAACAGATTTTGCTTTGATTTTACTCCCAAATTGTGCTTACGTTCGAAAAAGGCCATATGAGTTAGTTATTTGAAAGGGCTCAGTCTTTGTGTGCACATCTCGAAGAATCTCTGGTAAGCTAAAGTAAGCACTACGATCTACCACACAGAGGTCAACCTGGCAAACATAAAAAAACACAAGTGAAGTGATTAGTGGGCAGCAAAAACAGAGAAACTATAATCCTTGAAAAACGGCTATGACATGTGACAACTGAAACTATGCAGTATAAAATAGATGTAATATTTAAAAGGAAACATTTACTATAGACAGAAACTAATTAAGAGATTCAAGTGGTGCTGATAGATGCCACAGATAGCAGGGTAATTCTTTTAATTATTAAGTAATTATTTATCATTGAGAAAGACAAGCTAAAAAACATCAAAATAATGTTCATTTATTAATAACTCGAATAAATTAATATATCTTAGCATTTAACTATCAGCGGTGTAGCATAACAATCTCAAACAGGGCAACAGGTGTCAGTTGGAAAAAATTCCAATGATACATGACTGATACATGACCAGAGTAGAGATCTAAACTTCCTAGTGTAAGCAAATCGGAGTCTAGACCCAATATCCACCCAGCTGTTTTATTATATCCCAAACAATCAATACACTAAAATTTCAATCCAAAGTTTATCAATAATCTATCAAAATGTCATGTCATCTTTCTTCTTAATGATGCTTTTTCAGTCTGTTCTTTTAAGTACCTACAATTTTGATTATCACTTGTCAATTTATGTGTTGGATAACAACTTTTTTATTTGTGAAGAATGGGTAAGAAATATATAAGTGTGTATAGAGGACAAACATAAAATAATCAGGGATTAATCTTTTCTTGTAACAAACCTTATAACCAAATAGATCATGCAGCTAGACACACAGGATTGTTCAGTTAAAAAGAAATATGTTAAAAAAATGATTAAGTGAATAAAGCCTTCAACCAGGCAAACTCACACAGCTGTGACAGACTCCTCAATTCCAGAAGGGTTAAAGCAATTTACAGTCTTAAGCCTAGCAAAGGTACACAAAAAAAGCAGAAATCAATGCCCATAAACCAGAGGTTTGCAAATACCTGCGGAACAGGCCATAGGAACTGGCCAAGCGGAACGAATGTACTTGGGAATACAGTGACTGCAGCTCTGGATGGAGTGACTGTTGCATAGGCTTGTGTACAGCAGCATAGGGTACCTACAAGGGGGGAATGGGGGAGTGAGGAAGGGGGTCAGCAAAATTGTACTTATATATCAGAATTATAAACACTGTTTGATGCAAAATTGGTTGTTTTTTTTATCAGCCTTATAAAGAGAATCAGATGCAGAATTGTATTTTTTATATCAGGCTTATAAAAAGTATCCAATGCAAATTGTATTCTTTTAATAAGACTTACAAATAGTATCAGAGGCAAAATATTTTGGTATTTTTTAAATCAGGCTTATAAACAGTACCATATGCAAAAATTTTATCATAATAATTTCAAAGTGCACATATCTGATTTTATTGTTTGTTTTAAAGTAGTTGAAATTAAAAGAAAAAAGACAAGAAGTTCAACAAAACAGTATTGCATTTTCTTTCTTTTTTTTAAGTTTTAAAATCAGACACTTGTACAAAGCAATTCCTCAAGCTGTTTAAATAATTATCCACATTTGAAATCTCTACACTCTATACAAGGCCCAAAATCATGGAATAGAGCAAAATGATGACATAATTTAAAACTAGAATTTGAATTAATGTCACATCTCTTTTTCGCAATCTGATTTAAATGAGCCTTAATTAAGGTGTTTAAAAAACCTCACCACTACCATTCTCTCAGCTGTGTATTTGTTTTGGACAGTCACAATTTTAATGACTTTCCAAGAGGGGGAGAGAGGTTTTTGTTTTTTTTAAAAAAAGAAAAACAAAACAACTTAGGCATATATAATGTTTAACCAAACAGAAAACCTTTTAAAATACAGACAAATCATTGGCACACACACACACACATACAATAAAACCAAGTTATAATGCATTAATTTGAGTACAAAAATTCTGATCATGATAAATATGCAGTTGAGATCTAGCAGGGTTGTGAAAATGTGCAATTTCAAAATAACAAACAATGGTTGTTATGTTATTATTTCATTATTCCAGCATGTTGTAAGCACACAATAGTAATTTTACTCATTTTACTCTTTACAATGAAATTAGTACCACAAAAAAATAATTAAATAAAATCATGAAAAGATAAAATGTAATACAGTGATCCCCAGTCTTATACTGTCTGATGAGTGCTTTTTGGATACAATCCTGTTGGGTTTTTTTAATGCCATATGGTTGTTGTACATTTTAAAATGCTGATCTTACAAAAATGCTAAACTTCCTGCTCTGTAAATGTACTTTCAGACTGGTCATGATTATGCTCAAGGTGCACATGCATAACAAATACAGCTGATGACAATCTGTTGTGAATGATACCATTTTACATCAAAACCTCAATTATAAACATATATTCTCTGTTTTAAATAGGTATATTCCCCTCAAAATGGCACCAAAGTAGGTAAATCAGACAATAATGACAGTGATAATAAGAAAGCAAAGAACGTTTGTCACTCAAAGTTAAATTAGAAGTTTTGAAGCGTCTTGACTCTGGTAAATGTCAGCATGAAGTGGTCACAGCATTACGCTGGATCAAATGTGAGGATAATTATCAGGGATAGAGAAAATGTTGGGGAGTTTTCTAAGATGACAACCTTTCTCAATGCAACACACATTACTAGAACCAGATCACCACTTATGGTTGACATGGAACATTTATCAAGTGTGTGGATTGAAGAGCAAATACAACATAAAATAACACTCAGTACTTCTATGAACTTCTTATTTCATTTGTGTTCAAATATGATAATTATATGTAGTTAATAAATGTTGATAACTATTTAGGTTTTGTGTTTTAACACCTTACTGCTTTCTAGACCTTGGAAACAAATTAATTTCATTTCTATTCATCCAAATGGGAAATAAATATTCGTTTAGTGCTTTTCGGTTAGTGCTAGAGTTTTCAAGAACAAATTAACAGCAGGGTATTCTTGTACAGAGTTCTAGCCTCATTACAGATTATCTTAACAGGGAAAAAATATACTCTGCCTTTCTTAGCTGAGCGGATTAAAAAGCACTTGTGGTGCTAAACTATTCAATTTCACACTGACTTCTACAGCTATACTATTCAATTTCACACTGCCTTCCACAGCTATATTCAATTTCACATTGACTTCTACAACTAAACTATTCAATTTCATATTGCCTTATACAGCTATGCTATTCAATTTCACACTGCTTTTTACAGTATACTATTCAATTTCACATTGATTTCTACAGCTATTCTGTTCAATTTCACACTGCCTTATACAGCTATACTGTTCAATTTCACATTGCTTTTTCAACTAAACTATTCAATTTCACATTGCCTTCTACAGCTATACTTTTCAATTTCAATTGTCTTTTACAACTAAACTATTCAATTTCACATTGCCTTTTACAGCTATACCTTTCAATTTCACATTGCCTTTTACAGCTATACCGTTCAATTTCACAATGCCTTCTACAGCTATACTGTTCAATTTCACACTGCCTTATATAACTATACTATTCAATTTCACATTGCTTTCTACAGCTATACTATTCAATTTCACATTGCCTTCTACAGCTATACTTTTCAATTTTACATTGTGTTTTGCAGCTATATGATTAACTTTCATGCTGCTTTCCACAGCTAAACTATTCAATTTTATGCTGCCTTCTAATTTAAAAACTGCTTAATTATTCATCACAGTTTCACTTATAAAAATTGTTGACAGTTAAATTTAAACAACTAGAATCAATGTTACTTACCAAACTGATGCAAAACATTGCCACCGCAATGACTCCAAAGAATAGGCTCTGAGCCACTGCCATGTTTTTTCTTATGCTGCCATGGTTGCATGTCCAGCTCCTATATTCAAGTAAATACATGAAACATGCAGGTCAAATATTTAATATGCAAACAAATGTGCTAAAATGGTGCTTATAAATGAAGCACATGCTATAAAAAATAATCATCTCGTAAATGAATAAAAGTTACATGGAAAGACAACTGCAATGTATATTAAATTCGGACATCATTCATCATAAATAATTATTATACAATAAATATGTGAAATATTTTTGCTACTTCTGAAATAATATTAGAAATCAATCATTCAACCAAGACAACAATAGATTCATAAAGTTGTGACATGACTAGTGATCACAACAGAGACTGATTTAACTGTCTATTTAACAGACAATAAAATATAGTGGAAAAAATAGTGACAGCCATTTGATAGACAACAGAATGTAATAGAGCATGCTGTTTTCACTGTCTATTTAACAGACAACAGAATGTAGTGGAGTACACTAGTGGCCAGTTTGGCGTGGTATGATAGTGGCCAGAACATCTACTTTCATGTGATAAACTTTTTTGTACATTTTCAAGAGAGAGCAATATTATGTAATTTACATGAGACAAACAGCAACCTTGTCTTTCCATAAGAAACATTAAACACTGTAAAAGTTACATGGTATGAAGGTTGCAAAATTTAAGGACCAAAGCAGGGATATTTTCTAAATCAATAATTATGTAAATCAACAATCAGAAAGGTATTAATATAATTTATTATAGCTAAATTAAAAACATTTTATAACCAAATTGTAATATTTACATAACCTTAATTATGCACTCCTATTAAATAAAACTGCACACTTGCATTTGGAGATACACATTTTAAAAAATGTTTAATTCAATCTGCAATGGCTGCTTTAGAAAGGAACACTGACTATCAAATTAAAATTCTGCCTTTATAAAAAAATAATTGAATGAAAATACAATGTGGTGAAATGAAGAACAGACCTTACAAGAGCCACTACTATCTCCATGGCTAGAGACGCAGCTCCCAGCTTCATGGTCCACGGCATGATCTGCTCAAGCCAGTCGAAGAACTCCTTCTCAGAAAATGCTGCATCATCACACATGTCAACAATATCCTGAAGTTTAATTTACCTTTATTTCTGTAATTTTATACTCACTAACATTACCAAAAGCAGCCAGTAAAAGGAAATTTTTGTCTAAATATGTTTATCCTATCAAAAGAGAACACTAGAGGTATGTCATACTGTTCTAAGTGAAAACATATAATATACTTATTCAGTGGGGGGGGAGGGAGATAAATAATAACTTGATTGCATGCCCCTGATAAAAGGGATGTGTCTTTAGTGCTCCAAAAGCAAGGTATGGGCTCGAAAAAAGAAGTTTTTTTAATTTATTTTGCTTGATTGATTGCCAATTTTGGGGCATTTGATAGAACAAAATGTGCAACTCTGCCAAATCAGCAAACAATTTTCCTTGTGATGCCAACTTGATAAGACCATTTTGTTCCAAGTGACTGACAAACGGCATGTCTGCTGTAAATGTGGTCACCCTGGGACAGGAGAGACTGAATATGGAATAGTTAAATATTCCATCATGTGGCAAATATCTATAAGCAGTCTGTCCCAAAAGACATATATCACTTGAAAAACCCACGAATAATAAAAGATTGGTGTGGGAAAGGGGAAATGTTCATGTCTGTGCAGACATTCAGTCATTTCAGAATGACATTATAGTTACTTGTCATCACAAAAGAATCCATCTGATTACCAACAAAATGCACTGAATTTTTTGTACATCTGACTACTGACAAAATGCACTTAATTTTTTGAGTGTAGATCTGACTACTGACAAAATGTACTGAATTTTTTTGTACATCGGACTAGTGACAAAATCAATTATTTTTTTATTTTTTTACATATGATTACTGAAAAAATGCACTGAATTTTTTTGTACATCTGACTACTGACAAAATGCACTGAATTTTTTTGTACATCTGACTACTGACAAAATGCACTGAATTTTTTTGTACTGACTAATGACAAAATCCACTGAAATTTTGGTATATATGACTACTGACAAAAACAATGATTTTTTTGTACATCTGATTACTGACAACATACATTGATTTTACTATACATTTGACTACAGACGAAATGCACTTCTGATTTCTTTTTGTACATATGAATAAAGACGAAATGCACTTCTGATTTCTTTTTGTACATATGAATAAAGACGAAACACACTACTGATTTCTTCTTGTACATATGACTGCAGATGAAATGCACTGATTTCTTTGTACATCTAAATATCATCCACACAGTTGTAAATGGCTGTCATCAGCAAAAGTCTGAACACTCCAACTGGGTACCTGTAACATGAGTAAATACCCAGAGACAAACAGAAAGGCTGAATTCTAGAACACAGAATGCTTTTCCTGGACAGAGATATTTCTGCAGACTTCTTACCTATCACTACATAAAAAAACCACACATCTCTCAGATCTAGACTTACAGCATGATGATCATAGTGAAATGGAGTGGTGCACAGTGCTGAAGGACAGTATCTTGAAGTGAAGGAATGGCACAAACTTTCTTAGCAAGCTGGTCTCCATACTAACAGCCCTCACACCAAACAAAAAGTCAGGAAAAAGAATGCCTAGAGAGTAGTGATTTTCTGTCTTTTCTCTGATCTGCAAACACCTTGGTTGTGGACAGTGATTGGGGTGGGGAAGGGAACCAAAGGAAATAAAAAGGCCTGAATGGGAGAAAGTGCCAGTTCCTCGCATGTTATCACTTCACATGCTGTTAAATGGAGGATAAGACCCCATTCCTATCCACCAGGGTCCAATCTGTTAGGAATGTTTAGAGTAAAGTCACATCCCACTCACCCTGCCTCTTGCTGCTCCAGGCATTGCAAAAGTAGGCAGAAAGAAAACACCCACTTCCCTAATCCCACACCCACATCTAAACAGACATAAAACACTCACTTCCCTAGTCATCTAAATAGACATAAAACAACCTTCTCTAGTTATCTAAACAGAAAATACCCACTTCTTCTCTAGTCATCTAAACAGACAAAACACCCATGTCTCTAGTCATCTAAACAGACAGAAAACACCCACTTCATTAGTCATCTAGACAGAAAACACCCACCTCCCTACTCATCTAAACAGACAGAAAACACCCACTTCTTTAGTCATCTAAACAGACAGAAAACACCCATTTCCCTAGTCATCTAAACAGACAAAAAACACCCACTTTCCTAGTCATCTATATTGAAAGAAAATGCCTATTTTCCTAATCACCTACATAAAAAATCCCACCCACTACCTTATTCTTGTGTGCCAGTAGGCTGCAACAGATCCAGGGTTATGGTGTCAGAGACCACCACCCCCCAAAAAAAAAATTAAAAAAAAATTAGGTCATTCTGCTCATATGTGGAATATGTATATTCACATATGAACACAAAATTATGTGACCTGATCTTTCATATACTTAAGTTTTCACCAAAATGACCTGATGTAAGCTGTGCCAAAGCCATCCCTACTCAATAAATCAAACCCTACAGCCATAGAAAAGCTATTTTCATGTACAGCTAACTCAAGAAAAGCGAGAGGTGTATGACAAAGCGTGACCAGATTTTTGCATTAGCATCTGTGACATTCTGTCAGCTAACTTTGTCATTTGATGTGAAAGCCGCCCATAAGAATCAGTGTCTAACTGACCTGTGACCACATAATTTATAGTTTAGAGTTGCTAGGTTATACATAGCTAAAATCTACATTAGCCAATCCTCAACTTTCTTGAAATGCCAGTAGTCCTTTTTCTCAAACCACCCAACCTTGGGAATGGGAATCAACAATACTCAAGAGTTCAAGAGTTCAAAGACACATCAAAGAAAGTTGGCTATGGCACCATCATGGAATCCAACTGCCCAGGCATCAGATAACCAAAAGTAAGGAAAAGACAAGCCATACCTTAACTTGCAGACAGATAAATAGATGACAAGATATGAAGAACTCCAGCAAAAAGGAAAAAATAAATGGGAGAAAACAAATGTCCTCAATTTTCACAGCCCTAGCATGCAAATGTCTTAAGCATATCAAGCAAAAATGGAGACTTCATCATCTTGTATCAAGGGGCACTACTGGATTTTATTTATTTTTTTCCCTAGGAGAGTGTGGCCCCTTATGGGTTCATTTAGGAGCATACAATACTCCTCTAGATTGCTAATCTATCTGTATGATAGAAAATTGTTAACATCAATAATTTTATTATTATTATTAATGCAATTTTTTCTCATTCTCTGATCAAGAGTTAAATTATTTCTTTCAAAGATATGGTTGGTAGAGATGAAAAACAAACTATTGTTAAAAAAATCTTAAAATTATCATCACAAATATTGACTATTTTAGTACAGAATTATTATTGGAATTTGTGAGGCATGATTTACAAGAAAACAAGATAGCCTATGTTTATAAATAGTAAGAATTTACTTGTTATTTATCTTTGTTATATCAAAATCACACTATTAATTTCTGAAAACAACTAAGACTCACTGATACTAAATGCCATGCTGTAGTCTGGGGTTATCTCCACCTTAAAGAGTTTCCAAGTCAAGTAAGCAATAATGCCCAGAGCAATGCCAGGAATTACCACAGACAGGATGAAACTCCAAAGAATACTAGGCCTCTTTCCTGAAAACAATGCAAATAAAAGAGAGTTGGTTAAATCAAGAGATAAAGAATATCACTAATGACTATTAGTCGCAGAAAATTTTATGGCTAAGTGAAAATTACTTTTGATGTGCTCTAACCACAAAAGCATCAAGCACTATAAGCTTTATTGTCCAGATCTTTTTCTCTTTCTCAATCATGCACACATATACACACAAAAAGCGACAGACATCAAAGCATAGAAAACAAAAGACATCAAATCATTTATTTAACATCATTCCTCAACTATAAAGCTGTGCTCAAATCATATATAGTTTCTCTTCAATTCGCTGTTTGATTTTAAAAATAAACTAAAATTTTTAACAAACTGTTTAAATTAATTTTTTTAAATAGTATAGCAGAAAATAGACTCTAGGACCACAAAAACAAGAGCAGTTATGACTCCATTGTATTATTTACAATCAATTAAATATTATGTGAAAAAAATCCAGACAAAAGACATCAAATCATTTATTTAACATCATTCCTCAACTATAAAGCTGTGCTCAAATCATTTATAGTTTCTCTTCAATTCACTGTTTGATTTTAAAAATAAACTAAAATTTTTAACAAACTGTTTAAATTAATTTTTTTATAGGGTGCATAGTATAGCAGAAAATAGACTCTAGGACCACAAAAACAAGAGCAGTTATGACTCCATTGTATTATTTACAATCAATTAAATATTATGTGAAAAAAATCCAGCTAAGTTTCCTCTACCTTTCAAAGACTGATTGTGCAAAGACTGATTTTTGGTTTGCAAAGACTGGTTGCTTGTATAAGCAAAGATGTATTGCAAAGATTACCTGTCTGCATGTGCAAAGACTACTCACACAAGATTTTTGAAAAAAGAAACCTCTATGTAATTTGCAAAGATGAATTACAACTCACTGCTTGTGTTTGCAAAGAGGAATTTACAAGATGTCTGAAAAGACCAAATGCTTATGTCTGTAAAGAAGTGTTTGCAAAATGTTTGCAAAGACTGCTTGTGTTAGCAAAGGTGTGTTTGTAATATGCTCACAAAGACTGACTGCTTGTGTTAGCAAAGGTGTGTTTGTAATATACTCACAAAGACTGACTGCTTGTGTTAGCAAAGGTGTGTTTGTAATATGCTCACAAAGACTGACTGCTTGTGTTAGCAAAGGTGTGTTTGTAATATACTCACAAAGACTGACTGCTTGTGTTAGCAAAGGTGTGTTTGTAATATGCTCACAAAGACTGACTGCTTGTGTTAACAAAGGTGTGTTTGTAATATGCTCACAAAGACTGACTGCTTGTTAGCAATGAAGCATCTGTAAGATGTTCACAAAGACTGACTGTGTGGTTAGTTTGTAAGATGTTCACAAAGACTGACTGTGTGGTTAGTTTGTAAGATGTTCACAAAGACTGACTGTGTGGTTAGATTGTAAGATGTTCACAAAGACTGACTGTGTGGTTAGTTTGTAAGATGTTCACAAAGACTGTGTGGTTAGTTTGTAAGATGTTCACAAAGACTGTGTGTGGTTAGTTTGTAAGATGTTCACAAAGATTGACTGTATGGTTAGTTTGTATGATGTTCACAAAGATTGACTGTGTGGTTAGTTTGTATGATGTTCACAAAGATTGACTGTGTGGTTAGTTTGTAAGATGTTCACAAAGATTGACTGTGTGGTTAGTTTGTAAGATGTTCACAAAGACTGACTGCTAGCGTTAGCAATGGTGCATCTGCAAGATGCTGCAAAGAATGACTGTCTTGTAAACTTGCTTGTGATAAGGGAATGTTTCATTAAAAGCACTTTCAGACATGTAGAAATGTCTTTCTTCTGACTTGTAGAAGATAGGCATTAACTAAACAAGAAAAGTGAATTTTAAAAAAATCATGTTACCTTTACATGTAGAGTTTATCCCTAATGCTTCATCATCCAGAAGTGGAATGCAGAGAGCAATGGTGAGCAGGTTAAAAAAGTTAAAATTGCCAGTCAATATAATCAGCACTTGTAAGAGTACCTGTACATAGCAATAAAATTTCAGTCACTATAATCAACACTTGTAAGAGTTTTTGCAATGCATTTATGTATGTGTGTGGAGTAAATTTTCTTGTCCCTATTTTTAAACTTAATTATTATATAGTTGTTAAATGTCAATGTGACATGATCTTTGGATACTGCGCATGATGATATTTTTGTAAGTACCAGAATTAAAATAATAACTCAGGTAAAGAATATGCTAGAATTTGCTGATGTCATCCAAACCATCCAGAGTGGATGAGTATTTTTTGCTATCCAATGGTTTCAGGTTCACAAATATAATTAACTAGCCAATGGGTAGAGATCTAAACTTACCTGTTTAAGAAAGTTCTATCTAATCACTTTGATTTTCATGTAACTTAAGTCCGGTCATGAAAAGGTGACATAAACTTAATGGTGGTGAGTTAACGGATGGATTGAGAGAGAATGGACTTTAAAATATTTCATACACTTTGCTATTGATGTTTATTTGTAATTTAATGTGAAGATGTATTATGTGAATAAGACCAATATTCCTACAGTTGTGAATTATGATACTTGTATATAACATGTTAAACACATGACATTGTTTCTTGCAGAAGCATGTTCGTAATTGATTATGTTGTATTAATTTATTATGTTGCACGGATGTATCAGGCTAATAAATACTGTTGCAGGAATTGTAAGTTGAGAATGATTGTAAGAAAGAATGTAGAAAGAAGATGGTTAAACTTGGAACTTAGCGGTGCTCTCTGATATGATTTTTCAGAAAGGAGCAAGCATTTTTTTCTCTATTTTTTTTTTTTTGTAAGCTTGTGGTGGATTCGAGAAGTTTCCATCCTAGAGCATAGAAGTTGTGATGATTCACTGCACCTGGTTTGTGTGCATTGGCAAGTGTGTCTTGGTGGAACTGCATGGTGGAACTTTCTAAGGGAGTGCTAGAAGTTTGTTACTGTGATTGTCTACCCCTATGTTGGGCTTAAAATGAGAATTCCAAGGTTTTATAGCATACAAACAGATGCTCAGATTTAATGAAAAGGTGGCTTTTTTTCCTGAAAAATATACCAAAATCTAATGAAAATTTAATAAAAATGGTTTTGCTTTTTGACTGGCAAATTAAGTAAACCTGTGATAAAATTAAAACAAATAGATCAACATTTCTACTGAAAAATCCAGTAAATACATTGATATATTTATTTTAAATGTTTTCGTTCTGATGCTAACAAATAAAACTAAAAAACTGGTTCAGTTTTTACACTAATAAATTTACTAAACCTATTATGTCAGGAAAATAATTCACTACTTTTCTAATTGGAAAATTGAACAAACTCTATTAATAATGTAAGTCAAATTTACCAAAAATGAATCAAAAGAAAGTTTACAAGCTGTAAATTACAAAATTAATGTTTAACTTCAAAGAGGAAAAGTGTTCCAGGCATAATCTTCAAAGAACAAGTATCTCTTAATAGCTGACGATACGAAGTCCATAAATGTGTATAGCTAACTGTACAATTAACGTGCCATCATTCAAATTAAATCTGAGAATAACCATAAATGTATCAAGTAATCTATATATGTATCATTTAATTCTGTGCAAAGAGCAACTGTAAAAAACATCATGCAACATGTAAGTGCATCATAGTATTTTGTACAAAGTATATCAACAAGTTCAAAGAATGAAAGCTATCAAGCAATAAGTGATAAAACAAGAGATGAAATACTTAATGCAGAACGTCATAGTTCAAAGAATGAAAGCTATCGAGCAATAAGTGATAAAACAAGAGATGAAATAATTAATGCAGAACGTCATAGTTCAAAGAATGAAAGCTATCAAGCAATAAGTGATAAAACAAGAGATGAAATACTTAATGCAGAACGTCATAGTTCACAAAATGGAAGCCATCAAATAATAAATGATAAAATAAGAGATGAAATAATTCATGCAGAATGTCATAGTTCACAGAATGGAAGCTATCAAGCAATAAGTGATAAAAAAAAAAAAAAAAAGGAAGACTATCACAATCGCAGAAAGAAGAGAGGCAAAAAGAACTTAATCCAAATGAAAATGCATTTTCTATGAACCCCATATTCAATCACCATCCCCCAAATCTTCGCAATCCTTTTTTTCCTTCAATTAGATTTATTTTTAAAACTCTAAATCACATGCATAAATCATCCTCACAAACTCCAAATAAAATTAATGATAAAAAAGTTTACATATTCTCATAATTTGCAGTATATGCAAAGCTATTTTTATATTTCTCTCTCACAATTTCCAAAAGACTTTTTTAAAATTAAAACTATTAATTTCATTAATTTATTAATGAGACTTCATTCATTTTATTGGTTTCAAACATAAAAGCAGCACCAACCTGTGAATAAAATGATATGATACGTAAGGAGTGCACAGGGGCAAAGAAGAGAAAAGGAAAACCAATTTCTATGACATAGGTAGCCACACAGCTTAGTTTCAGGAACCATTCAGGAAAATGGTGCCAGTACCATGCCACTGGATTTGGAATACACTGGAATGAAATATTAATAATAATAATAATAATAATAATCTAGTCAACGAAAATTAACAGATAAGTCTTAGAAGTTAAATAATACTCCAGCTGTCAATTAGGATTTCTAAATCTTTTGATGTAAGTCAAAATGTGCTGCACTGGTGATTAAAATAATACTCCATTTACCAATGGGCTATCCAAACATTTTGGTGTTAAGTTAATGTGCACTGTGATGATGATTAAAGTAATGTTCCATCTGTCAATGGAATGCCCTAATATATTAATGCGTAGTGCACTGATGATTAAAATAATGCTGATAAATAAATGGAGAATCATATAAAAATATTTCCCTTGCAACTGAAATTTAAAGAGTGCCACTTTTACACCTGAAAATCAGCCTGGCTTAAATAATAATAAAAACTGTGAAACAATAGTTTATTTTGATACTATATTCTGGATAATAGTTCAATATACAACAAGATGAAAAGTATCCATCAGCCAAGTAAAAAAATGTTTTACCTGGTCTAAATGAGGTGTTGCCTCATTTAAAATTTAGACTTTTTATGAAGCTGATCCAAACTACACCTAAAGAGCCTTTTCCCAGAATGTTCCCACAATAAAACAAAATTAAATTAAACAAAAATAAATATTTTTTTCACTTTTATGCAGATGAATGAGAATGATGCAATATAAAATAAATAAGTTTTGACTTGTATCATTCATCCAGGTGCATAGTTGTGCATTAACATATATTTTTTTCCTCAAATGATCAGACCCCAAAAGTGATGTTACAATATTTTAAATACATTCTGTTTTCCCCATCATACTAAATTTATGCCAACACAATACAGAACTACAAGTCAAGACAGGCGTGTGTAATTGCTCTACATGGGAATTTCTGTTTGAAAACAAATAACAAAATAAAGGTAAACATTTTTATCATGCGTGTTTAGAAAAACTGGAAACAGAACATACCTTTAAAACTTACATGAGTTGATCATCAGGAATTAAAAAAATTAAAATAAATGGTTTGTAAGATTTCTTAATAAGGGGGAATAATATATACCTGTAACTACAAATATTTTTGTTTAATATGAAGAATAAAGTATACAGTAATTTTTTTTAATATGAGAAATAATGTACACCTATACCTACAAACATCACTGTAATATGAGGAATAAAGTGTACCTGTAGACACAAATATTTAGAAATGGGGAATAAAGTGTACCTGTAGACACAAATATTTAGAAATGGGGAATAAAGTGTACCTGTAGACACAAATATTTAGAAATGGGGAATAAAGTGTACCTGTAGACACAAATATTTAGAAATGGGGAATAAAGTGTACCTATAGACACAAATATTTTAGAAATGGGGAATAAAGTGTACCTGTAGACACAAATATTTTTAAGTGGGGAATAAAGTGTACCTATAGACCAGGGGTGCACAAACTTTTTAGGCCAGAGGGCCACATTTCCAATTGATAGTGCGTGGAGGGCCGCAAGTCAAATTGCACATGGATGGCTCAGTACAAAAAGAACAACACAAATATTGAAATAATGTCTTTACATTCGTTTTTGCCTTATTAACCTAGATTTAGTCTTTATTAGTGAGAAGGGTGAGCCTGAATGTTGTTAACAACTTTGTCAATATTTGGTTCGAGTTTTGTAGTCGCCAGCCTCAAAATCGAACAGAGATTGTTGTCGGGACAAATTCGATCTCAGCTTGTTGTTGTTGTTCGTGTTCATTACTGAAAACGTTTGTTCACACAAGTATGTGCTGCCGAATTCTGACAACAACTTGCAAGCCAAGTCCTTGACATTTCTGTATGTGCTCGAGCTGAGACTTCCATAAAATGTTAAAATGTTGTTCTGCTGAAATGATGACTTCAGTTCAGGTGAACATTGAAGATCAATGACCTCCAGTTGACAGTGATCAGGCATGGACTCTACACTACATGAGAAAGGATCGCAAATGAAGTTGAATAAGTCCTTGTGTTCCTTGAAGGCAAAAAAGCGTTCAGTAAATTCCTTCAGTAATGTTTCACAATTGCAATGGTATCTGCTGAAGTTACATTGGTGCTCCTTCTGAAAAGCTGAACAAATCGGAAAATGACAAAGATTTCCAGCTTGCAGATTCGAACAGAAGAGCCTCAACTTCAACAAGAAGGACTGCAGTTCCTTGTACATATCAAAGATAAAGTGATCTTTGCCTTGGAGACGCTGGTTGAATCTATTCAAGTGATCTGTCATGTCTGTCAGAAATGCCAAGTCTGCCAATCACTGTTTGTCAGTAAACACAGCCGTGTCTTTGCCTTTGACAGTAAGGAATTCACAAATTTCCGTTCGCAACTCAACAAACCATTTTAATACCTTTCCTCGACTCAGCCACCTGAGTCTTTGACGAAGTCACCATCAGTAAACGGCCATGATGATTTGGCAACAATATGTGCTACTTTGCAACTTGCAGGAGCAAAATACTTGTTTTCTTCAGACTTTTTTGTGAAGAAATGTTGCTGTGCTGACAGACCTTTTAAAAGTTGCTCAATTTTGTTGTTTCTTGCAGCGCCTTTCAAGTCATCAAAAGTCGCAGCGTGCTTTGTTTTGTAATGCCGCTTGCAGTTGAAGTCCTTCATCACAGTAACAGACTCACAACAAATTAAGCACATAGCTGCTCCATTAAAATGCCGCATAAAGTATTTAGCCATCCACTCTTCTTTAAACTGACGATTTTCGTCTTCAATTTTACGCTTCTTATGCGCAGGTTTCGACATATTTACAAAGGGCTTTGTTTAAAAACAACTTCACTTTACATGGAAACCAGACATCCACAGCCATTCCCACACACTGACTGCACCTTCCCTCCCCCCCCCCCCCCGCGTCACCTCACCCCATCCCCAGACTGAACTTTGGCTGGCTGTCTAGATGACGCTCTTTCTAATGCTATTTGATGTCACCATACATCAAAGATGCAGATACTACTATTTCAACACATACACCTTTGATCAGCTAAAGTGAACAACGTGCCCATTACACAGCGCTCTCACCTCAATACCCCATCCAGCGTTTGTTTTCAACACAGCACAAGATGAATGCTTGGGAAAGCCGGCCACTGTTCCACTCCCTTGTTCAGATTAATGTTAAAAGCTCAAATAATGGTAACATCCTAAAATCTTCTGGGGGCCGCGGTTTGTGCACCCCTGCTATAGACAAATATTTTTTAAGTGGGGAATAAAGTGTACCTGTAGACACAAATATTTTTAAGTGGGGAATAAATTATACCTGTAGACACAAATATTTGGGGGGGGGGGGAATAAAGTGTACCTATAACTACAAATATTATATTGTAATATGGGAAATAATGTATACCTGCAACTACAAGCTTTTTTAATATAGGGAGTATAAAGTATACTTGTAACCAATGTTCCCTCTAAGATGCATGACCATGCAGCTCATTAGAAAATTATGCCACACAACAGTTTCAAACTTCTGCGCACAAGTTTTTTGTAGCAAGCTCAAACAACTGCCAGTTATGCGCACAGAGCAAAATATTAGAGGGAACATTGCTTGTAACTACAAATATTTTTTAATATGGAGAGAAAAGTGTACCTGTAAATACCTGTGAATATAATAAAACACTTTTTCTTCTCTCCTATTATAAAGCACATCTTACCTGAGACTCAAAATGAACAGTCAAAGCTGGAAAAAATGCAAAAACACAAAAATGTTAAATAAATTAATATGCACAATTATGTGTATCAAAATGCAGAATATACATAAATATCAAACTCACTGATTTAACTGACACATATGTGCCAACTTCAGAAAATCTCATAACATTCCCCAGACACACACGCCAACATGCACATGATTTAAAGATAAACAGAAAATACTGAATTGCATAGTGAAATATATACTGTACAAAATTAAAAAGAAAAGGAATATTCAGTTTTAAAAATTTGAACTTGATGAAATTAATGAATAAGTTTGAATATTTTTACATTAATATTATCAATAAGGAATTAAATAAGTCAAAATTAATAAACTGCTAATTTTCTATGTCTGCCTATATGAGTGCATGATGTACTTGCAACTTTGTCAGCAAGTGCAAGTGTAGCCTTTCTGGCACAAATTTATGGTATTCTTTTTCAAAGTTGTTCATTGACAAGAAGAAAAATCAATTTTTAATAAGTTCTAGGTCTATGGTAAAAAAAATCAGTTATTGGTAAGTTCAGTTATTTCATTGTGAAAAGTTCTATATCTTCTTCTCTGAGTCTTAGTGTTCAAAGAAAAAGTCTGTTCTAACAAAATATACAATCCTTGAGAATATTAAACACAAGTAACAATTAAAAATAAATTACTACAACATAAAAAAGATATGTTAACCCTTAATGTTACTGCAATTTTTAGGAGGTTTAAAAAAAAACTATAATAGTCATTACAATGTACAGTCATTTTTGGACATTTCTGTTGTTGATGTAGAAAATCATTTCCCCAGACTCTGAAGACTTGCAAAATATTTTGTTTGATGACTTAATGCTATTTTTGTGCATAAAGTACAATAAATGTGTCTTCACTGCTTCAAATATCATAACAGCATGGAACAGTTTTGAAAGTGTACTCCCTTCTATAATTTTGGAATATTTTAATCTGAAGAAGAGCTACAGTTCTAAGTCTTCCTTCTGTTCATCTTCACGAGGGCAAAAGCAATGTGAAATACTTGAGTAGTAAAGTACCACTGGTAAAAATCTGGTAAGCAGCTCACTTTTGATTTCAAATTCAAAGCATTTTAAAAAATAAAAAATATTTTATGGAAAGTGTTTGTGAAATGGGGGATGAAAACATAAAACAACTGTGGCAGAGCCATCATATATTTATATATAGGAGAAGGAAATATGCTAAATTGTTATGAGAGGCTGCACAAATTAGGGAGTCAGTAAATATGCTAACATAACCTAGGCAATTAAAAAAATATTTGACAAAAGTGAGTGATAAGCAAAATTAATTGAGGCAATCAGTAATTAAATCTATCAGTGCATCATGATGGTACAAATTAATAGCTTCAGGCAAAACTTTAACACAGTTAATACCAACTATCTGAGAAAAAATACAACAAATTCACTGAGAATGTAAAAATTATAAGAAAAACCTGAAAACACTATTTAAATTTATAATAAAACAATCAATTTGAAATTAATAAATTAAAACTCATTTCAAAATAATATACAGTTCTTAAGTTTGATGCATTTGTAAGCTATATTTAAGTAAACCTATTGTTTTTTAAAATGTTTTTCACTAAACATGGCACGAAGTACATTTTAAAAAATAATTCACTTTAAATTTTGCAAAAAAAAATTAAAAAAAGACAAAAATCTTTCAAAATTATCAGAAAGCAAGTTTTGACAAAAGTGAACAAAAGCCATACTCTTTCCATGTATATATCCAATATAATTATGAAGCTTCACCTGTGAGTCCCCACCAAGTGGGGCATCGACTGGTCAGTTTGACAACTCCTGAGGCAAACATGAGTCGAAAGAGCAGCCAACGCACCAACCACAAAGTAATGTGATCATGTGGGACAGAAGATCTTTTACGAATAAACGGTAGAGCAAATGGCGCCACTAGCAAAGTCAGGAAGCCTGCTTCCAGAAGCAAAATGTCCCTGTAATGAATACATGTCAAACTGATGAACTAATTTCACATGTTATCAATCTACAGTGAGTGATGAGTTATCAGTGACCTACAATTTGTTCAGCAAGATGTTCAGGTAAATAAAAGGTCAAAATGACTGAACAGATGAAGATTTATTGTTGTGAAATAGATTTGTTAGGGTTCAAAACATCAAACTAATTAGGCAAAATTTTGCTGGGCACATGTCCAGTATATTGCGCATCAAATGATACATTAGACAAATATAATACACTAACTGTGTTTTGAAACTAACCTATAATATTATTAACATGCATTAATGAAGAATCGATAATGAACAAATGTATATTTAATATACACAACTCAGTTGCTGCCCAGTTGTAACTGATGTTTACAATGATGTGCTGGATAAAAAATTGGAGCAGCATTAGAAACTGCTGACACATAGACCTTTTACAGACTGGCAAAGGCTTTTAACCTCTTGACTGCCTAAAATGTGTATGTCATGACAAAATGAAGAATAATACTGTAATATCTTGCAGTGGACAAGGGCTCCTTAATTTAACCCATTTGGTGGTGGAGGGCCATATATGTGCCTAATCTAAATATAGCTAGAAAGTCGGAGGCATATACAGCTATTGCACCCATATGCTTATGCTTACTAATGTTAGTCATTCAAAATGAGCCAATCAGTGTGAAGCAAATATGTTTCCCTTAGCAAACAATCTGAATCAATTCTACCATTGGATAGCTATAATTAGATTGCTCATATGATAGAAAGAGACTGTTTTTCTAGTACACACAGCTCTGATCTTGGCCAGCAGCCTTTGTGTTTTGTGCGGAGAGAAATTTTTGCAAGTCATGGCTTCAGGTCATAATGATTTTGATTTGTAGGACACTATTTGTGACCCCACAGCTAGATCAGAGTATGACCTATGACCCAGCTGATGGTTCATCTAGATTTTCTCCTGAGGAGGAATATTTGCCAGTCCCTAGTGATTTAATGGAAAACAGGGGTGACAAAAGAAACCAGTCGCCAATATGGTGTTTATTGTTCATAATGCCACAAGGAACACCCCATCCTCTTGCTGGAAGTGGTGGATTATAGATCCTATTTACAAAAATTGCTACAGTATTTTGTTTTTCAAGCATTTTTACCGGAGAATTTCATGTAAAAAATTGTGCTGCTAGTGCAACCAGACATTCATGAAAGTTCCTGTATCAGACAATGGTTTAATACAGAGGAATGTGAAAATTTTCAATTTTTAGGCTTATTTTTTTATGTGAATAAATAGGAAACTTTATAGTGATCATTATTTTTCAAAAGATGAAATTTATGCTCATCTTTTATTTTGCAAAGTCATGTTAGGGTGCAAATTTCACTTTTGGCTAAGATGTTTACATTTTTCAGACAACAGCATGACTGCAACTAGCAACCATATCCCATCATTTCAGACGAGTGTTCTCATGAGTTTATTTGCCTTGTAGAATATTTTTGTGGACGAGTCTTTGATGCTTTGGAAAGGTCATTTAGGTTACAGGCAGTACATAAAATCTAAACGTGCATGATTTAGTATCAATCATATGAAATCTTAAACTTTTATGGGTGAGGCCTCTGACGAGCCAGCACCCTGGATATTTATCCAAAATACTGCTGAAACACCTTCAAATGACTTTAGACTTTATAAAATTTATTATTTGGGGGTGTCCGGTGAGATCTCTTAACTAAAATTCAACACTGTGAGCAAACGTGAGAATCAACATTCAAGATGAAGAAAACTTTTTATAATATATTTATTTTTGAATTTTAAATAATTTAAAAATATAATTTAAAATTTCTTTAGTATGCTTAGCATAGGTAGCACTTTAAATTTTAAAAATCCATTTATAATTACAGCTGCTTTTCAATTTTAGTAATCTCACCCATTCAAATGTCACTGAGAGGCAAAACAACCTGACAAGATGATGCTTAGAGTAGCTATGCGACCTGACAGGCAAAGGGATTAAAAGAAGAAAAGCTGTAAAATATATATTAATAAATAAACAAGAAGAAAGTAAACTTTAACAAAGGAGTGTTACTGGGAATTCTGCAAAGACTTACCACTGAAACCACATGAAAGTTTGTCCCACCTGATGTAAAATAAAACAAACGAATATAAGTAAAAATGAATGGTAAATATCACTATTAGTTTTATCCTTGAAAAGAAATGATACAAGAAAATATATACACATGAAGAATTTTACAACAGTTATCTCTTACTAAGAAGTAAAAATGAACAGTAAATATCACTATTAGTTTTATCCTTGAAAAGAAATGATACAAGAAAATATACATATATGAAGAATTTGTCATGGGAAAGGGGGATAATCATATGAAAATTTTTGTTTTTCCTTAAAATATTATTACTTCTTATTGTTATTCTAAGTGCGTTATGTGTGGAATGAAAGCTTGTGTCTTATATGCATTACCAGTATGTTAGAAAGTGAGGATCATTGTATATGCTTACAAATTACAAGAATGTGTGTTATAGTATTCATTTGCTTTGTTATGATGTATTTTGAAAAAAGCATTATATGCAGTATTTATTTTTTACTAGGAGGATGTGTCATGGGCCTGGGAATGCGCTCATGACGTAAATTTTTATCACATGTTACGTCATGTTGAAATGTCAATTTGGACAGTTAGAGGAAAAAAAGAGAGGACCATTATTTTTTTCATGAGAGAATGAGTGTGCATATGTGCGGGCTGTTTACAAGATTGTGTTAGAATTTTATGACTATTTTTTTCTACACATTGGACCCACGCAGATTTATCCCAGTTTTCCATAATTGGGAATTTATTCATGGAATGTCTTCAACTCCACACAAATTGTAATGTATCAATGTCTTATCAGAGTTGGGGACAATTAAATTTGGTGCTACGGAAGCGACATTTCTACGTACACTCAATCACACGACACTCATTTCTTCACCACTTTTTCAATGGGAAGGTATTCTGATCATCAGCGCTCATCAGCGAGAATAGACACTTAGGTCTACACCATATTTATTGTCCACATTGGGTTTTCAGCCGGAGCTATTTGCATAAAATTGATTTTGGTGGATTACTCTGTTGTGATAGTTTTTGTGGTCACCACCATCACTGTAAGTGTACCTGGCATTCATCATTTGCATTGGATTTTTACCCATATAACTGTGCCTATTATTTTGTTTGGCATCTGTTTGTTGTGGTCATCACCGCTAGTCATATTGTTGATTTCGTTATTTTTTATTTTATTTTATTCATCAATTCATATTTCATTGCTCTGGTCCCCCACCTCATGAATGTTATGTGTGGATGCTTCTGGGTGAAAGATTAACAGCCATGCGAAAGTAAACCCATACTGTCAAGAATAAATTTCTCATTCTTATCTCTTTTTCAAGAGTCCTGCTTTCTTTGGTTGAGAAAGTGCATCGCGCAGTTGTTTGTCCGTTTGTCCCACATTCACACACACACACAAGAACATCATGGTATCTGTGTGCGAAGAGTTGGTTTAATTTTACATCTTGCCATTTGGTGTGTCGTCGGCCTCACAGCTGATTCCCCCATCCAGTAGGGAAGGCCATGACAATACATACATTAAGAATTTTACAACAGTAAAAATTCTTCCATATTTCACGGAAGGAAAAAAAACTAATGCCAAACATTAAGGAAGGGGAGGGAATCCCTTCTGATAATGCCTCTTATTTGAGAAATTAGTTCAAAACTGAAACCTTTCAAATTGGGCTAGGTGAAGGGAGGGTAAAATAATTAACTAATATAGCATAATATTTTATTTACAGACAAGGTTTCTTAATTTATTTTCAACAAATACTTATTTTATTAATTCCAAAACCAAACATTAGCTTTATAGTGAAGTCTGACAACTAATATGAAGTCATATCCTTAATCATTATTCATTAACTTTCAGTAGCTCAGTTTTCTACTCTAATAAATAAATGGGAAGTTCATAGATTTTGTAAATGGTCTATGGCATGACATTTTACAACTTAAGGCGGGGCGGGGGAGTGTAAATGACTGTATAACTGGTTAAGGTTATCTCAGCTATTAAAAGTTTTAATTTTCTTCATTTCAATTAACACTATTACTACTGTACTGGTTTATTATTTCCATTATTTTTTTATTCACTGGTGTTTCTTAAATTAAGGCAACATGCAAAATTCAAGTTTTAATAAATCTTCAGCCATAAATTTAACATCTTAGCGTGTTTGTTGTCACAGAGAGTGTGCTAAGCTAGACTAGTAGTAGTATAGTATTATAAGGTGGGGTTGATGGTTTTCTTGAAATAGTTACAGAATAATTAAATTAAATATTAGGAAAAAGTGTTTGCTTCTGTTTTTCAAAGACATGAGATTGTATCATATGGTGTGCCATGCCATGAATGGACTACTGACATCATTTCATTTCATGACAGATATTCATTCCCAACTTTACACACCTACACCATTATTTGCATTCAAATAATTATGTACTTTTATACAGAAAACATCTTTTCCATTTTCTACTATGTTCTCCTTTTAATCAATCAAATATAATGCTGATACCTAATAATGCAGACTGTTTCTTGAGTTTGCATGCCCTGTACTCAGTTTCGTGCTAGTTGTTTTATTTTTTAGTAATGCTAGTGTGTAAAATAATAATAATAATAACAAAAAGGTCAAATGTTATTACTGCAATACTATTTATAAGACAATCATTTAAAACAAAACAAAAACTATGACCGAGGGAAAATGTACCTGATACAATGACAAGTAGAGTAACCATAGAAAGATAAAGTTGATAAAATTCCGAGCATTGTGTGAAACCATGCAGAACAATGAGATCAATATGCCCAACAGACACAACATATCCATTCCAGTTTGAGTGTCTATTCCATATTTAGGTAACAATTTTAGCAGGCTTGGATCCTTCAGAAGATCATTTAATGATTTAGCTTCTGCACACAGAAAAAGGGAAAAAAAAAGAATGTTTTTTTTTAAAACTTAGATTAATATTAGAATTTCAGAACAAGTTAGCACATCAATTAACTCAAAATAATTATTTTAATCATTAAAATAATAATAATATTTTGCAAGCAGCTTGTGAGAAAAAAGAAGAGAAAAGGTAGTGTCAACTGGTGCTATTTTTTTGTCAAAGAACAATCAGTGATGTCGATCATGTGATGGGATAGAAGACAACATAAATCAAACGATGCTGGACTTTTTTGTCAAAGAACATTCACTGATGTCGATTGTTTAATGGGATAGAAGACAACATAAATTAAATGATGCAAGACTTTCTGTTAAAGAACATTCAATGATGTTGGCCATTTGACTGACATAGATGGCAACATAAATGATGCTGGACATTTGTTAAAGAATATTCAAAGATGTTGGCCATGTGACTGTGATAGAAGACAATATAAATTATGCCGGACATTTTTATTAAAGAACATTCAATGATTCTGGCCATGTGATTGTGATAGAAGACAATATAAATGATGATGGACTGGATAAAGGCTGACAGAGCAGTAAGCACTCATTAACAATGTTGCCAAACCACTCAGTGATGTTGGACCAGACTATATTGTCAAACAAGTCAATGATATTAGACTACACCAGGGGTGGGCAAACTCTGGCCTGCGAAGGGTTTTTGTCTGGCCTGCCAAGTTATTCACAGTTAACACTGTCATCTGGCCCACCTGTCCATCACATCAATTAAGCCTGTCATTGAATCACTGATTCATTGTAAGCAACACCATCCATCTCATTAACCTTTCATTAAAACTGAGTTATTTACACCTTTTAAAATTATTTGTGTTCTCATTTTATATTCTGAACTTTGTGATCTTTGGTCGTCTATCTGGCCTGTGAAATGTTCCAAACAGTTTTATCCAGCCTGCACTCTTAAAAGTTTGCCTGCCACTGGACTACACTATATTGTCAAACAAATAAATTATGTTGGGCCAAACTATGCTGTCAAACAAGTCAATAATGCTGGACCAGACTATGCAGTTAAGCCGAATACACTGAATCAGACAATATGGTCAATTGAGTCTATGAAAATATTGACCCTGATGATGCTGTTCAACCAGTCGAAGATGTTGGATCAGACAATGCTGTTAAACCATCAATGTTGAATCAAACAATGCTGGCAGATCAGAACAACTATTAGATCAGATATTTGTGCACCAGCCAATGGTGCTGTACCATACAACTGAAAGACCAGTCAAATGATGTTGACATAGGAAGTGCTGTCAAACCTCTCAATGACAATGATGTCAAACCAGTCAAATGATGTTGACATAAGAAGTGCTGTTAAACCTCTCAATGACAATGATGTCAGACCAGTCAAATGATGTTGACACAGGAAGTGCTGTTAAACCTCTCAATGACAATGATGTCAGACCAGTCAAATGATGTTGACACAGGAAGTGCTGTTAAACCTCTCAATGACAATGATGTCAGACCAGTTGATGAACCTGAAAATTATATCAGACTGGTCAACAATCATTAGAATTAATAAAGTCAAACCATTCAAAAATCATGGACCAGACAGTGAGGTAAAAACAAGAGTACCCAGTAAGCCAGTGAATCAATAAAGTCTAAACAATAAATTGTGATTTTGAGCCAGAAAACCGTATCAGATAAATCTAAAATTATCAGATCAGTCAGAATATTATGTCAGGTCAGTCTACCATTCTACTTATAATCAAGCTTTAAGAGTAATTTAGCCAGTCTATTAATAGTGTCACATATTACGTGAATTAGTGTTCTGGTGCTATTGCAGATTTCATACCAGTCAACGATATACAAGTTTAGAAAATAATAGGTTAATAAATGACACCAGGTCTGTCTATAACTCTTTAAAAGCTTTGAGCAGTAAATGATTCAGCCAGATCTATCTACCTATCTATGTATATATCTATCTATCTATCTATCCCTTAGTCTTGCTGACCGTTGGAGCAACCAGTTTCCTCCATTCCCTCCCGCTAATGCATTATTTCTTACCAAGGGAGTTAACTATGGGCAGCTCCACAATGATTTCATCCTGTCAACAAGTCATTTACTCAATGTCTAGAAAATTAGTGCTAACAGACTAGTCAGTGATGTCAATACCTCAATGACTTCACAATCAACAACTAGAGGACAGTAAATAACTCGATAAGACAATGACAGTACAAAGCAATTAAGTCATACCAATCAGTAGTAGCCATCGCTGACTGGACCAGGTCAGTCAGTAAGTTCAAACTAGAATTATCAGACTGGTTAGTGGTGTCAGGATTGTCTGTATCAAACTTTTAGACCATTCAGTGATGTCAGAACAGTGGTTTTTTTTGACTAGTCAGTAATGTCAGAATAGTTTATGCCAAAATATTATTATCCGACTAACCAGGTAAGTCAGAACACTATATTATATCAAATTAGTAAAATTAGATTACTCCTTGATGTCATGAACAGCTTATTGTCAAACTAATAATATCACAGTTTGGGTTGGTCTGTATCAAACAAGTATTATCAAACTAGTCAATGATGCTAAGACAGTATGAATCAAACTAGTATTAGACTGGTCAGAGATGATTAGACAGTCTATATCAAACTAGTATTATCAAACTAGTCAATGATGCTAAGACAGTATGAATCAAACTAGTATTAGACTGGTCAGAGATGATTAGACTAGTATTATCAAACTAGTGATACCAGAACAGTATACATCCCTTAGTCTTGTCGATTGTTGGGCTACCACTAATGACCTGACAACCAGTTTCCTCCATTCCATTCTGTTCTTTGCTAATCTTACTGTATTGCTTAGTCCTGACCACTCTGAGATTTATCATCCCATCTTTTCCTCTGTCTTCCTCTCCTTCACCCTCCTTTCACAGTACCTTGAGTGATTGTCTTGGCAAGCCCTGTTGATTGTATGACATGCCCATACCATTTCATTTTGATTTTTTCACAATGGCCAATAGCTCCTCATAAGGCCCAATGGCTTGCCTAATTCTGTTTCCCATTTCCTCATTCATGACCTGATCTCTATATGAAATGCCAAACAGCCTTCGAAAGCATCTCATTTCAGTAGCTTGTGTCCTTTCAAGATCCATTGTGAAGGTCCATGACTCACAGCATATAAAAATACAGATACAACCAAGAAGCGCATTAGTCTGATCTTTGAGCTGATGTTTCTGATGTTCCTGTCTTTCCAAACTGTCTTCAGCCTTGCCATTGCTGTTATTGTCATCGCAATCCTGGACAATATTTCAGGTTTTGATCCCTCGTCTGTCACGATGGCTCTTAAGTACTTGAATTTATTCACTATTTCCATTTCTGGTCATCAATTTGGTCTTCTCTGCACCAATTTCCATACCAAAAGCAATAGAAGTCCTGTCCAGTTTTTCCACCAATTGAGCTAGCTCCACCTCATTTCCTGCAAGGCCATCAATGTCATCGGCAAAGCGTAAGTTTGTTATTGTTCTGACTCCAGTACTGACAGTTCCTTAATAGTCTTCCAGATCATCTGTCATGATTCTTTCAAGGAAGATGTTGAAGAGAATAGGCGAAATAAAGCAGCCTTGTCTGACTCCCACTGTTGTCCTGAACCAATCTCCTATTTGGCTGTTGAAGCAGACTGTGCTGGTGGCTTTGCTGTAAAGGCTTTCTATGACTTTGATCAGTTTGGCATTGATGTTGTACAGCTTCATGGTGGACCAAAGGGCTGCATGCCACAACCTGCTGAAAACTTCTTAAAATCTACAAAGACATGATAAAGGTCTTGTTGGTGCTGAAGGTACTTCTCACATAGCAGTGTCAGATTAAAAATCTGTTCAGTTGTGCTTTGCCCTGGTCTGAAGCCTGCCTGTTCTTCAGCTATGATTTCCTCTGCCTGCGGCTTCAGTCTGTTTAATATGATCGTTAGCATGACTTAGATAGGGTGACACAAAAGACTTATCATATGATAGTTCTGACATTGCTGCAAATTGCCTTTTTTGGGGAGAGTTATTATAATAAGTGAATGATTATATTAATACAGTAATTAAGAGTGACTGAATCCATGGTGTTGGCCATCCCCTGTCTGCCAGATCTTATTGAAAATTGTTAGTAGGGTGCTTATCATGGCTTCTTGGACTAATTCGGCAGGGATGTTGTCTATTCCTGCTGCCTTTCCCGTTTTCAATGATTTCAGTTCAGTCTCTATTTCTTCTTGGAGGATGGGGTAGTTGTTGGTCACTGGTGGGGTGTTGAGTATGTCTGTATCCCCTATATGTCTGTGGTTGTATAGGTCTAAGCAGTATTTTGTCAATCTCTAAAGAATGTCTTGATCTTCTGTAAGACAATTCCCTCTACTATCTTGAATGATGGAGGAGCATCCTTATTTTAGAATGATCAGATCTTTCACCAGTTGGAATGTTTTTTGCTATTATTTTTCTTTAGATAAGTTTCTATATCTTTACAGTGTTCTGGTTAATTTCCCTGTATTGTTTTGCTTCTTCTACTTCTGATTTCTTCTTCTTTAGCTCTTGACGCTTGTCACACAGATCAAGGATGTCAGATGTAACCCAAGGTTTCTTTGCTCGTCTTTGTTTGCTAAGGATCTCATTGGCTGTTTGCATCACTGAGATGTTAAATATGTCAATCAATGTGTCTGTGTTCTCTGCACTAAGAAGTAACAGTGGTGCAAATTTTCTTCCTATCTTTGCTTGAAAGACTTCCGATACCTCTGGGTCTTTTAGCTTGTCAAGGTTGAACTTGATTCTTATGGGGCCTGCTTGTTCACTTTCTTCACAAATGTAGTTGTGGGTCATCACTAAGTCATGGTCACTTCCAATGTCTGCTCCTGGGAAGCTTGTCTTGGCAATGTTTACACTGGTAGGGAAATGCCTCTTCACCAATTTGGTTATGGTCTTCTCCATTCGGGCTATGCCATGTCCATCTTCTGGATGTTTTATGTGGACCAAACATGTTCATCAGCTTCAGATCATTAGATCTGGCAAATTCCAGGAGCCTTAAGCCTCAGTCATTTGCCTCTGTATTGCAATAGCATCCACATGTGCCTTTCCAGTTCTCAATGGCATTCTCTCCTATTTTAGCATTCCATTCTCCTTGCACCACAAGATTGATTTCTTTGTGGTCTGGTATAGGACTTCTTGCAGTTGGTCGTAGAAGTCCTATATTTCTTCGTCATCATAATCTGTAGTTGGTGTGTAATGGTGATACTGAGGGGGGTTGCCCTCAAGCATATGCGATAAGCCTGCTGTAGACTGGCTGACAATTCATCACAGTGTTCACAATGTCATTGTGGACAAGGAATCCAACACCATGTATACATATATATCATATAATGTGAGGTTTTCTTTTTTTTTTTTAACTTCATACCACACTTCTCTTAGGGCAATATCTGTTTGTTCTTTATTCATTCGCAATGCAGACACAGGGATATATTATGTTCCTCTGCTCTGTTATTATGTGTCTGTGTTTGTAACAGGATATGTTTTGTCCAAATATTCATGAAAAATTAAAAGAGATTTACTATTTTGCTTTCCATCAAGGTCATAGAGACAATTTAGAACCTGACCTGAAAACTTCTTTCTCTCTAGTAATTGTAATTTACTGAAGTGAACTAAGGTGAATACCACAGTAGCCAATCTAGTAGCACATTCTGGAATATTAGCTTGTGACCTTGACCAAGTAAGAATCATGCACTTAAGACTACTCAGAATAAATATAAAAAATTTAGGCACTTCTATTTAGGAGTAGCTATAAAATACATATAGCCCCCTTTAAACTGCTTGCTCTTTCAATATGTGTTATTTAGTCATTTGTTCCAATGCTCCAGTCATCTGAGAGCTAAGAAGATTTCAAACACCAGAGGAAACTTGAATTCACACAGTCATAAAACATAGTGACACTTCAGAAAATTATCCAGTAACAATCTAACTTACAATGTCTAGAGTGGGTAAATCCAAAGGAAACGTGTGCTTATATTCACTGAATTTTCATTCATTAGCACACAGACTAATTATTTACTTTCACAAGACAGCAAGACAATGACATATAATTAATGTTATGCAAAAACCAAAAAGATAGTCATATAATTATAAAACTATACTTCAACCACAGATAACTGAATAAACAATCAAATGTATGCAGAAACTTTTAGAAATAACATTATTTAAACAAGACAGGCAGCTTTGGTCATGCAAATTGTATTAAAGATATTCCAAATAAGAGAAACTATATCAAGTAAAATAATAAAGACTTAACAAAATATTTACATGCATTTAAATAGAAAAATAGACATTCATTTTCATACAACAAGAACTGAAGAATTTTCCCTTACCTCAAATGGGTGGGACTGTGGGACTGACAGCAAAGCAGTAGCTTGGTTGATGAGAGATTTCTATATCCTACTTCAAAGAATAGCTTGGTATAGAAATTAGAATGAAAAAAATTAGGGGTTTTAAATACAGAAAAGACAGACTCAGGTGAAAGCTTTGGTGACTTCTACTTAGTTCTAGTCTTTTCCAGGGCTAACATGATGTAGCTAAAAAGTGAATGGCGCAACAGTCCATGTATGATTGACACACTCATGCTCTGCATTTGACTTAAGTTCAATGACCAGTACTTTTCCATTATTTCAGGGGAGGAGGAATATGAGACGGCTTACTTTTAAAATAAAATGCTAATAATTTGCAACAATCTCTTCTCTTTAACAATTCCATCTTTAAAAAATAAACTGCTGTCTTGCACGAAACTGTAAAATAAAAAATAAATTTTGGCTCCATGCTTTTATTGTGACATACATTATCAAATAAACTTACTGTCTGTACGACTGTAGCCACCAAAGTATGATTCAACTATTTCTTTTTTTTCTTAATTTACCCATATATTTTGCATGGAAACATTCACAAAACTCGCTTACATATAATATATATTCAAACTTAACAAGCAAAAAAACCCCTAAGTATACAAACCTTTGTTAACCAGCCAGGCTGGCATCAGCCCATTGTCTCCATAGAGACCTGAAAGTTATCAAAATGAAGAATATAATTATAATTACAATCAATAATTCTTCTAGTTCTAGGATAATTTATACTTATTTATTATAATAATAATTATTATTATAATTTATTTGCTACTTTCAATTCCTGTAAAAACTTACTAGTTACTTATTCAAAACAGTATATTGCAACTTTCATATTTTACAATTATAAATTAACTGTAGAAATATTCTCAAAGTATTAATTTCATTTAATCAATATTTTTTATATGCCAAATCATTAGCAAAAAAAAAAAAAGAAAAGAAAAAAAAACTAAAAGATTGGTTTGCAGTTCAAACTTTATTTTGTTCTTCAAATAAAAACTCTTCCAAGTTAGTAGTTAGCATCTGCCAATTATCTAACTAGCAAAAACTGAAAGCAGGTACTAAATTCAAAACCTAAAATCAACCAAATATTGTGGAATCAATCAAATGTCACTTTTGTTTGCTTTGAAGAGAAGAATTATCTGAAATAAGCCCTTTAATAATGATCTAACTCTGTCACAGGGGAGCTAGGAAGAGATGTATGGAATTGGAAAAAGTATTGTAATTAATTGTTATCTGACCAATCATGAAACATGTCAATTGTCAAGGTTAAAATGCTGACATTCCTTTATATTTGGAATCAATCTTTCTTTTATGCAAAATAAACATGCAGTGCAAACTTTCTCTATGTGCTTTAATTTGTGGAAATAATGTTGTATAGGATCACTAACTCTTCAGAAATATCAATAAAATAAATCAACCTTGAAGCGAAAGTAAAAGGTTGCTGAATCTGCTCTAGGCAGATTTAAAGGATAAGGCACTTGACCAAAGAAATTAGATTTAATTGGGGATTTTTTTTTTTAATACAGTGTTAAGCTAGCTACCCTTCCAAAGCATGAGAGAATTCACATTGCCGCGAGTTCCGTTTAATTATTGTTTACAATTGTGATGCATCAGCACATTGCAAGAGCATCAGTTGATTCTTTCATGAATGTCAGGATATTCTCTAAAATGCTTGGGCGTTATCGCATTGTTTACAATCTGAAATTACATAGCTAAACTTAACCAATATTGTAATAATGAAAGTGAAAAAAGCTCAAAAAGATACAAAGTGTATAATATCCCATTACTTAGCGGTGACTTTGATATGAACACACCTGGAATTTGAACATAAAGAGATGAAAATGCAAACAGATAGATAACAGACATAGACCAGAGAAATACGTCTGTCGTTTGCGCAACCGATCCCATTATTAGAGGAAGTAAATATAACAATAAGTCAAAAGTATTAAGAGAACTGTAGTCAAGCTTTACTATAACCATAGACGTGGATTTGGTCGTACAAATACGAACAGATCCCTATGACTGCTCAATGGTAAGCCCACACCTTTCGCTTTTTATTCATGTCATTTTACATCACAGCTATTACTAACTTTAAATAGATATTTTCACCATAATATAATAAATGCTGTTAAGAGAAAAATTTAATTTTTTAAAACAATAAAAATATGTAAAATGTCTTTCTCTCTCTTATTATGTCAGCTAATGTAGTTTTGGTTAGCCATTAAACAATTAATTTTATTTTATTTTCTGGCGCGTAATAAATAAAGCCAAATTAAACTGTAACAGATGTATGATGCGACCTAAATTGTAAGATTAAACATCAGTATATGGATTTTAATTTTCCTTTTGCATTAAATAGGGGTTTTCTTTTCCTTTAAAACTTATTACCTTATCTAAAGCACTCTTAAACAACACTCCCTCTATTGAAGTATGAAATTAATTCATTGGCTATAATAAGATATATAGACCAATGAAATACTATCCACATTTGGCGTTTTTTGAGCGGCTACAAATAAAGTTTTCAGACTGCTTTGTGGAAACTGGCTTCTTTTTTTTTTTTATCATATAATTGATTAAGGGGGGAAAGGTAAGAAAATAATTTTTCGTTGTTTTAGGAGATGATTAATATACATTCTATTACTACCACCAGAACATTTTTTGCTATACTAGAAGTAGAACAGTAGAAATACAAATAGTACTCTAGTGTCCAGTATAGTTCTATTTTTAATAATAATTAATATTAACTTCACTTGTAAAACCCGACCGCTGTCAGGCGAAAAAACGCCGCTCATCAGCTCTGTGTAAGGTTGATTTGACGCTAAAGTTGCGCTAAACGATAATTGAATGGGTCAATGAACTAAAAAATGAAAAGCGACAGGCATTATAGACATACTAATTACTATTAGTAATTAAAAATGAAAAGCGACAGTAATTATAAATGGATTTTTAAAATTTAAATTACTACCCATTAAAGGCATTATAGACATACTATTAGTAATTAAAAAATGAAAAGCGACCAGTAATTATAAATGGATTTTTAAAATTTAAATTACTACCCATTAAAGGCATTATAGACGTACTATTAGTAATACATTTTAAAAAAATAATTTTAAATGTATTATTTTTAATTTCAAATGAAAAAAACAATAATAAAAAGTTCTCTTATCTTTTTGTTGAACTTGCGAATTTCAGCATCTTTTTTTTTTTAACAAGCTACTAAAAAATTAAAAACGAGTATATTCTAAAAAGATTTTCAAAATAAGTAGGCCTGTTATAGAAATACTAAGGAATTTTGAAAGTATTATTTTTAATTTATTTCATTAAATTTAAAAGTATTATTTTTAATTTATTTCATTAAATAATAATAAAAAGTTTTCTTATCTTTTTGTGGAACTTGCAAATTTCAGCATCATTTTTTTTAAAGTCTACAACTGTACAAGTATAATTCTTTAAAAATTTCAAAATAAGTATTATATACATACTAAGGAATTTTAAAAGTATTTCAAATTCAGAAACAAAGAAATAATAAAGTTTTCATATCTTTTTGTTGAATTTGAGAATATTTTCATCGGTTTTTTTTACAAGTCAACTAAAAGTAAAAAACATTAAAGGCAAGTATAATTCTAAAAAGATTTTCAAAATAAGTATTATGGGGTCATTTTAAAAGTTATTTATTTAAATTTATTTAACGTGTTGTTTTCCAAAGTTTATTATTTCCAATTCAAAAATAAATAAATAATTTTTAAAATTCTTACCTTTTTGTTGTGTTGAACAACATTGATTTTTCCTTGTAGTTGTAGTTGTATAAAAATCCACACACTCTGTTGAATTTTCAATTGAATATAATATAACTGTTTTAATATGTTTTGTAATTATTTACTGTTTCCTGGAAAAGTTCCATGCTTTTGCACAAAACGAAAGTCACACAAAAGCCATGCATGCTTTGAAGACGACCAGGTTTTTTTTATTATCAAATGGTCACATCCAAAATAACACTAGGGGCTGGTTGATTTTCATATACAATTAATTAGAATCAACCACACAATAAAGTTCATTAGATAGGATCAACCATACAATAACCATCAGAAAAATCGGCCTCAAAACTTGCCATGCCTGGCAAAAAATTTGGTTCAAAATGGCTGCTCAACTTGAACAATGGGGGGGGGGGGGAGAAATTGTCCCCTTTCAATGACATGACCATTATAATAATAGTATCCAATGATAAAATTTAGAACAGATTGGCTGCTGAAGCCAAACATATTTTTCTTTCACTCTGATTGGTTACTTTGAACAATTAGTATAACCGAAACTGAGCGAGTGTGCATGCAGGTACAGCTTCTGTACCGCAAACAATAGCTAGATGCTTTTGACATGGTACAGCTACTGTACCACAAACGTTCAACGGGTTAATCTTGTAAATGAGATTCTTTTTACATGACTAAATACTATAGTGATTTCTTTGGAGAATAAAGTGCCCTCTGTCAAAAGTATTTATTTTCTAATCTTTACATTTGATATATATATTATTATAAAGTATTGCAGTGATATTGTGGTATTAGTACTACTAATTGTTATTACTTGTACTTATGGAATTGATGCTGACTTCACCTCTTTAAATATGCTGCTATGTGTACAGAAATTTCAGCAAACATCCTGATATATGGTAATCAGCAGCTCTCAAACGATGGACCTAGAGGCCAGATTTGGTCATATTATCCAGCCCATTCGTGATCTGACACGAAACTGGGACATTGACATTGCAGGCCACCTGGAGGAATACTTGGAAGATGTAAGCACTTTGAAATGTTCATCACTTTCCTTTACACTTTACTCATTTTAGCACAAGAAAAAAGTTTCCATTAAAGTTTAAATGCCATTACTGTTAAGTAAATAATTAAGTATGACTATATGTCTTCCATTTAAATAAGTTATTTCACCATAGACTTATACATTTTCATTATTGTTCTGTTAGTGTTATTAACCTATTCATACTAATCATAGTTGCTTCTTTTTCCCTGATGTGGGTCTGGTATAATTTCAATTCTAATGAAGATGAAGTAGAGTCCTTATCTGATCCAGGCATTGTTCCTGCTACTAGATCAGTAACATCCAATAAAGAATACAGCTTCTTTGACTTTTATATTTATCTTGAATCTTTGTTACAGTTAGAAAAGATTGTTGTGACTTTCAATAGTGGACAAACAACAATGAACTTTGCAGAAGCAGCTCTTCTTATCCAGGGTTCAGCTTGTGTTTACAGTAAAAAAGTAATATAGTTTTCTTGTCTCAGTATCATTGATTTATTAATAGTTAAAGCAATTGACTTTGCTACATATGAATTATGCAGCGATCTTGAAAATACACATAAATTACATGTGAATATAATTTTTATTTATTTATTTCATTTGTCTTGCTTTTTGGTTTTTTTAAATTTTTTTTGTTTTTGTTTTGGTTTTTTAAAGGAAACATCCATTATTATATTTAGATGCATATGTCAAAGGGTAGATGGATGGAACTCACTGATATCTTAGGACATAATTTTATTTTCCATTACATTAACTTTAATAAATGAAAAATAATATCTTTGTTTACTTTTGTGTTAATGATTGTTTAACTCTTAGTACTACTTTTCCTCTCTTATTTTATTTTTTTAAAGTGCTCATTTGTATTTTAAATATCCAGTGTTCTTGTTTTGTTCTAATTTACTACTGTAAAAGATGTTTAATATAATAAAGTGAATTTTTAATTTCAACAGGTAGAATATCTATATTCTCTTGTGTACCAAGTACTGGATATGATTACAAATAAAAAGTAAGTTGAGCTGGATTTCTACCAGTTGGGTTCATTTTGTATTGATCTGTTTTATTCAACACAATGAAACTTTTAAATATTTAGTTTAGTCTGTCTTATCTTATTCTCAGAATCCCAGAAATCTGTTTATGAAACTGTTGTAAAGTTTTTTTGAAAATAGATCAGACAGTGATGGTGAAATTATTTTAAGCAAGGGGAAATATTGAGCAGTCTTCTATTTATTGCTATAGTAGAAACATTGTCCAAAATTAAATTGTACCTATGTCCATTTTATCCACATTGTTGAATTCTTCGTCCTGCATTGAAGCACACTTTCTCAGTATTCATGCATATAATAATAATAATATAATAATGCATATCTTGTGAATGCAATTTTTATTATTCTTTTGCTTTTTTGTTTGTTATGTCTTCACTGGAATTAAAAATATACATGAAGTTGTAAACTGAGTTTTGGATTCACTGCTTATTTTTTGTGGGGTGGGTGAGATGGGGGGAGATGGCAGTGCATAGAGAAATTACTGTATATTTTATTTAGATATGTTAAAAATAGTTTCATGCTTTTAACCTGAGCATTTGAAATGCATTTAGTTTTTAAAAATTACTGGTGTTTTTGTTCCCCATCATTACACTAAATAATTTTCTTTATAAAATAAATTATATTTGATATATTACACTACAAAATACGATATATTACAGTTATTTATATTCATTAATTAAATTATTCAACAATGAAACTGGCATACTTAAATAATATCACTATCAGAAATAAAACTGTTGTTGCAACTTACATATGTTGATGCAATTGAAAGAGCGAGGGGGGCCCTTGGATCAGTATGCAGACAAGTTGTTTTATAATATAACAAGGTGCAGTTTTAACTGCATTATATTCTAATATGTGGATTGACTTGCACATTAGTGTACAAAAATAGTAGAGAAGTGTGTTGCACAGTTATACCTACATTATATTATAATAAAACTAATATGCACCTTTATACTACAGAAATATTTATATATATATATATATATATATATATATATATATATATATATCTGCATTATAACCTAATATATGGATTGACTGGTACCTTACTTTGTATATATAGAGAACATAAATGTATTATACTATTATACCTGCAATATAACCTAAAACAGTATATGGATTGAAATATTACAGTTATGCCGCATTAGAACCTAATATACAGATTGACTGGTACTTTAATGTATATAGAGAGTATAGAAGTGTTATACATTTATACCTGCATTATAACCTAATATATGGATTGGCTGGCATTTTACTGTATGTATAGAGTACAGAAATGTTACATGGTTATACCTGCTGTGGCAGAGTAAATTTGCTTATCCCTATTTCTAAACTTAATTGTTATATAAATTGTTAAATTGTCAAAGTGACCCGATCTTGGGCACTCCTTATGATGGTATTTTTTTTGTAAGTGTGAGTTGGAGTAAACAAATAGGGTTGAGAATATGCTAGAATATTGCTGATGCAGTCTAAACCAGTTCCAACTGGATGAGTAGTTTTTTTTAATAATCTCACACTAATACTGCATTATAATCTGATATATGGATTGGCTGGCACCTTACTATTACTATTTATACTATACAAATATAGTACAGAAATATGTATTTGCACAGTAGTGTTTTATATCCTACAGTTTGGTTGTCTGATAATTTTTCAGTCTCATTTAGGGCCAAAATATGAATTTGGGAACCATATGAAAATGGTAATTCATGCAGTGCTTCTGAAGCACACTTAGACAAAATACTTATGGAAACTGTTCTTCATTTTGTGCCTTCATTAAATTATCTTGTGTAAAAACTAAAATATCATTTAGCTTGTTACTGTAATTTTGTGTTAATTTCTATCTGCTCAGTTCAATGGTACAAGGTGGAAAATACTTATTGTTTCTATTGTAACAATTAAATACATATTTGAACGATTATTAACATCAGTCACTATCTGAAGGATCATTAACATTAGTAGTGCTGACCTAAATCATTGAAGCCAGCCATGTTTTTCATCAGTCTTTAGAGATTAGGTTGGCTATACTTTGATTTTATTTGAATTATATATATACTACATCTTTAATAAAATTATTCTTCATTCTTGTTACTCATCAAAAGTTCTCATTTTCATATTATAGAATAAAAAGTTTTAAAGACTAGCAAAGTATGTCATTTTAAAAATCATTTCTAATTTTAAGAAAGAAAGAGAAAACAGCAGAAAATGCAGATGGACAAGATGTGGATGCAGATTTTCAGGAAGATGGCAGAGATGAGGTTGGTGCAATATAATTATGTTTTCTTGAAGTGTTTCCACAGTCCATTTGAGGTCTTTGTCATCTGAAGAGCCCACATACTTCTATTCAAGAATTTAATTGAATGTTTTCTTTTGTAGAATTACTTAATCATTGTTCACATATTTTCATAGAGTTAAATATTAAAGTTTTTAAACAGGCTTTAAAATATTAAAAGTATTTGAAAGGCAGATTGATTATATTCAGAGTTAAGAAATCAAAAATTCTTTTACATATATAAAAAATGCTTGAGTTTTGTGTGTGTATGAACTCACCAACAAAAGTGTCTTGTGCTTGTAACAAAGGAAAACAAATCTAAATAACTTTGAAACTAGGCATTTATTTTTTTTTTTAAAGTAATGGGAATAATTGAGCATTCCATTTCATTGTGAAGTTGGTTTGAAAACTTTAGTTGGTATGAACTCTTCAGTTTATTGTGTATATAGATGGTTTGAATTCTGTACTTCATTGGGATTTTAGAAGTTATTAACTTTCCATTTCATTGTATGTGTATTTAGATAGTTTGAATTTTTAGTATATTGTGTTTAATTAGTATGAACTCTCCATTTCAGTGTTTATCTTGTTAGTAGTTTGAATTCTAAGAATTTGAATTGAAGACCAATAATTATGAAAACTAGGCAATTTGTGAATGCTGAACATAATGTTGATATAAGAAAAAGTTTTATTTCTCCAGCTGAGCAGGGCTTCTATAATTTGTCTATTTTGATTTTTAATTGCTTGCTGTTGCTCAGCATAAAGATTTGTTTGCTGAGCACTATGTTCATAAAAGTCTTCAGGAATAAATAAACTGAACACAGGGTGTAGCTTCATTGTCTAAGTCATGCTTGGGTCAGATGCCACTGTAAATTCATTTACAATCATGTCTTTTAAATCTCTAGACCACTCGCTGACATCTCAGTTATTTTCGTTTGGTACAAAATCAAATCGTCATCGATCTCAAATTCTGAGTTCAGTGAGATCAGACTCCTCAACTCTACATCTACATCACTTTCAGCATCTTCCTCACCATTATTTCTACAATACCTTCATCTGTATTGATTAGGTCCCCAGCTAAGGCATCATTCACAAGATTATTCATGAATTGCAAAGCAATTTTAAAATGGTTAACTTTGAAAAATCGCTAAAAATCAGTAGAGCATGTGTAAACAAAAGATGTCGCCATTTTGAAAAACGTGAGATCTCGCTGGAAGAAATATTCACAATACCAGCTATTTCTACAAAAGCAGTTATTTAAAACCCTAATATAGAATGTTTATTAATAGTGGGTGACTGGGTGATTTGATACACAGTGGATAGAAGGCACTAGCAGGCTATACGATATGGAAAGAGCTAATCTTAGTACATTGTTCATTTAGTTGGTTTGAACTCTTAGTCTTAGTACATTTTGCATTTAGTTGGTTTGAACTCTTAGTACATTGTGACTTTACTTAGTTCATTGTATATTTATTTAGTTTGAAATCTCTACATCCTACTTTGTTTTTGTTTTTGTTTTTGTTGGTTTAAGTTATTTAATTAATTTTGGACAGGGTCACTTTGAAATATATGGTTCAGTTTGCCTGTAGTTTTTTTTTAATTCTCTAATTTGTATTTAATTGTGTGGAACTCTCCTCCTAATTAAGTGTTAAATGTATATACTCACATATAAGTTGATAAATTTATTTCTTTTTTTTTTTTAATCAGTAAAAACATGATCCAACTTATATGTGATTCAAATTATGACATTTCAAGACAGTTTCTGCAGCCACTACATACGCAAATGCACAACACACTTCTAATACTACATTTGGATATAAGCTGTTGCTTCATAATTGTTATATGCTATTGTAAAATGCTTTTGGTTAACTTTCTTAAATGACAATATTTGAAACTGACTGCTCATGTTTATTAACTTTTTAAATATTTTAATTAAAACATCAATTGGAAAGCACACATTACTCCAGGTTAAATGTAAAATACTATCATGCTTTGGACAACCTGTTGTGCACATAGATGTGACTATCTTAAATCATCATATATGAAAAAAATCCTACATCTTGATGATTAAATCGTTAAAATAAACACATCCTCTCAATAACTACAGACGATATTTGCTTTTGGACTTCTTTTATGCATATGAAAAATGCTGTATACCTACCCTCCCTCCCACCCATTCTCTGATATTAGTCTTTCAAATGTAAACTGATGCTTTATAATTGTAGTGTGCTGTTATAAATGGTTTCATTTATTAACACTCTTAAACCATAATATTGGTGATTAATTTGTTAAATATAGTGCAAATAGACGACCTGAATGACTTGTGCAATCACATGCCCTGGAATGACATAATTATTAACTAGTTTCCACGTAAATGCTGCATCTAATTTATTACTGTCTGGGTATGTTGGACAAAATCTTGTATTGTAGTTTGTTTTTGTCTGCCATTTGGAAGTGCTTGGATGTGTTCAGATAGTTTCTTTGTTGCAGTTTCTCGCTTTAGACAACACGAAAGAAACCAGGCCAGAGAAACTGCAAGCACATGATGATCCAAACAAGGTAGTAAACATACTTGTCCTGATGAGATGTCTTGTTTTCTTTTAAAGCTTTCATGTAAACTTCATTTCATTATAATTGATAGACAACAAACCGAACTAGTTTATATGTGTTCTTGTCCAGACATGATTGTCTCTTTTTTTTTTTGCTTTTGCGTTTTTTAATTTCATTTTTTGTTGTTGATGCTTTTAGTTTGCTCCATGTAAGCACCACACACATACACACACACACACACACACTACCCCTCTCCCTTTTAGTTTTATTTCATTTTAATATTATATACATGATGAGCCAGACAAGGTAATAAGTGTTTTTATCCTGATGAGATTTTTTTCTTTTTTGATGCACTTTGTACCGTGCTAATTTCTTCTATCCTTTGTTTTATTTCTCTGTTTTATTTTCAGTTCATTAAAATTTATTAATTCCCACTACACACAGCAGTAACCAATTAAGTTGTATGTGCTGAGGGTGCTTGTGTAAAATTCACTTTTATTTTAATTTATACATGTATGATGTTAAACATGCTCATCTTTCATCTGTTGATCATTATTATTACTGCTATACCTGTCACTCAGTTGGGTGAGATTAGGCTATGATTATATGGTGTAGCAGTTGATAAATTTATTAAATAACAGTCTCATTGTCAAAATCTAGGAATGCTTTGAATATATCAAAATTCATTGTCATAATCTGGGAATAATTTGGACATATCAAAATCTAGGATTGCTTGAGATTTATCACATTAGTATTAAAATCTAGGAATGCTTTAGAAGTATCAAATTCATTGTCAAAACCTAGGATTGCTTTAGATATATCACTTTAGTATTAAAATCTAAGAATGCTTTGGATATATCAAATTCATTGTCAAAATCTAGGAATGCTTTAGATATATCAAATACAATGTTAAAATCTAAGAATGCTTTAGACACATCAAATTCATTGTTAAAATCTAGGAATGCTTTAGAGATATTGTATTAAGTGTTAAAATATAGGAATACTTTAAACATATCAAATTCATTGTTAAAATCTAGGAATGCTTTAGACAAATCAAATTCATTGTTAAAATCTAGGAATGCTTTAGATACATCAAATTCAGTCTTAAAATCTGTGACATTTTAGATATATCGTGTTCAGTGTTAAAATCACTTTAGAGGCATCAGATTCAGTGTTAAAATTTGAGATTGCGTTAGATATATCAAATTCAATTTTAGATAAAGATAAAGTCTATGTATAGTTTTTTCATACCTGAATGACAGTTCACTGACTTGTCTTCCATCAGGATTCTCAAGTAATTCCGCAAACCCCAATAAATTTAATAGCACTGGAAGAAGGGGAGAAGGATCAAAATGAACTTCATAAGTAAGTGCACTATCATGGGGTGTATGTTTCATTGGGTGGATGTGTCTGATCAGAAAATGAAATATATATTATTTAGATTTGATGAAAATACATCAACACTGAAATGTGAAACATTTTGTCTGAACTGAATTACTTTACTAACTGTTCACTTTTCAGATACTTGTGTATGACTGTGGTTAAGATGGTATAAAATTAATATTAAAATTAATGCATCTTTTTCTTGACAGAGTCATCTTAGTTTATTTAGATTATAGTAGTTTATTCTTTATATCTGTACACCTTGCCTTTGCATCCCCGAAATTAATAAAGAAATTGTTTGGGGTTTTTTTAAGTTCTATTTGAAGTCTTTTCATGTGTTGTCTTTATATACTTTGCATTTATTTCTTGGAAGGTGCAGTTGAAATAAGCTTTTTTAAGGGTGGGATGGGGTGTTTCTTCATGCCGCCTTTATTCTACTAATTGACTTTTGTACCTTAAACACTAAAAGAAAAAAAACTCGTTGTGTTTACACTAACAGAAAAATAACTCGTTGTGTTTACACTATTATTTGTTGCAAGGTAAAAAAAAAATATGATGTGTAGTCCAGTAAGATTTTTTCTATAGACAGATAGTGATGGATAGGTAGATAGTCTGACAGCAGAGTTGTCTGTCACTGTTTTTTAATTAAATATTGTATTATTTTAATGGCAGTGAGACATGACTTTAGGGTACTGTGTGTTTTGTAAGTACCAGAGTTAAGGTAACAACTCCTGAAGAGAATGTGCTAGAACTTGCTGATGTAATCTAAAACGGTCTTATGTGGATGAGTAGTTTTTATTATCCAATGGTTAAGATTTACAAAGAATGAGACAGCCAATGTGCTGAGATCAGAGTTTACATTCTGAAATAATTCTATTCTCTAATCACTTTGAATTTGGTGTGGCTGAAGTCCGGTCATGAAAGACGATTGTTAGCTTAATGGTGAGTTAACTGATTTTGATTGAAAGAGTTTGAAATATTTCATGCATTTTGCTATTGATATATTTTTGGAAATGAATGAAATTTACACCATATTCCTATCATGGTGAAAGAAGTCAATTTACAAAAGATGGTTACTTAATCTTTCATACTTTTTATTTTACACAATTTTGAAAAATGGAAAAAAACAAACGCTTTTTTCACATTTTTTACATTTTGCCATTTTGCATGCAACCTAAATTAAAAACTATCTATCCGACAGGGCTAAATTTTTGTATTCCTCAAGTATCCAATGCTGACAGGAAGCCTGATTTATTCTAAGGTGATAGCTTTGTATTATTTGAGTTATAGATTCTCAAAAGTGAGAAAAAACACAATTTGTGCAACGGCATTTTGAGCCAAAACCGAAATGAATGATATTAATGCTTTTTTGCTTATTTTGAGTTCCATTTGACTTGTTTAAGTAATTATAATGAAATAACAATTAAAATATCTGATATTTTTAGTTAAAATTGCATTTATTCATGTCTTATGTTTTAAAATTTATGATGATTTAAAAGGTGTTGAGGGGTGAATGAAACTAGTGACAGTTGATTATTGAACATCTACACAACAGTCTATTATTTAGTATTCTTGGAAGCTGTGATAAACTGGCAAATGGTCTACTCTTATTTCGTGGTTGAATCTGTTGTAATATAGTGTTGTACTGTTCATCGCCTGCAAGAAAATGCAATTTAAAATAAATAGGAAATAATAGCATTAGCAGAATTGAGAATAACAAAAATGTTCCCGCAAAGTTGAGTTAACAGATTAACAAAATATAAACATTATACTATAATTATGGTTATTCTGAAACAGGGTTCCTCAAAGACTTGGTCAATTTTTACAAGTTAAATTAACTCTAACAATAATTTCTCCTGTTCTAATCCACCATAGTCAGCGCACCACCACCACCACCACCATCCCGAAAATCTGCACAAACGAAAACTAAATTAGTAAATGGGCCTAATAACTAAATAATGTTTATCTGAATCTGTTGCTATTGACGCTACCATTAAATAGCTGTCAAAAGTGTCATTTGAGAGCCATTATAACATACTAAATATATTACATAGTAAATAAATCAGTAACTTATTGTGGGGGAAAACGATCTAAGATTATGTCATATAATGTGTAACCAAAGTGAAGAGATTATCAAAAATTATAATACAAATTACAGCAGAAATTGTAAATAATTACTGTTTAATACAATAATAGTCCTAGTATGTATAAATTATTACTTCAATTCACTTGTCTACTCTAACATCTATGAGTATGACCGATGATGATCTCTATCGCTACCGTCTATATGGTGTACAGTACAGATCTATAGTAGTATATTATACATCCATCAAATAGCAGTAAAAAAAACAAGAATCGTCCTTACAATTAAATAAAACCTTTTTACAACTTCAAGAGCTATAGTAAATTAAGCTTAGTGAATTACTTACGCAGCACAGAAACAAGCACAGCTGGCAACTACATGATAAACAACGCTTCCTCGTGTTTAGGTCTTCGCGCATGCTTAGAGTACACACTTCTAAACAGACTCTGCTACGAATATGCCATTTTGTCATGCTATATATCATTTTAAAGAAGAGATTTTCTACTTTCTATTGATAGGAGAAAAAAATCTATATTTTCAGAAATAACCGTGCAAAAACGTAATTAAAAAAAATAGGCTTTTTTCAATCAACTTTTACATACAATAAAAATAAAAATACAGATTCGAAACTAACATGGTTGCATTCTGCATTCATTTTTCTTTAATTTGATATAAGATACATTCTGATAGGACAATCATAGCGGAATCCGTTTTGGTGTTTGCAAGGTATATCAAAACACAATGGTAAAACCAGAGATTGAGATTTTTGCCACGGCTATCAAAACACGCCAACCGTACCTAATTTAATGCGATCGTACACACTTCCACTCAATCTCTCACAAATAAAAAATACATTAATGAAAAGTTGGAAGATAGTTTTATTCAACAAACTATTTCACAAGCATGATAAATACGGAACATAAACACAGCACAGCAAAATGGTAAATTTTTCGGAATTTAGTAGTTGTCTGCTATCGCCATATAGAGGCTGGTTCTACCTGTATTATGTGAGTAGACTATTATTTCTACAATTGTGAATTGTGATGTTTGTATGTTATATGTTAAACACATTACATTGTTTCTAGTGAATACATTCATAAATTATTATATTGTATTTATTATGCTCTGTTTGTGTATGTGTATTGGGCTAATAAATACTGTTGCAGGAAACTGTAAATTGAGACTTAAATGTAAGAAAGAATGGAGTTAGATTTGGTAAACTGGAAAACTTAGCGTTTGTTCCCTGAATATATTTTACAAGGAAGAAGCAGCCTTTCTAGAATTTCCAAGATTGCTGGAATTTCGAGAGTTTCTTCCTGGTTCCCAGTTTTTTTTATTTATAAGCCATTACAACCATGGTAGATTCGAGAGGTCTCTACTCCAGTGTGTAAGGGTACACTGCACCTGTTGAAGTATGTCAGCAAGTGCTTGACTACAAACTTGGAAATTCTGGTATAAAGAAGTTACTGGAAATTGCTACATTGTTGTTCCGTTTGAGGGAACTTAATCAGCGATTGAGTGCCCAGATTAGTCTTGAGAGAACAGTGACTCAAGGAACATTCTACAGCATGCTAAAGGAGATTGTGAAGAATTGACAATTCTATTGTTAACAATAAATTTGTGACATTGTTACGAAAGCATGTGAAAGACTATTGCAGCATTGTTATTGACAAGGTTAATTACAAACTATTATCATTTATCTCTCTATAAGTCCATTTCTGTTCTATGATAAGAATGATCCTGTGATTTATATTAAAAATAATCTGCTGAATTATGTATTAGAATATAAGACTGTATAAAAGTATTGAAATTAATCAAATATGGTTTCATGGAAATATTGATGTCAAATAATCTTTTCATTGTATTTGTTATATTATATTTGATTGTTGATTTAATAAATTTATTTACCTTCTTACACATATTGATAACCAAATGCTGGAGAAATAGTGAGAGGATGGAAGTTCACTAAATATAGATTAAAGATAGATTTATCTTCTCCTTTATCTTCAGAAATATTGGTGACAGTAAATATTTGTCTTTAATGTTGTGAAAGAGAAAAACGTTTACAGCTCCCGAATATCCACCAAGTGAGAGAAACAAGTGGTGTCTTCTGGAGAATTATTAATAACATAAATTAAGATTCTCATCACTTATAATGAGTTTTAGATGATTAATAATCATAACCAGTAACTAGGGCGGTATTGTGTCATAGATGGATGGAATTTAGGTAGGTAGATACATAAAAATCATTTTTCCTGCAATATAAACATTAAATATCAGTTTTATAAATGCATTGGTTCATCAGTTTATTTGTGTGTTTCTTGCTGTGGAATACAGCCTTAAGGGAGAGGTGCTGGGCAACCTCTCAGACTTCCAAATGAACTGCAGCAATTTACAGCCATCTGGGGGTGTATACCTAGACACCACCCTTCTCCCATTTCTCAACTCCCATCTTCGGCTTCTTGCTTCATCTACACCCTATCCCAACCATGGTGAGTTTAATTTTTCACTCCTCTTTTTTGCCTAGCTTAATATTCTGTCTTTCTTTTTCACCTAGCTTAGATTTGTCTTCGTTTTTGACCTTATTTAATATTTCTGTAACGTTTTTTCCCTTTTTGTGGTAAATTAGTTGAAATAAGTTGTTGTCAAGCTATACTGGACAACTATATGTGACCTGTCACCACAAAAAGATACTTAAGTCGCGCAAGGCTAAGCCAAGAAAAACGGCAAATACGAAGGTGGGGGTCTACATGGGTGAAATTGAGATTTTCATTTTAGCGTGTTCCCAAACCATCGAACAACAAATTACTAGCGTGTTTTTCCTTAATTCGAACTAGAAATAGCTTTATTATTATTTTTTTGTGACCTACTGTCTAACTTCGAAGGAAAAATATGGCCCAAAAGTGCTATAATCTGACGATCGTAGACGGTAGAATCCCTGGCTCAACCTCATCATGTTGTATATCAGAATGCTCAGGAAAAAGCCTATTTTTATGCTGACGACACTGGTTATTTATAACGTTTAATCAGAATGTTTTATAAGGCTGTGCTTGGCGTAAACAAAGTGAAAAGCGTCAGCCAATCCGCAGACAGTTTATCAAAGCTTACTATAAGTTACCAAGCATGCTCTCATAAAAAGACGTTCGCGATTGGTTGAAACGCACACAAGGGAGACAGTTTCGTCCTGTAATGCGTAATGCAAACATGGAGAAACGAATCGCTAATTTGTTGAATTCATGTAAAGAAAGCAACATCTTAGAAAAAGAAAGCATTCAGATTAAAGATTTGATATCTGATTATTTTGCTGATGGATTTTCATCTGAAAGTGACACGGACAGCGAATCGCGTGATCGAACAACGAAAAAGACGAAGCAGACGACAGCTGACGATAACTGACTGTACACTGAAGTGAAAGGTGTGCTATAATTACTGGATTATTTAAACGATATTTTTTTTAAGAATGTGAAAGTAATGCAGCTTTAATCTGTGATTTATTTAGTGGAGCTAGCATCAGATTTAGAAAGAGGTATCAATTCAATATTATGCCTTAATTTTAGAATATTCTGTGAGCCACAATAATCATTCTCGCATACAGAAATTCTAATCGTTATGGCTTAAAAAGACTGTTGTCTGTAAATGATGTAACAATATATTTGTTGTTTATAGTTATTACAGTGTTAGCTATTGTGTCTTCTTCAACTCTGATTGCAAATGAAGCAGATTAATATATGGTTACTAAGGAAAAACCTCTCAGAAATGTGTTCAATCTTTGAGGCCGATTTTCTCAAAATGGCCGTCCGGACAGTAGTGCACTTCAAACAAACATAACTTTTCCATATTTTGTCCTACACTCTTTATTTTTATATCAACAGAAAGCCCTTTCAATTTTCTTTCTATTGATATATATATCTCAATACCCCCAAAATCCGACTTAAGTATCTTTTTGTGGTGACAGGTCACATATTTTCAGGAGATAAAATTTGCTGTACATAAGCACTGTTTAAGATGCCTGTAATAAGGTTTTAATTCTGTTTATGTTGTAGCCAGAAATTGACTTTTGTGAGACTGACCTAGTTAGCATACTAAGATATTCATCACTCTGTTAGCTATGGTTGACATACTGATTAGGACTGATTGTTTTGAGAATATCTGTGTCTAAGTTCCTCTTTGCATACTGAGACATTCATTACTCTCTTAGCTAAGATTAACATTAGAGCTGGTTATTGTGAGACTAACATAACCTAAGTTTCCCTTAGCATACTAAGACATTCATTGCTCTTTTAGATGTGGTTGACATTAGAGCTGGTTGTTGTGAGACTAAGATAGCCTAAGTTTCTCTTATGCTAAAACAGTCACCAGTTTCTTAGCTGTGCTTGACATTATAGCTGGTTGTTGTCAGATTGACCTATGCTGAGTTTTCCTTGGCATACTAAGACATTCATTACTCTCTTTGCTGTAGGTAACATAAAAGTTGATGTGAGGCTGATGTTATATACTTTTCTTACAATGACCTTTACCACTATCTTTTCTGTGGGTGACACAAGAGCAACAATGAAGTTGCTGTGGTGTAGGCTTCTCTTAGCATGATGGCATTCACTACTATCATTGTAGGTGACACAAGAACTTAGATGAGATTGGCATAGTAAGAGAAATCTCTACTAAGCCAGTCTCACATCAGTTCCTGTACACCGACAACAATGATGGCAGTGAATATCATGCATGTAGAGGAATTGATGTGAGACTGGCTTAGTAGAGATTTCTCTTATGATATTCACTGCTTTTGTGGTTATCAGTGATACAAGAACTGATATGAGGCTGGCATAGTAGAGATTTCTCTTATGATGATATTCACCACTACCATTGTTGTAGGACTGTAGGTGATACAAGAACTGGTGTGAGACTGGGATAGTAGAAATTTCTCTTGTCATGATATACTACACAAGAACTGATATGAGCTGGCATAGTAGAGATTTCTCTTATCATGATATTCACTGCTATCATTGTTGTAGGCAACACAAGAATTGATATGATGCTTGCACATTAGAGATTTCTCTTACGATGGTATTCATTACTCTCTAAGTGACATAAGAAATAATAGTAGGTGAGTGTTATAAACTTACAATAATTATTGCATAAATTGAAATGTTTAAATTGAGTGTAAGTATACAGGTAACAAACATTCAGAAGCACAAATGATTAGAAATTATTCTTTAAGACATGGATTAGAGGCCTTTTGCTGTGGTCTTCTTACACGATGTGGCTTGTAATCATAATATGTAACAGGAAAAAAGCTTTTTACTACAGCCGTCTCATAATACTGATAATGATAAGCTGAATGTAATGTAGAGATTTTAAAAAAACTTACTACTGAGAACGATAGAATGCGACTTGAAACCTCTTTAAGACCCCTATAAAGGCTCTTTGCTATGGCCACTTCATAATACTGATAATGGTAAGCTGAGTGTAATGTAGAGATTAAAAAAAAACTTTAAAAAAAGACAGGAATAAAAGCACTGTGCTATGGTCACCTCATAATGCTGAGAATGGTAGTAAGTGCAATGCAGAGACAAAATTTGGGTGCTATGATGATCACATAACACTCAAGGGGTTCCTGCACAGATCTGAAATTCTGTGGAAAGTTGGAAGCTTGATTTTACCCTTTCCAGGCCTGGAAAAAGTCATAAATTTCAGTTTTTTTATTGTTTTAATTTGGGGGCATCCATAAACTGAAAATCGGAAACCATTTTATTAATTTTTGGTCATCCACAGACTAAAAATTGGAAACCAGAACAAAAGGCTTGACTTTTTATTTTCGGAGTAATTACCCTTTTCAGATAATGTATGCATTACTGAGAAAATGCAGGAGAGTTCAGCCATTGTGACTTTCAAATTCCCACTGAACATAATTTTATTATTAATAAGTATACTCTACACAGAATTGGAATTTTTTGAGCTGAAATGCCTGTTCACTGTATTTACAACCCACTTTGAGTTTAAGAACTAGCTTGCCTTTATTTAAATTTAATTAGGCTACTGAAAATGTTGTTTTCCAAAGTTTATTATTTCAAATTCATTTCGTTACCTCTAGGTCACAGTCTCAATGATGATGAACTGTTGAAATCTTTTAAATCCTCCAGAAGTTTTTGAGTGTTGACAACCAGCAGTGAAGGGAATCACTGTCACATACATTTACTTCATACTAGGGAAGTGTACTAGAGTCCGTCTTTATTTGTGACATCCCAGCCCTGAAAATGAAAAAAAAGTCCCACTAGCCTTTGGCTAATAACTTAAAAATTTTACTAGCCAAACTAAAAATTTTACTAGCCAAACTAAAATGTTTCCTAGCCAATTTAATTTTTTTCTAGACAATCAAAATAGCCTAACATAAAAAAAAATACTGTTTTGTTCAGGTAATCTGGGTGGTCATGTGGTTATTAGCTATAGTATCGTGTCAATTTTATTAATAAAAGTAGTAGCTAGATATTATTAAGATAATTGGGGGGGGGGAGTTTGAGAGAGAGAGAGAGAAAGAGAGCGAATGATGTCAGTGTTATACAAATCAATGTGTGATTTCCTCTATGATATTTCAGTTTGAATTTTTTTTAATTTTCTAAAGGTCTTTTACAACGAAAGCTCAATTTTGTATTGTTTTACAGTGATGTTTTTATTTTTACTTTCAACTTAATCTGATAAAGTTATAAATAATCAATCAATCATCATCATCATCATCATCTGCTGGGATCAGAACATCCGGCCACTCAGTGTATTGTAACTTTCTAGGCCTGCCAGATGAATTTGTCCACTTGGCAGCAGAACTCTCAGGCTGAAAGTGTACAGAAACAGTTAGCGCACCACGGAAGCTTGATCTTGAAACAGAGATAAGAAATGACGCCATTATTAAACACTTAACACGTGTAGATTTTGGACACACACATACACCGCCGTGTACGTGTGACACCTTGATTGACGGAGTGAATACGCATGAGAAGATAGAGGCAGATTCTATCAGTTGTGTACCGTTAAGGTGTGTTGAAACTTCTAGCAACACATTGACTGATTTTACTGATGGGACGAATACACACGAGAAGATAGGGACGAATTCTATCAGTTGTGTACCGTTAAAGGGCAGTGACACGTTGACTAAGTCTACTGACCGAACTGTTAGTTTAAGAGTGAGTCACTACGAAGACTGATATCGGTAGATCTCGATCTCCGGTAAATGACGTGAGTCATGACGTAATTTTGAAACACAAGAGGTTTCGAGTGCTAACACATTGACAGCCAGGGAAACAGAAGTATTTGATCCAGATGACAGCATAGGTAGCAATACAGACGGAGACAATGTGCCTATGATAAATTCATTTACTTGAGATGACATGTTGTCAGAACTGAGACAGAATTCTTTTCCAAACGTGACATGGAAGAAGATAGAATCAAAAACTGTACAGGGACGAAATCTAGTATTTCTGGTGTACTTGCTAGAGACGGTCGATGACAATGCAGGTATACTGGTGAGTATGCACGATGCTGTTGTCAGAGACAGGGCAGAACTGCTGTCTGCAGATAAATCACTTAAAGGACTTAGTGACGAACTAGAAGCCGCGGTACATGGACTACCCTTATTGACTCACTTGTTGAGATAAAGGAATGTCATGAGTACTACCAAAAACAATAGAGAGAAGAAGAAAGGAAGGAAAATTTACAAACCCATAGTTGTACACAAAAAAGTTCATTTTAGCGCACTCGCAGTTGGCGACTAAAGTTTTTTTTTTAGTCGCCAATTTTTTTTTTCACTAGCCATGGCGACTAAATTAGTCGCCATTTTCAGGCCTGCATCCACAAGATCAGTTTTGCTTAAAATGAATTTAGAGAACTTAAAATGAGTTACAAGAAATTGGATGGAACAGCTCACATATATACTACTTTTCACACTTCATCAAAAAATCATAACCATTTTCATAACCATAAAAACAGTGATACATAACTTTCTTCAGATTATGTTTTAGATAAAAGAAACCTTATTTCAAATTTTTTACCTGCATAATATTTTATGAATTCTTAACGAAGTTTGAAATAGTATGTATTTTTGGTCATTAAAAATATAATAAAATAAAAACTAAATGAAATATTTTAAAACTAACAACTGATTTTGCTTTCTTACATTAAAGGCAACTTAATTTCCCAAACTGAAAACTGTGGGTTAGTAAATATTTTTTTACTTGGTATGTTGTAATGTGGCCTTAAATTATACAAAATTCTAGATCCTCTCATAAGTGTTTCCTCATAACCTTCCTAAGTGTCATTAACGTTTGCATTTTCAAATTAAATTTATATGTGCAAATTTAATCACAATGAATGGAGCATATTATACTGTAAACTTTTGTAGGTTCTCCTGAGGTTTTTTTTTTCTCTTTAATAGGATTTAGATAACTGATCTTGGTTATTATTGTTGCTTTTCTTTGTCACTTCTTGTCCACATCTGAATTATCTCTTTTCTTTCAGCATAACTTTAATTTGTGTGATTTGTTTATTTGGTGGTATTTTGTTACCAGAAAAGATGCCAGTGCAGTTTTCCCAGTCAGAAAGTAATGTAAGGGAGGAAAATGCACAAGAGAACTTTTTAGAGTTACCTCCTATGGAGCAGTCAGGTTTGTACCATCATGTAATAATTAATCCCACTTTTTATTTCTGTGTATTATTTTTTTTTTAAGTAACATATTGGTAAAATTTGTTTGTTTGATTGTGCTTTGTTTTTTTAGAAGTCTCAATCACTTATTCTTTATGCCTGTTGAGTTTTAATAAAGTTTATCTTGGTTATCTTGAAAAGGAAGAGCTGAGTGGCTCTGTAGTAAAGGTACTAGCCTCTTATTTCAATGGTTTGAGTCCAGCTTTGGTAATTGAGATTTTTGTTGATCAATCTTCAGTCACTCCTACCCATTATAAAGCTTAGTGATTTTTATGAAAGAACTGTTTGGAGAATTGGCACCCAAAAATACCCATTAATAATAGTAATATTTTTTAAAACTTCAAGAAGGAAGAATACTTGTTTAGCTGCCCAGTGTTGTTATTTATTTTTTAAAGTTATTTATTACCATAATCCAGACTTCAGAAATAATTAAACAACTCAAATTCTGAACAAGAGTATGTCTGTCTTTGTCCAGATTGAATATCATAAAATGTTTGATAGTAATATCCATCACCTTCACCTTTATGTCTTCAGTTAGGACACTTTCGCTTTAGGGATCGTTTGCTTGGTCTGCTCATCATCTTCACTTTTATGTCTTCTGTTAGGATATTTTCACTCTTAAGGATCATTTGCTTGGTGTGCAGTTATTTATATGTTGATTATAAAAGATACCTTGTTTGGGGTTGCAAGTCACTGGTGTTTTATTAATTAATGCATGAGTGGACCTCATCATCTGCATGGAATTACAAACAGTTCTAACAATGAAAAACAGACACAATTGGTCACATCAATTTAGTTCTTGTGTGCTTTTAATAATTTATATTAAAGTAATGAAAAGATAATTATTTCACTAATACATTTAATGCTCTTTTTCATACCTCAGTGAATGATGGTGGAGACCACAGGTTTGAGCCCATTGACGAGGTGTCGGAGGTTCAAAAAACACGGACAGTAAGCTATTTATTTTCAGCAGTAGCTATGATTGCAGCTCTGCTATTTTCCTCTTCACATCAGCTTAAGTCATCATATGCTTAAAGAAATAGTGTGTTCTTATTAACCATATTTATTCTGTGATTATTTGAGCATATTGAATGTTTAAATAGATTAATTTGTTTTTTTTCGTAGTTATTTATTCTGTATTTATAGGGACATGTATATTTGAAAAGATAACTTTTCTATTTTAAAAATTTTATTTTTGTGTGTGACCATATGAATGTGATTCATTTTATTCTGAGCAATTATGCAGGCATGTTGTGTCTGTAGAGATATTAATATTTTGTTTTATATTTACTGTATCTTTGTGCAGGCATGTTGTGTCTGTAGAGATATTAATATTTTGTGTTCTATATTTACTGTATCACTGTGCAGGCATGTTGTGTCTGTAGAGATATTGATATTTTGTGTTTTATGTTTACTGTATCATTGTGCAGGCATGTTGTGTCCGTAGAGATGTTAATATTTAGTGTTCTATATTTACTGTATCATTGTGTAGGCATGTTGGGTCAGTAGAGATATTATTTTGTGTTTTATGTTTACTGTATCATTGTGCAGGTATGTTGTGTCTGTAGAGATATTAATATTTTGTGTTTTATATTTACTGTATCATTGTGTAGGCATGTTTTGTGTTTAAAAGATAAAAGGCTTCTCTCTTACCCCACCCCCCTTCATCTAGATATTGACTTTGATCCTTTTTATCTTTACACCTGGAGTCATTGTGTTATAAAAATATAAATATCAACAGAATTCATAGTTAAAGAATTTCACAGTTTTATTATCATACTTTATATTCTGCTTAGGAAACAGTGCCACCACAGCGTTGTGAGCGAAAGAAAGTTCATTTTGCTGTTTCAAAGCCAGTAAGTGTCAATTTGAATTCTTTCTCCTCTGTTTGGAATTGCTTGTATTTCATAAAACTATTGCAGATTTCTTTATGTTTTGGTAGTAGTAGAGGAGAGGATGTAATGTTTGTTCTGGTGATTTGGTGAGTGATAATTTATATTTTATGGTGATCTTAAAGGGTGTGGTAGAGGGATATTTTCTTCTTTGTGGTGATCTTAATCTTTTTTAATGCTGCTAGTGACTCCAAATGCCCTGAAGGGTACTGTATAAATTCCCACTTTGTGTAGTAAGAATTTGATATAACTAATTTAAAGTAAGGGTACTGTATAAATTCCCACTTTGTGTAGTAAGAATTTGATATAACTAATTTAAAGTAAGGGTACTGTATAAATTCCCACTTTGTGTAGTAAGAATTTGATATAACTAATTTAAAGTAAGGGTACTGTATAAATTCCCACTTTGTGTAGTAAGAATTTGATATAACTAATTTAAAGTAAGGGTACTGTATAAATTCCCACTTTGTGTAGTAAGAATTTGATATAACTAATTTAAAGTATCATACCTTCTTCTAGAAAGGGGCTTTTTTTAAGTCGTAACCATTTTGATTGTACTTTTCATTCAGAACAGGAAGAATTCTTTATTGGAACTCATCTTATTGTTTTTTCGTATTATGCTTTAATAAGAAGTTGTCAGTCATTTGATTGTGACTGTTATGATATTTAATCATAAAAGATGATTTTGGAGAATTTTTGTGAAAGCATATAATTAGAGAATTGTGGTAAGGAAAAATTGACAAATATCAATCTAGCAGAATATGCAGTAAAAGAAAGATTATTTTATTCTTGTGGTGATTTTAGAAAAGTGGGATATTATTTTTTATTTCTCAGGTGCACTTAGATAAAAGGAAGAGATAAAATTGTTCTTTTATTTATACATATAATTTACTATTTACAAATCCTGTTTGCACATTTGCATCCACAGCCAGTAAACTACTGGGAACTGACAGATCCTTACAGCACAGTACCCACAGTCGTGGAAAAAAATCTGAAAACAGGGCGCTTGTTAAAACTCCCACATTGCATCGAGCCAGAAATCAACAAGAAACGAAAGAGAAGAGCACCCGAAAAGAAACTTCTGCCTATGATCGAGTTTCTGCAGTTTTTCTGTCAGTTCTGTGTGCTAATTTTTGTTTTATTTTATTTTTAGAGCTCCTTTGATTGGTTAATTGTAAACAGTTTCACTCTCAAACCTTTGATTGGTTAATTGTAAACAGTTTCACTCTCAAACGTTAATTTGTTCAAATAGGATGATTTACAGAGTCTCAATCTATTCACTCTCTACATTTCTGTACTTTTTTATTTAGTTATTTCACAACCTCTGAATAAACCATGTTATTCAATCTCTTGCCACAAAAAAAAAGCAGAAAGAAAGAAATGCACCAATCTTTGTGTTCTTTTTTTCTTCTAGTATACTCTCACAAACCTAAGTTCCCCAAGAACCCATCCCGAGTTCCAAACTTTTCTGAATTAGATGATATCTTCTGGAAAGAGTATAAACGAAGACAGGAAGTGCAGAGACATGAGCGAAAGCTACAAGTAAGTGAATTTTGAACACAAGAAATTGTTATATCTCTTTCATTGTCTTGCAGGTCACCATCAGTTTACTTTGTGTATTTTGGTTAATTAGCAATCATATTTACAAAATACATGAGATTAGATTGATTTGCTTCTGTATGGGTTCATGTAAATTGCATTTCTCGCAGTTATACCAGTAACCTTTTTGAAGGGGAAATGCAATACATTTTTTAGCCTATCTTGCAAGTTTGTTTTAGTCATTTGGCACTAAAATGTCTTTATACCTTTAAAATTTTGTTTTAATCATTCGGCATTAAAAGTCTTTTTAAAAGAGTCCTAATTGCTGCATACAATTGAATGAATATTAAAATAGGGGAAAAAAGGTGAAATAGTGTTATCATAGGTGAAATAATGAAAATACTAGTGAAATAGTAATAATCTATCTATCCCTTAGTCTTGTCGACCTAACAACCAGTTTCAACCATTCCCTCCCTCTAGTGCATTATTATTTCTTACTAAGGGAGTAACTATGGCAGCTCCACAATGATTTCATCCAGTCAACAAGTCATTTACTCAATGTCTAGAAAATTAGTGCTAACAGACTAGTCAGTGATGTCAATACCTCAATGTCTAGAAAATTAGTGCTAACAGACTAGTCAGTGATGTCAATACCTCAATGTCTAGAAAATTAGTGCTAACAGACTAGTCAGTGATGTCAATACCTCAATGACTAGAAAATTAGTGCTAACAGACTAGTCAGTGATGTCAATACCTCAATGACTTCACAATCAACAACTAGAGGACAGTAAGTAACTCGATAAGACAATGATAGTACAAAGCAATTAAGTCATGCCAATCAGTAGTAGCCATCGCTGACTGGACCAAGTCAGTGATGTAAGTTCAAACTAGCATTATCAGACTGGTTAGTAGTGTCAGGACTGTCTGTATCAAACAAGTACTTTTAGACCACTCAGTGATGTCAGAATAGTGTATGCCAAAATAGTATTATCCGACTAACCAGGTAAGTCAGAACACTATATGATATCAAATTAGATTACTCCTTGATGTCATGAACAGCTTTTATCAAACTAATAATATCACAGTTTGGGTTGGTCTGTATCAAATAAGTATTATCAAACTAGTATTAGACTAGTCAGTGACAATTAGACTAGTCAGTGACAATTAGATAGTCTGTATCAAACTAGTATTATCAGACTAGTGATACCCAATATATATATATATATATATATATATATATATCCCTTAGTCTTATTGACCTTTGGGCTACCACTGATGACCTGACAACCAGTTTCCTCTGTTCCATTCTGTTCTCTGTTAATCTTACTGTATTGCTCAGTTTCGGTCTTGTCCACTCTGAGACTTATCCTCCTATCTTTTCCTCTGTCTTCCTCTCCTTCTCCCTCCTTGCACAGTACCTTGCATGATTGTCTTGGCAAGCCCTGTTGATCGTTTCACAATGGCCATTAGCTCTTCATAGGGCCCAATGTCTTGCCTAATTCTGTTTCCCATTTCCTCATTCGTGACACGATCTCTATATGAAATGCCAAGCAACCTTTGAAAGCAACTCATTTCAGTAGCTTGTATCCTCCTTTCGAGATCCGCTGTGAGGATCCATGACTCACAGCATATAAAAACACTGATGGAACCAAGGAGCGTTTCAGTCTGATTTTTGAGCTGACTGAAATATTTCTGTCTTTCCAAACTGTCTTCAGCCTTGCCATTGCTGTTATTGTTATTGCAATCCTGGACAATATTTCAAGTTTTGATCCCTCGTCTGTTACGATGGCTCTTAAGCACTTGAATTTATTAACTATTTCCATTTCTGGTCATCAATTTGGTCTTCTCTGCACCGATTTTCATACCAAAAGCAGTAGCTGTCCTGTCCAGTTTTTCCACCAATTGAGCTAGCTCCTCCTCATTTCCTGCAAGGCCATCAATGTCATCAGCAAAGTGTAAGGTCGTTATTGTTCTGCCTCCAATACTGATAGTTCCTTCATGGTCTTCCAGAGCATCTGTCATGATTCTTTCAAGGAAGATGTTGAAGAGAATAGGCGAAAGTAAGCAGCCTAGTCTAACTCCCATTGTTGTCCTGAACCAATCTCCTGTTTGGCCATTGAAGCAGACTGCGTTGATGGCCTTGCTGTAAAGGCTTTCTATGACTTTGATCAGGTTGACATTGATGTTGTACAGCTTCATGATGGATAAAAGGGCTGCATACCCTGTGGAACACCTTAAAATCTACAGAGACATGATAAAGGTCTTGATGCTGAAGATACTTCTCATATAGCAGTTTCAAGTTAAAAATCTGTTCAATTGCCCTTCACCCTGGTCTGAAGCCTGCCTGTTCTTCAGCTATGATTTCTTCTGCCTCAGCTTCAGTCTGTTTAATATGACCTTTAGCATGACTTGGCTTGGGTGGTATATAAGATTTATCGTTCGATAGTATGATGCATTAGGATGCATTAGTGTCCCTCAAAAAAATTCCCATGTGTTGGAAACTGGTTGTTAGGGTGACAAGACTAAGGGATAGATAGATTGTTACTATTTCACCAGTATTACCATTATTTCACCTGTGATAATACTATTTGACTTTTTTTCCCTATTTTATCATTCGTTCATTTGTATGCAGTAGTTAGGACTCTTTTAAAAAGACCTTAATGCCGAATGATTAAAACAAAATGTAAAGATTGTCAATCTTGACAATGACAGACAAGTTCGATAGTCAGAAACTTAAGCTAGTTGTATAGAAGAGTTGAGTATCAAGAAACAGTTTTGATATGTTTCACAACTGGGTGGCTGCCATCTACTATTGCAAGCAAACAGTTTGATATGACATCTCTACAAAATGTCTTTAGTAAACAGTTGTTGAATTTATTTGAGTGTTTTGAATTCTACTTTCCAAAAGAAAATGACCAGATGGATCTGAAATCTGTTGCGATGAAAGATGATTTGACTGTTGCTGTGGAAGACAAGCAGCTGCTTTATATGGATTGAAACTGAGTTTCAAAGTGTAACATCACTTCCACCCTTTTTGATCAACATGGAAGCAAAATAATCTGAACTTACTGAAATTGCTTTAAAAGCTCTTCTTCCGTTTCCTTTGACATACTTTTGTGAGACTGCTTTCTCACCCATGAGTGTCAGTAAGACAAATCACAGGAACAGAATGGTTATTTGTTCTCCATTGTGTGTGGCACCGTTCTCAATTGAGCCAAGGCTAGATAAGCTGACAAATAAGCAGCAAACTTACCACATTAATAAAAAGTTAATAGCTTTAATAAGCTTATTTATATATTAGTAACAATATTTTTATGCTTTTTGTTAAATTAATGAAATATCTTGTTTTAATTTTCATCTAACATATCTATAATTAATTTTTCAATTCATTTATTTAATGCCTGAAAGTTGGCAATCATACATTGGACCCTGTCCACTGGAAAAATTATTGCCAATCAGATAGTTTGAAAGCACTGGTCTACAGTGATTTTATTATTCTGCTTCCTGTATGACAGAATGTCCCTGAGTTAGCTGAGGACTTAATTGAAGGAGAGGAAAATTTTCAAGAAGAAAACTTGGCTGAGGATGTTGGACATTCTGGTAAACACACACACATATACACACACATGTGCATGCACACACACAGTATTTACATTGATGGCAAAAAACATACTTTTCTATTCAGTTTCATCATTTTCTCAGAGTGAAAATTAAAAGCATCCACTGTTTTATTTTTGCTTGCATGATATAATTTTAATTGCAGGCAGAAGTCGCAATAACCTCAGAAAAAGTGCAATCTTAAAAGTAAAGTTGCACTGAAAATATACAAAAACAGCAGCATTTTGCCTAAGCATTAATAAATGATTGTATTAGCTATAATAATTAATAAATCTGTTGTTAAGAAGAATGATATCTCAATCGTGTGATTACATGCTCATTTTTCTTTTTTACACAACCAGATTGTATCATAAAATCATACAATTCTTTAGATATACAAGCTAAGACCTATAGAGGAGGAGGGACATGCATAAACTGATTGGAGGGTGGAGGCAGAGATAAATGAGGGAACAAATTCATGTTATATATAGTCATTCCATTTAGTACCATTTAGGGAGCTTGGTAAGATCAAACCTTACAAACCAGGGCTGTGCAATCTTTTTTTCAAAATGTTGTCTTTCTTTGACATAGATATTGGTTTAATTTGTCTGATCCCAGGCTACATTAAGTCATATTTTCCTTTCTTTTGGTTAATCTGACATCCATGACCTTTGTTAGACCTATATCAGTATAACTGACTACCATCTTTTCTTTAAATGCTGCCATTTCACCCATTTCGCTTAGTTTTTACTTGCAGCAAGATTGATAGGACACAAGTTTTGGGAATCTTGATTGTATTTGTTTTGAGGGGAAGTAACTTGAAAGTCTATAGCTATTCCTGTGGTCTAGTGCAAACGTGAGTCAAAACAAGTCTTTAGCTATTCCTATGGTCTAAGACAAACATGTGAGTCAAAACAAGTCTTTAGCTCTTCCTGTGGTCTAGTGCAAACATGCAAGGCAAAACAAGTCTTTAGCTATTCCTGTGGTCTAGTGCAAACTTGAGGCAAAACAAGTCTTTAGCTATTCCTCTAGTCTAAGACAAACATGTGAATCAAAACAAGTCTTTAGCTCTTCCTGTGGTCTCGTGCAAATACGCAAGGCAAAACAAGTCTTTAGCTCTTCCTGTGTTCTAGTGCAAACTTGAAGCAAAACAAGTCTTTAGCTATTCCTGTGGTCTAAGACAAACATGTGAGTTAAAACAAGTCTTTAGCTCTTCCTGTGGTCTAGTGCAAACATGCAAGGCAAAACAAGTCTTTAGCTCTTCCTGTGGTCTAGTGCAAACATGCAAGGCAAAACAAGTCTTTAGCTATTCCTGTGGTCTAGTGCAAACATGTTTGGCAAGCTGTGCCTTTTTAAGGAGATTTAGTACAAATTTGGTAGACTGTGCCTTCTTAAGGAGATTTGGTACAAGTTTGCAGGCTGTGGCTTGTTAAAGGGATTTAGTAAATGCTTGGTACACTGCATCTTGTTAGGGAGATTTAATACAACAAAGAGCTAACCAGTGTCAAAATTAAATTCATGAGTCATTTCGCTCTGACACAGCTCTGTAAAGTATCGTACATGCAGTTACTTCAAAAGTGGGCTAATTAACATAAAAGGGGTGTGAACCAGTTGAAGGGCATCAATAACTAACATTTTCAAAAGCCGGTGATGATTAGTCATGGGGATTGAGATAACCGATGTTAAGTGGCGATTTTGTCCCTCTTTTGTGCTCAAGATACATGTACATACAAAGAAACAAACAAACAAACAAAGAGACATTGTACTGTGTTAGTGTTCGGCGACCTAAAAGAATCGACATAACTGATGAGAAAATGCTGACAAAGAGGGAATTTGGTGGTTCCACTTCAAAAACGTTGACATAACAGGGTTGGTGAGTTAACCAAGGTTGAGATAAGTGGATTCGACTGTATTATCATTTTTGGGGAGAGTTCGTGTATGATTTTTAATGTAAAACAATCCAAAATTTAACAATTTCACCGGGTTCTTGAAGTGTTGTGCCAAAATAAACATTATTGGAAATGTTACTTGTTACTGATCCATGAGTAAAGCCAGTAAGTCATCTTTGCGATTATATTCAATTACATGTATCTTAATAATGCATTCCGTTTAATATTCATCCGATAATCCAATTTCTTACATTAGATATGAATATATGCATATGTTCTTGGAAAAGTAAAATATTGTAAAACTCCGCTATTAATATGATCCGATTTTATAGACCCCCAATTATCATGTTATAACGAGGTTTCACTGTAATAATATTTGGAGTATTTGCATGCTGTTTATGCACAAATCCCTGACTAGCTTCCTGCTATTTTTTTCAGGCTTTATCTCAAAAATGGTACTATGGTAGTCACCTCTCTGACAAGATGCACATAACTTAAGTACTTTCAGTTTCCCATCATCATGTGTGTTTGTTGAACCTTACAGCCATTCTGTAGTTTACAGTGTGTACCTTACTCCTAGTATATCAGTGTATATATGTATATTCAGGGCGACTTTACTTCAAAAATAATTTTTTTAAATTTATCCTGCGTTTCTACATACAGTTCTATTTTATTTCTAAGTAGTACGTTAGTATGTTCACCATATCTCACTTTCTCTAATATCCTTATCCTTGAATTTATCAAGCAAATCATACTGACAGCTCATACAGCCTACATTTAGTCATAGTTAAACGATAGTTCATCACACCAGTTTCAGTCGTTGACTCTGAAGTAGAAGTTTTAATGATGCATGTTGGTGTCAGTATAGGTTCTTTCAATATATAATGTCTTACGAAAATGCCTTTTATAAGTTTAAAGTTGGGAGATTGCACTCCTTTAGTGTTTCTTATAAGCCAGAAGCTCATTCTCCAACATAACTCTTGTTTAGTTTTGATTTTTGCAAGTTAGTGCCCCTTGTACCTTTGAAAAAAAAACAACCTTTGGTAGAACTTATAACATCTACAAATAAATAAATATAATGTTAGCATAATGTTTCATTGATTGCAGATGATGGGGGCAATGAAGGGGCAGAGAAGTTTGAAGCGCTAGATTTACAGCTAGACGATAATATTTTTACACCTGTGGAGGCTTGTGGTGGAGAGTTCATCAACTCTCTCGGTAATAAAAAAAATTTTACAGATCTTGTAAAAAGAAAATTCATTTTAAAGAGGAACTTTTGAATACTAATTACATGTAATGTCTTTTCTTCTGAATTTAAAGTGATAATTATAATTATTTAATATATTCATGGTGAAAATGCTTTCCTTGTGTTTCATTGAGTAGTCTGCTTCATTTTGTATTCATTGTTAAGTCCAATCATCAGGATTTTTTAATATTATTATTAGATTGATTTTTATGTACACCTAATTTATATAGGTCTGTTTTGATATTTTTATTCATTTGAGCTATATAGATTTATGTATTTTTGGATTATATACACCATATTTATGCAGGTTTCATTTATATAGGCATAACTTGTATTGGTCTGATTTAAATAGATTTATTATGCCTAAGTTATAAATGTCTGATTTATGTAAACATGATTTATAGAGGTCTAATTTACATACTTTTATATTACATCTGCACTTTTATTTAACTTCACTTGGAATGTACAGTGTGCTAATCAAACTTGAATTTCCACTTCAAGAGCATTATTTGGTGTTGCCTGACTGCAAAGCTACTAAAATATCCTTACAAACAAAAATTGGTTTTATTAAACTTGCATTCATCTGAGTTTTGGTTTTATGGAATGTGTTCTCAATCCCTGTTATTCTAATATCTATCTCATCATCAGACATTTCTGGGTCTTTTGTAAGCATTTGATGTTTATATTTATTATAATACATTCTTTATTGATATTAGACTTTACAGTTAACTGAATAAACTTTGAAACCTACAAATGTACTTGCTGCTTATAAGATTGGACATATCTTGGACATATAAATGTCCAAGATTTATTTTTATACATAATATCACAAATTTAAAATTAGCAAACCTTTTTTCCCTTGATGATATATATATTAAATTTGAGAATATTCAGCAAGCATTATTCGTAACCTTTACATAAGATGTTGACTTTCCAGTGTACAAGAATACAGCAGAATACAGTAAAAATGCACATATACACTTTGATTGTTTAATATATTCTGTTTAATAAAATTGTATTCTTTCAATTTAGGAATAAATGTCATTGAAACCACATAAGACACCTCAGTATTCAGCACTCAGTAGTGATTTGTCCTACAGTGATGTGTCCAATGAATAGTTTGTGTGATTGCCAACTATAATGTTGCATTTGACAAGTTTCACTTTTGCAAATTAACATAATTCTCTTTATTCACTTGTACATATTGATAATAAATCACAATTTTTAGAGACTATTATTGTGCTTGAGAATGTCCAAGAGGATTGTGCATGAGAATGTCCAAGAGAATTGTGCGTGAGAATTTCCAAGAGAATTGTGCGTGAGAATGTCCAAGAGAATTGTGTGTGAGAATGTCCAAGAGAATTGTGCGTGAGAATGTCCAAGAGAATTGTGCGTGAGAATGTCCAAGAGAATTGTGCGTGAGAATGTCCAAGAGAATTGTGCGTGAGAATGTCCAAGAGAATTGTGCGTGAGAATGTCCAAAGAGGATTGTGCGTGAGAATGTCGAAAGAGGATTGTGCATGAGAATGTCCAAGAGGATTATGCATGAGAGTGTCCTAGAGGATTGTGCATCTACAAATGTCAGACTCCCTATTAGTGCATATATATTAATTAGGTGGCCTATTTTGCTTATCACTCAAATTCTCTATAACTATAAGATAGTTTTGTAGGCCTGATACCTAATCAAACTTAAAAGCTTCTTGCTATTTATGAGCACAAATTGAAACTGAGTTTAAATGGTGATGATAGGATTCGTGCTGTTTATATGCAGCAAATGTCTTTCAAATTTAAAGGAGATCCTTCTAATTCCCGCCACTACCTTCCTCTCAAAAACAAAGTAAACAAACTCTGATTTTATATATTTTCTTTTATATAGAATTTTTGTATATTACTTTTTTAACTGCTAAAGAAAACAAATAACACAACAAAATTAAATAATGTTAACATTTTGTACTTTTAACTAGTATTAGCATAAATTAATTCTTATTTAATTGGAATCAAACCACCTTTGGTTTAATAATCACATAACCATTTGTAGTTAAATATATTTATTTAGTCTTCATTAGTGTGTTTTAAAACATCCTTATTGTAAAGAAGACATTGGTAAAAGTGAAATAATTATCGTAATGGTTGAAAACATGTTTCAAGGTTTATCTAATTGCATTTGGCTTTTTGTCACCTGACATTTTTATTGAAGGAAGCATTTTTTGACTAGTTCTGTAGATATTATTATAGTGATATCATTTAAATAACAGACTTTGAGTGTTTTGTCATTGTTGTTTTTTTAAATATAGAAGGCTCTTCACTATAGTTATAGTGTTTAGTTTTTCTACATAGTAACAATGATCAGTTCCCTTTATTACTGATACATGATGACACAGAGTCATGGTTTCTCTTCTATACACAAATGAGTGCTTTGTTGTAATATGTACATATTATTTATAATTTGTTATATCTCATTATTTATGCCTCAGAGGTGTAGGAATTGCATCTCTTTCAAAAATAATTTGTGTATATATATATACAGTTTCCTTTCATTTCAAATTGCAATAGAGATATGAGATTTTATCCTTGTATTTTCTACTTTGAAGTGCACTGCTTGCATTTAAATCTTGGAGCGAGAGAGAGAGAGAGAGTGTGTGTGTGTGTTTTTTATTGATATTGTTTCTTTTGTTGTTTAAATCATCTGAGAATTATTGTGTATATGTTCAGAAACAAGAAAGTATAGTTGTAACAGTTAAGCTCAAATCTTTTATTGATAAAGGGTTATTAGAATGTATCGCACATCTGTGTTAGTGAGTACAATTAAATCAACTGATGCATTTGTAAGAATATAATAGTTCATGATTGAATGAAGCAGGTTGTTTATTGCTTTCGTTTTGGATTGTGTGTTGAATTGTGGTAGTTGTGGTGGTGGGTTTTTCTCCTTTTTTTTCTTTTTCTCTTTGGGGGTGAGTTGGTGGTTTATGACTAGAATATGCTTTCACTCATTCACCACGTGCTTCTAAATAGAATAAATAACTTCCTCTCAGGTTCTGATTTCACCATGCTTAAATCATTTGATTTGGGGAGAAGAATCTGGACATAACTGCCTTGACCAGGGTAGATTGTCTTGGCTTATAAAAGTATTATTCCCCATTGTCTGAAAATTTACAACTACTGCTTGTTTCTTTCAGTCTTAAGCAGTTAGTGAAAAAATAAACAAATTTTAAATGTGTTTGGGTTTTTTCTATCTCAGGTTCATCTGGAACGTTAGTAAAAAGCTATGAAGAACTTGTGAGAAAACATGTGGTATGTATTGTAGAAGTACCTGGACAAAATTTTATAAATGAAATAGGAATTAACATTGCAAAATTATTATTTTTAATCCCAGATTGTAAGATTACATGTATTTATTTACATGTAAGCTAAGTATGATACATTTTTCAAGTTATTGAGAATTGAAGCAAAATGTTGATATATCAGCATTTTTCAGGCTATTGAGAATTAAAACAAATTAGTAACAGCAACAAAATATCAGCATTGATGTATACCATCTACATTTTCTTTTATTTCAAACTAATTATTTTTTAATTGTTTTTATTGCAACCATTTAATTTCTGTGTAAAATATGATTTATCTCCCTCGAAAAATGTGCCACTTGTTATAACTATATTATTTATATAAAAAGTCCTCCTATAACATGATAGTTGTATTCCTGAAGAATGCTTTATTATGGAAAAATTGTATTATAGCAACCATTGATTCAATGAGAATTAAGAGATTAGGAATTAGTAGACTCAACAGCACCTGCAACATGACTAACAGTTCACTTAACAATTAATGTTATTGTTATAATTTTGAATGTTTGGTGCCTGTTTCAGTGTATTTGTAAGGCAAATCAGAGTATGCCATAACACTTGGCATGTTAGGACTGAAAAAGACTGTTGGTATATTGGTAACATTTGTTAGAAACGCCCACTCTCTGTGACACTTTGTCAGGATAGCATCAAAACCACTCTTATTTTATTTACTCAATTGCATTTTATTTAATGAGTACCAAAATGATACATTCATTGTGCTATAAAACTTCATTGTATAACAGAAATAATTGTCATATATATACACACATAAAACTGTTTTTGTCTTTTACCAGTAATATTTTCACAACTTATTGATTCATATTTTTATATATATTTGATTAATATTTTTTATATTTATTTGATTCATATTTTTTTATTATTTAACCCTTTTTCCCCTTTTAGCCAGTAAGTAATATTTTCACAACTAATTTATTAATATTTTATATATATATATATAACTGGTTTTTGTTTTTGACAATTAATATTTGCACAGTTCATTGTGTCATATTTTTTAGGAAAACTATATGGACAGTGCTGCAAAATTTGCACAGATTTCAGAAATCTCGAAAAGAGTAGCTGATTGGGAAGAAAAGATAACTCCTAAACTCCTGGAAGAGGTACTGTAGTTGGTTTGAAATGTTAAATATGCTGTAATTAATATCATTTTGAAAAGTATTTATGTATTTTCACAATACATTTGTTCCTTGTTTTGATTCAGAAAATTTTGTTTGTGTGTGTCATTTTTGTCTCTGCTTTTTCACTCTGTTGGGGTGGGGTGGGGAATTTTTTTAGCAATGAAAGCAACAATAAACAGCATTTTATAGGTTGGGAATTGGGTTTTTTTAATTTAAAAGAGCATTTTCTTTCATTTTAAATCTGTTACTATTTTTTTTTTTTTTTGGGGGGGGGGGGGATATAGTATTGAACAACAACAAACAATAATAACATTTTAGGAATTTTTTTAAAGGAATATTTAGGATTTTTAAGGAGTGTTCAGAATTTTTTTTTCAGGTGTATTGGTTTCTTTTCAGGAGCATTTAGAATTTCTTTTATGCAGTATTAAGGATTTTCTTTAGGATATTTTAAGTATGCTTAATACTTTTTGTTATTATATTTGCTTCAGGAACAACGTGATGCATTTGATATTCACCAATGTGGAACCAGTGTGCTGGCGGGGCTCCATAAGGGACAGAAAGTTCTATTTGCTCGCTTGGTTACTGGCAAACCAGTCTTCCAGATTTGCCGCATGTTCTTAGCCACATTGCAGTTGGTAGAGTCATACATTTTATTGTCTTTTCTTTTGTCCTCATTCAGTTGACACTTAATGATTGGACATCGCACAGATTTACATGCTTAAACATTGCCTTATCTATGTATAGCCTTTGCTTTGGGGTGAAAGATATCATCGAAAGGTAGAAATTTTGCTGCACTGTCAAAGCATTTTAATAGCAAGAGTTTATAGTAATGTTATCCAAGATGCAAATTAATGATTGCATTAGAAATATTATCTTTTTGCTGTACTGTTCAAGCATGCTAAATATTAGGAATTCATGATGGTCTTGTCCATGTTGCAAATAACCGATTGCTTTCAACATATAATCACATCATTGTTTGGTGCTTGTTTTATTCAGTAGAAAAATTTGCAAAAATTTTTTTCACTCATGATCATTTTCAGGCAACATTGCTTGTTTGTACACATTTAATTTTTAGGAGATTAGTGCAACCTCTGAAAGTAGATTCATTTAGACATTGAATTTACTGTACATTATTAAATACAAATGGCAAAATGTTTGTTTTACAGATCATTTATGCACACTACATTTCTTTAGATTTATTTCATATATATATTTATTATTATGTTTACAGCAGTACTTGTCAGACCTGCCTACCTTCCATTTTGAGTGGAAGAATCTCCTGGTCTTACCTCTAATCTCCCACTCTTCCACTTATGGAAGCGATTTTCTGCTTTCAATTTCATTTTCAATAATTTTCCGATCAGTTATGACAGGACAAAAAACCTGCTTGTCTTGTATACAATCACCTACTCTGTGTTGGCCAGCCAACCTTGTCAGTCAGTGATAGTTGTTATGTAAAATACTAGTGGGCTCCAACCGCCCTATAACTGCCAGCCAAAGATACTAAAATAATTATTGGTAGTTTGCTTCTCTGGTTGACCAATCATATCTATTGAAATGCACTCAATGTTCGGAAGTGTGCATGGATGTTTTAAATTTAGCACCTAATAAACGTCCATAAATTGGCTCTTTGTAGAATAAAAGATGGCGGACACAGAGTAAAATTATTGAGAATGAGATCAAAAAGGAATTAGAGAGGTTTTCAGAAGAAAATCAAATTGAAGGGGATAAACCAAAAGTGAAAAAACGCAATATAAACAAAAATACCAATCAGACTATCACAGAAAGTGTAATTATCTGGACTCGTTTCACGACAGCCAACTAGCGCGGTTTTCAACCTAAACTGGGTGGCAACTAGCTTAGTTGCCTTCTAAGTGCTATGTAGTGTTTCACGACTGCAACCTTGTGCGCGCGCGGCCTAAATTAGTTCGGAACTACTGGAGCACCTCCCTACCAGCTCTAACTTTCGCTAGCAGCGACCTAAGGTACAAATAGGCGTCACCCGTGCATCAATTCTATCACAGACGTAGGCAAAGAAGAAATCGTCCTTAGCGGGATCGTATATAGTTTAATATTCTAAGAAACAATCCACAGAAACATTTATGAATCACTATGAACATATATTTTATTTCTACCACCCATTTCTAAATATTTTATTTTAATGTAAATGTGTGTAGTTTTTATGCAATCTTGTGTGAAAGGAAAGCAGTTAATTAATTTTTCAATTCTGTTTCCACTAAATCCATGAATCTCAGGAATGATTTATATCTTTCATTAATTTTATTTATCTGTATATTCATTATAATGCAACTTAAAACTCTCTAAAGCTACAGATAAAAACAAAAAATGATTGTTTTATCATATAACTGGAAATTTTCATTAGTGGACTATTAAAGTATTAATAATAATATATCAATTTTAATTGGCATTAAGTTTATTTTAAACCAAATTATATTAGTGATAGTAATATTTGATCATATATAATATAATAAAATATACATTTATTTCATAATTATACTGTTAGAGTTTTGAAAAGAAAAGAAAAATATGTATTCTATTTTAGAATATTGTTTTAATATAAAGACTAAAAATGTGGTGGCATTTTAATTTTTTTATTTAAGTTTCACTGTTTTTCATTAAAAAATATATACAGTAAACTTTCAGTGCTACTCATCACCTGTCAAACTGACTTATGTGTATCTAGCTGTAACATTACAACTAATGATTATTTTTTTAATTAAAAAAAGAATGGCCATATATTATGTATACATTACATAGTAATAATGCATTAGTATAAGTTAATATAATTAATAGTAGAATTATATTGTTTTGGTTTTCTCAAAAATACAGGTTTTGTATTTTTAAAGTATTTACATTTATTTCATTGTTGTTATAAATATATTTAACTCTTACTTTCACAATGTATGTAAACACTGCCTGATGGGAAAAATTCATATAGATGAATATAAAATGTGACGTAACACTGGCAACTGCTGGATAGAGAAATAATTTGCTACTTCAGTTAGCATTTACAAAAAAATCTAGGCATTTAAATATTAATATGATGGTGACTCATGTCATATTTAACACATAGACATTTAAATATTATTATGATGGTGACTCATGTCATATTTAACACATATAGATATTTAAATATTATTATGATTGTGACATGCCTAAATGTGAATTGATTAAAATAATTATTAAGAAAAAAATAAATTATACAAACTGTCTTTATTCTTTGTTTTCAGTTTGCATGTTTATTTACTTTTGCATTTATCACATACATTCAAAGGTATTTTTGAGATATGATAGTTATTGTTTTATGAACATGAGAACTAAAATAAATAAGTATTGAAACAGTTAATAAAAAAAATAGAAAATATAATTTATGACTAAAACTGCAATTTTTATAATTTCTATACAAATGTTTAATTCATTTCTTGTACAAGGAATATTTGTGTCAAATGGCAGGTTATTCAATATTAAACAAATTATTATAGTTTATTCCTCAAACAACTGATTTAGTGTTTATAGTTTTGAGAATAGAATATAGCACTTTTATTTTGATAATGTGAATAAAAATATACATGAGTTCTCCACCATTCTTAGGGTATTTTCTTTTAGCAAGGTAACATTTTGCTTCGCTTGTTAGTTTAGAGACTTTAGACCATTTACAGCGAAGTTCGTCTGCTGACCGATGAATGGTAGAAACCACATTCACTGATATCAGCACAGCAACCCACGCATTCTTTTTGTCTTTGTTTGTGACTGAGCTCTTTAGTCGTGATTGTAGGATGTTTTTTTTCTGCATTCGTATGCCTCTATTAAAGCAACGATCTCTGAATGCGTGAAATTATCTTTATGTGCGCGATGATTTCCATGCTCGGCATCCATTGTTAAAATTGAATTGTGGGATAGATCTATTTATAAACAAGTCATGTGACGCTTCTAGTTGGCAACTACTTAGAGTGCTTCTAGTTGGCAGTCGTGAAACGCTACCTAGAAGTGACAACTAACTAATTTGGAACTAGCGCGCTTTTTGGGAAAGCTCCGCTCTAAGTTAGGCGGCTGTCGTGAAACCGAGCCCTGTACCCTACCAGAAAAGGGGAAACCTTTGTTTTCTGCACAACATGCAGATTAGACTTTAAAATTGCACATGTTAGACTGCATGATGTCATTAGATATTTTGAAACTGTATCACATAAAAGCAACGTGACTTCAGCCAAATTATTCTGAAACAGATGAACTTCAGCTACAAATCACAAGGGCTGAGGCAACTATGTGTGGTTTGATAGCTTTCAACAATCTACTTTGGCTTATGCTGACATTCAGTGGAAACCAGACAGAAAAATAGACAGTTCATACAGTTCATAGACAAATATGCTTTATATAAATCATTACAATATTGGTAAGTATGTTTACAAAAATTAACATTATTTGTTATTATATTGCATTTATTTTATATTATTGGTATTTCTATTAGAATGGCAGATTTTGCATAGAATCTTCCGCTTTTCATAAAAATCTTCTGGTTTTGGATCATTGATCTTATGGTCTGCTGAGGAGGAGGGTAGGCAGGTCTGACTTGTATATGATACTTTGTATTCAATTTTTAAAAAATGAAGAAATGTTAGTCACATTCCTCGAGATTAATAGAATACAGCCCTCATAAATGCTAGTTTCCTGATTGCTGATTAGGAAATCCCAATTATGGCCTCAAAAATTAAACCAGAATTTAAGAAATGCAAAACTATGTCTTGTAAATTGTCCATTTCCTTAGAAATAGCAATGGAATAACAGATCTAAATCCTAGTGTAGCATTGTTACATCCTCAGTTGTGGACAAATATTCCTCTACATTAATACTCACTAAGCCTGCTTATAGTTAATAATATCATAGCAATAAGGTCATATTTTTTTGCAAAGCATAACTATCTTTAGATCTGCACTTTCATTGCCTGAATAAGATCATACATTTGCACAGAGCATGACTATCTTTAGATCTGCTCTTACATTGCCAGTGACTAGGTATAAATTTGTGTGATAATAAAAAGTGGGAATGCTTGTCTATTTTAAGCTGTTTGCTAAATAAGCTGTTAAGGGAGATAAATTGGTAGTGCGTGCGTGCATGTGTGGAGCATAAAATGTTTACTAATGTCAATCATTAATACATAAAATTTAGAACTATAAGATTGATAATTATTGAAATTGCTCTCCATGTGAACATATTTTATAAATGTAGTATTTCTGATTTGGGAATTGTGTTGTTGTATTGTTCATTCTTTGTTTACCAAAAAAATCTTTGCTTATGTGTTATCTATGGTCTGAAATCATTGTGAACAATACAGGTCCATCATTCAACATTCTCTTTTACCTTGCCACAGTAATTAGCTTTCCATATTTATTACATTGCCTCAGTTCTTTACTATTACTGTTTGATTAAGATTTTACTTTTAAAACCATTCTTTGTCACTTGCATGATTACAATTTTACTTTTAAAACCATTCTTTGTCTCTTGCTTGATTACAGTTTTACTTTTAAAACCATTCTTTGTCTCTTGCTTGATTACAATTTTACTTTTAAAACCATTCTTTGTCTCTTGCTTGATTACAATTTTACTTTTAAAACCATTCTTTGTCACTTGCTTGATTACAATTTTACTTTTAAAACCATTCTTTGTCTCTGTACTTCACTATTACTGCTCAGTTATTAAAACCATACTTTTGCTGTTAGAACAGTTGTTTGCCTCTTTACTTCATTATTACTGCTTATTATTGCACTTTCTCCTCACATTGTTCCTGTTCTCCATTGTTTTTACACCCTACATTTGACCACAGCTGTCCTATGTTTGCCTCTTTACTTCATTATTACTGCTTAATTAAGATTGCACTTTCTCCTCACGTTGTTCCTGTTCTCCATTGTTTTTACACCCTACATTTGACCACAGCTGTCCTATGTGCACAGGCTAATGCATATAATGTGGAACTGACATGTCCTGGACACTTGGAAGAAGGTATGGACAAACTAGAGCTTCGTTTGCTGTCCACCAAGCGCCACTACGAGGAACTAGCAGAGTACCAAGCTCCATCAAGTAAACAATGATAATAACCTGGTGCTTTCAATGTATCTAGAGCCTTGAAATTATAAGGTCTACTGCTGGCACATTTGACAAAAAAAAGCAATATCGACAGTGCGGTACTTTTTTTTGTACAAGTCTATTAAAAAATGAAAAGTGAAAAATGTTAATTCAAAAGAATTATAACACACTAAGTTAATTTATTTCAAATTAAAAAATAAATATAATAAGAAGTTTTCTTACCTTTTTGTTGAACTTGCGAATTTATTTTACTTCACATTCAAAAATAAATAAATAATAAAAATCTTTCTTATCTTTTTGTTGAACTTGCGAATTTCAGAATCTTTTTTTTTTTTTACATGTCTACTAATAAATGAAAGGAGTGTATAATTCTAAATAGATTTTCAAAATGTTATTTTTAAAGTATCATAGATATTATAGATATTCTAAGTAAATTTATTTTATTTCACATTCAAAAATAAATAAATAATAAAAAGTTTTCTTACCTTTTTGTTGAATTTGCGAATTTATTTTACTTCACATTCAAAAATAAATAAATAATAAAAAGTTTTCTTACCTTTTTGTTGAATTTGCGAATTTATTTTACTTCACATTCAAAAATAATAAAAAGATTTTTTTACCTTTGTATTGAACTTGCGAATTTCTTTCTTTTTTTTAATTACAACCAGTCACTGGCATCATGGTCACCTGTGTCCAACATTTCAGCAGGGGCTGGTTGAATTTCATCTTAAGCTCACAATACATTACTTAGAATCCACAAAATACAGCACACAACTCACCATGAGAAAATTCAGCCTCGAAACTTGACATGGTTGACACAAAACATGCTTCAATATGGCTGCTCAGCTCAAAAGTGGGGGTGATAGGAAAAAAGGTGCCCTTTCAATGACATGATCATTCTAATTACAGTATCCAATGGTAGAATTTATAACAGATTGTCTCCTGAAGCCAAGCAAATCTTTCCTTCACTCTGGTTATTTTGAATGAATAGTGTCACTGAGACTGAGCGAGCATGCTTGTGGGATGGCACCTGTCCCCCTGGCATTCGATGGGTTAGTGCAGAAACCCACAGATTGCTTTGAATTGTGAACCCCAGTACTAGTGCATGGATTTGTGGGATATTTTACTAATATTAGGATGATTTACTTCAAGACCCTAAGAAAATAATAATTACAATGCAGTCTTTTATTAAATCTACAGTTACATTACTCTTATATTAAATCTACCAGTTCCGTGCAGTCTCATTTTATTAAACTTTGATTTATTGACCATTTACTTTTATCAAAGAGGATTTCATGTTCAGACCATCATGCTACTAAAATATACCCAATTGTACTTAATTTTATCAGACTTACTTATTATCTAAATTTCAATATTAATAAAAATAAAATTTTTTAGTTCCTACCCATCTGATGTCCAGCAAATATATCAAATATTATATGATTAGTGTTCAGAGTTACATGTAGCTTTCCCATTTGCTGGTCCATATCCAGTGTCACGTGCAGATCTAAAGTATGTTATATTTTAGTGTATTCACCAGCCAAACAATTATAATTTTAACTGGACCTCATTCCTTCCAATGATGTAGTTTGTTCACTTTCATAATTTGTTAACCTTGTCTATTTCTTAACTTTAAAATTATATCTTAACAAAAATCAACAGCAAAATTGGAAACTAAACTTTTCTCAGATTTTCTCAAAAAGAACCATGATCTTAAAAGTGCAGAAACAAAGTGCACATCAAACAGACGTGGATCTAAGGGAATTCTAACTGTATAAAAGATAAACAGTTTTGTTTTGAATTTTTTACAAAATTTGCTGTAAAAATGGAAATATTATATTATAAATCATCTCAGACAAATTTAAAGAATAAAAAATATTTATTGGCTCTAAACATGACACTGACAGATATTTTAAATGCAGGAATAAATTAAAGTAAGCAAGGAAGTCTAAAATGTAAATATTCTCATTGGTAATTTTTTTTTAGACTCGGAATTGAATCACTTAATATAGAGTATATTACATAAACTGTATTATGGCATTGCAAGAAAGAGAAACCAATCTGTCAGTTTTATTATTATCTACAGTTTATTATATGGGAAAAGTACAACGAGAATGGGGGAAAAAATCAAAACTCTTAATGCTATAGTGTTTAGAAAAAGGGGAGCAGAAAAATTACATCACTGAGCAACTTGGAACACCCCTCATTTCATTACCACAAAAAATAACTTGAGCACATTCTTGTTTAATTAATTTTTTTTTAAAATAAGCATCTCTATTTACTGACTATATACAATTGATCAATGATTTATATGTATTTGGTAACTTGCATTTGTGCAGTCTAGTTATAGTTTATGCATCAATCCCCGTCTTCACTTCATACCAGAAATGTTGTCAGTTGGCATTATTTGTATAGTTACATTGTACATGAATATACTCATTAAAGGTTGAAGCTTAAAATTTCAGTCCATGTCCGTGTGGGTGGATATATTGAACTTTGAATATATCAAGCCTTTTATGCAGGTTGTGGAGTCAGCCAAAAATTTCCAACTCCGACTCCTGTAATTTTAGAAATCTGACTCCTGACTGTTATTTATTACTATCATATGGCATAAAGTTATATACTTATCATGAGTATGGTTTAGAAGTAAATAAATGAAGCAGTGACTTTCATAGATTTCATTTTTAAACTGTTTTCAATTGTACAATAATACAAAGAAACCCTCAAAATATGTTAAATATATGATAATGTTTATCTAAATTGAATTGACTTTAAAATAAGATCACTTCTAATACTAGTAATAGGTCTGACTTCAGTGCTACTCTCAAATTGGATTTGACAATTCTGAAAACAGAAAACAAATGTTCCACAGTGACTTGAGTCTGTGTTAATGCTGTGACAGTCAAAGCAGCACTCTTGAGATAGCAAGGTGTTGCAATTTTAGCACTCAATTCAGAAATAAGATCAGTAACTCAACCTCTTTCAGTATTTGGTAAAAATTTATATATTAAATTTAGATAGATATGATGGAGTTTCTCTTTCTCTAAAATTTTCCAAAGATATTTTTCAAAATCTTGATCTTCAGGTTACTGTTAATGAAGATGAAGGTGGCTGAATGATATCATGTAGTGACCCATCTATTCTCCTTCTCTTGTAAACCTTTCATATGAACTTCTAATTCATACAGCAGCAGATTTTTTTTAATTTTTTTTTTTAGCTCACTATTTCAAATCTTCACAAACACTTTAACTTTCATTGCTCAAAATGTACTAAATCAACAATAAAAAATACTTTGAGATGTTATTTCAATATTTTAAAAGTCTTTTTTTTTTACCCCCTGCATGGTTCAAACATGGATCTGCCTTAGCCTCAAGTCTTGTAAAATTTGGAGTAAAGAGTCAGGACATTTTATTGACTCTGATTTCAGTAAAAAGCACAATTGACACCAACTCCATAGTCGAGTTGTTTGACAGTCCCATATAACAGGATTGCATCATCTATTGGGGATTAAAAAATAAAAATATAAGTAGTGAATTTGTTAAATAAGTTTTATTGTTACAGGTTTATAAAATAGTTTTTGTAAAATATAAGTTACGTTTATAAAATAGTTTTTGTTAAATATAAGTTACATATTTATAAAATAGTTTTAATTATGTATGCACATGTATGTGTGATTATCATGCTGATGCAAATTCAATTTATAGTATGCATGTGCAAAAATGCGATTTCAGGGTCGTTAAAATTTCCCCCTTAATAATCATTTTCTCCACCAAAGAAATTGATTTCTTTTTTCTTCCTAAATTTTTTAGGACTATCCAAATAAACTTTTAAAAGAGTTGGTATGTTGTTTTCTTCATGTGATTTGATTACTTTATATACTTGAAATGATTCTTTATCCTAAACAGGATTTTAAATGTATGCGCTCAGTAGTAATCTGCATATTACTGATTATATTGTGATGCTTATTTGTAATAAAATTTGCTTTGATAGTCGATTTTAACAAGAAAATATATGTATAATACTGAAAATAGTAATTGTAATTAAGGAGAAATGTATCTTTTATTTTTTAAATACTGAACAATACAATTATTGTACAGTCTGTATTTTCTCCCAAAAAAAATGCACAAGTATATTATAATCTGTTTGCATCAACAAATCCTTTCACATATTTAACCAAAACTATTTTTTTTTACTTTTAAAGAATAAATGTTAAACTTTAATAACTGGTGGTTGTCTAGAATTATTCTGTGTTAAGACTTGCTTTCTCTCTGTGTACACTTATGACTACTTTTCCCAATTTTTATTTTTTATCAAATATAATTATATACTAGACAGGATCTGAGCTAACTTAATGAGCAGCCAAAGTTTAGGATAGATGTATTGCAGCATATAAAGGGTACAGGAACACTGGCTAGCAAGTAAAATTATGTTAGCTTTGGCACTAATTCAAGTCTATTTTTAATGCTGAGATGCACACTTGTGAAAAATGGCTGGCTCAGCATTTTAATACTGAAAAAAAAATTATATAGTCTGTGTGTTGCACTCAATTTTTCTGATTAAAACAACTCTGTTCTTACTATTTTAAATAGTTTTCTTCACAGTGCATTTATATAATTAAATTCCAATGATCATTTTATATATATTTATTAACTGCTCAACATTTTCTATTGATGGATATTGATCAGTACTCTGATTTATACACAATGCTTGGCTCAGTTAACATTCTATTCAATGCTTGTTTTTATCAAATGCCTATGCAAGAGATACTTCAAAGTTTGCACTTTAAATTTTGGAAAGCCAGTATTGTTTTCCCCACTCTTCACCTTTAACCTGTAAATCACTTCTCTTCCAAGTAATCAGTCCAGATTTACATTATTCCCTTCACTGTTCTTGAACTGTCTTCTTATTAAAACTGCATGCAGTGTAAATTTGAGCAAACATAGAAACATACCTTACTGACATCATTCCCTCAACCCACCCAAGCTTACATCAGCCAGCTGACACCTAAATCATTTTGCTAGAAGTAGTACCTAATTATAACCTCGATGAAAACTGAGATCCAAACACTTTACTTGCAATGTCAACAGGAGAGCTTATTATCTTCTGCAGGTTTGCCCCAAATCAGGCACTTCTTATACAATTTGTAATAAGAAAACAAAACCCTAGAACATTAATAAAAAATAATAGGATCAAATTAACAGTAAGCCTGCTCCATTAGAGGCATACATAATGACAAATGGTCCAAGCAGTTTCTTGAATTACTACTTTTTAGTATGCAATTGTTAAAAATAGTTTCGCAATTAAAAAGTGGTGCACAATGAAACATGCAATTTTGGTATACTTAAATAGGCTTTGTTCACATGAAAGGAAGAGAATGAAAACTAAACCCTGGTAAAATATCCTGTGGCATAAACAGCCATATGAAAAATTCATTTTTAAATCTTTATTGTGGGAAAAAGAAATTTGAAAAGCACTTAAATCAGTAAGAATTTTAAGACATTATGGGGTTATAGTTACCTAGAACCAGGGTGCAAAAAGATTCTCCATTTGAAAAACATGACATGCAGAAATGCTACAATTAACCTTGTACACATTATAAAGCAGTTCTATGCTAATCAGCTTGTGCTGTACAGTATAATGGGTTATATAAATTTATTGTTTCGGATTATTTAACAGCAAGTACATTGCCAGTTAATGTTTCCTATCAGCGAAATTCTCTAATTTTGAAGATCATGATTCATTTTACAAGTTTTATTGCTTAGCACTTAAAGAATAGGCAGTAATACTTTCCTCCTTTGTCTGACAGGAAATCTTGCCTTAACTTAAATAAAAGCTGCAAGCAAAATAGTACCATTCAGTAGCTACAGTTTAACTGAACAATCTAGCATAAGTGAGGAACCCAGCACACAAGCCATATTGACAAAAGAAATTAAGTGATGGTAAATAATCATACTTTGCAGGCAATGTTTAATATTTATTCTAGATTATCTGAGTTATTTTACACCTATTTACCTTGTCCTTTTCCTTGAATCTTTGAAAATTAGACATAGTGGCAAGGCACTCATAAAATATTGCTGATCCTAATCTAAAAAATTAAGTGACTAGTCAGTTGTGAATAAAGGGCAGGTACAAGTTTAAAAAGTAACCTACTTTGCCATCTATTCCTTTCATGGAGCTTAGCAGTGCAATACAAGAAAGTTTAATGGTGCACTCAACAGTTTGTGTTCAGGATATCCAACACTTTTATATTCTTTATAAATATATAAAACAATGAAATGAAATGAAATGCCTATCTTGCCTTTAAAATATACCAAAATAAAAGTATTAGACATTTTCACTCAATATTTTATTGCTATAATCCTGTCACAACACATTAAACAAACAAGCATTTGTGGATTAATAAAAATAAATTATTTATTTATATTACAATCTTAATAATATATAACAGACTGAGTTAAAGGAATGTGCATCCAATCTTGCATCCATCCTCTTTCCAATCAAGAGAAGATAACATTTTGACTTTTAGATCATTGCTGAAAGATACAATTTTGACAGTCACTATGCCATTCTATGAAAAAAATAATAAACACCGACACAGTTCCCATTCAATTCAATTCTTCATAAAATCAACAATTAATTCTATCAGGTATTTATACTGTCCTAATGAAACTATTAACCAAAAATTGACATTTATTTATATTATTAATTGACATTTGGCAATTAAATTTCAAGCAATTTAAAAAAAACAACAACATAAAATTGTCTTATAAAATAATTAGTGAACTGTTCATCCTATAAATACTACAAACTTGCAGAAAACTGGATGATAACATGGATTTAAGGTTCAAACAATGAATATTTATTTCATGAACCCTTTTCCCATATATTATTATGTATAAATGTGTCTGCTTATAATCATGATTAGCATAAAAAGAAAAGTTTTTAAAAATAAATAAAATATTAAATTTTTGTCATTTAAAATCGTCCATATACTACCATAAAGACATTTTCTATAATGGTGTTCCAAGAATGCTAACAACATAAATATCAAGGATCTTTGCACAATCACAAAGATGTCAAACTAAGAGACATTCTGTATAGGATATCCAAGAAATGGCACAGTGGTTTAGCATAATCAAATGAAGCATCAACTTCTTTTTGTGACTTGTAAGCATTTCTTTGGGGTTTTTTGTGTTGAGTTTCATAAATTCTTTTATGGTCCAATTACCAATTCTGCACTTTTTGTGTGAAGTATATAATATTAATGCTTCAGATACATGGAGCCCCAGATGATTTATTAAAGCAAATCTTACACCTGTCCAATTCAATGTTTATTGTTAATATTTAAATAGTGCCATGCTGATGAACTGCAGTCATCTGTCTTGTAAAATCATGGTCTTGCTAAATCAAAAAACATCTGAGGAAATAGTTTAGAAGATATTTTTAGGGAAACAGTTTAGTCAAAGATATTTGGGGAAACAGTTTAAAACATCCTTCTTCAACCTTTTAACCCTTGAAATAATTTTCAGTTCTTGGGTAAAATTACTATATCTATGAGCTTAATTTTTTTCAATCACAATCCCTATGGGAACCTCCAGCAATCTCTCATGGAACTCTAGTTGAGAAACCTTGGTTTAAAAGAACTGTCTAGCAAAATTTGGGGAAAACATGAAGAAACTAATGTCTTTTTCAATACACAACCAATTTACTGTACAATGTATGCACATACTCACAAGCACAACCATACTTTTTCACTTATTTTAACTCCAATCAGCTTGATTAAAACGTTTAACACTTCAAAATCAAATTTCTCAGGAGTTTAATGACTGTTGGTATTGTTAAATAAAATATCCTCAAAAGTAAAACCCATTTCCTGATATCAATGATGTAAAAAATAAAAACCAAATTTCCCCAGAAGCCCTTGTAAATACACAAATCAAGGTATGCAGCTTAGTCTTATTTTTTTAAATTTCAAACTATACCAGCCACAAATTTATAAACAGTTTCAAAACTGCTACTGAAGTTTTGTGTTGTTTAGAATTTTTCAACAGAATGGGATTCTTTGTAATAGTTTTGTTTCATCTAAAATAATGGAAAATCAAATTAACAATTTTAGCACCTCTATCTTCTGGGAATACAATGCCTCAAATTAGGCAGCCTTAAAATTGTTTAAGACATCACACGGAATGAGTAATAAAATATGTGAATCTATTTTTAAATTAATGCACTTGTTATTTATGTCATAGAGGTCTCTTACAGTCCTTAAACTGTCTGTTAGGACTTAATTATCCGTATTTCATTAGCATCTTCGGTCAGAAATTTCAAAAATATTCTGAGAACTTAAGAATTTTGTTTTTAAAATGTTGAACTTTTGAAGAAAACCAAGCTAATTTATCACATGGAATAACACTGGAGAACGGGCAGGTACATCACAGCTAGCATGAAGAAAAAGCTGTAGAGAAGGTGCTCTGGGCCAAGTGTTGCAAAGTGTTGAGCTGATTTCGTTCAAATTGACCTGTAACAAATGATTGCATGGAGCACATTATCTTCTCAATACATAATTCAGTACTCTATGAACAGTTTTCTCTAAACACACTGATAAAAATTAAAAGTCAAAACTACACCATTCTACTCTTATAATTATGTGAAATACAACAAATTTTATTTTATAAAACAAATAAATTTGTTTTTATAATATTTTAAAATGTATAAGAAAATCAACATGATTATTTTGCTTTAATTCAATGACAGGTTTCTAATGTTATATAATTATAATTTATAGGAAGCAGCACAATACTATGCCGGCAGCAATCAATATAACTACACATTTTCATTCACTGATTTCTCAACAACCAAAGCATTAATTCAAAATCAAGCTTAATGTTTATTTCTTATGTTTCTAAATTTGTATGTGGAAAGTACACAGATTGAATACAGTTGATTTAATATTCACGTGTGTTGAGTTTTGTCCAGCCGATTTACTAGTGCTGATGATTTATTCCATGGCATGCTACCAGTGCTATGATTGCTATAACTATAAGAGCAATACTAATTTTATTTTCTTAACCTATTTACTTAGGACAAGGGAGATTTTACAATGAAAAAAATATTACAAATGCAGGCTATTATATTAGATACATGTTGACCAATTTTGGAGGAAGCTAAGGAAAGCTAAACTGTAATCACCACCCATGAAAATAGTTGTCTGACATCAAAAAGCTATATTGTAATCACCATCCATATAAGACACACTTGTGCAAGTTAACATTATCAGTGTGCCTTTAGATGCTGGTTGGCAAAGCATAGAACAAAATATCAACAAGACGTGTTTATACTAGGAAAATTTAATTAAATGATGCTAGTTAACCTGTTTAATCCTCATCTGAGCTGCCCTCTTCTCTTGACCTGTCAGCAGCAATCTGCGCCCAGGTCAACTCCATCTCCGGACCATCATTGCCTTCATACTCATATCGTCTGTCTACACCTGCACCACATCTGAACGTCACCTGCAACACAAAATTTAACACTTTATTCACAGATTATTTTATTTAGGATTATAATCATTTATTGACCTCTAAAAGTTTCAATTTACTATGCAATGCAACTGATACTTAAATAATAATAATAAATAAATAGGTTTAATAATGAATCTGGTTACTAAAAGTGTTTCATAATAGTCACCTCAAAGCTTTTTAAAATCATGATGCAGTTTAATCTGGAAATGATTGATGCAAGTGAAGGGGAGGTACGGGTTATAATGAGAAGAACATAGTGTTTTTGTTGGGTTTTTTTTTGGGGGGGGGGCAGAACGCTTCAGGCTTGCACTGATTTCATGCTATAATACTAAATAGTGAGGTTAATTAAAAGACATTTATCCTAACACTATAAATATTTATATAAAATATTATTGTTTTAAAATCTATCAAACTAAGTACAAGTTTACAACAACTGATAGCATATTCCACATTATCTATTTATAATTGTGACTAAAGGTATAAAATAAATAGATATTGATTTCACCTTCACTGGCTTTCTCTCAGCCTTTGGTGTCTTGTAGTGTCTGTCCCAGAGTGCATTTACTTGCGGACATTTCTGACTAGTTACAGCATTCTGCCCTGGCAAGAAGTCTGCCAAAGAGCCTAAATGAAATCCCATATCCAAAAAATCCAACAGATCAGCACATGGAGAGAGACAAGTTTCATCTTCACTGTCACTCCAAATATCTGATTCAGATAAGCATGTAGCAGTCATTGTTGGGCCTTCAGAAGTTGAACCACCAGGAAAAGACTGAACAATATCAGAACATGCAGCACTTGACTGTTGCAATGGTGGCTCAGGACAGCTGCTGCTTTTATTCGTTTTAAGTTGTTCAGTTTTGTCACAACAAACTTTACTGTTAGCATTAGTAACAGCTTTATCACAGACATCAATGCCATTCTCAGTACCCGTGCACATATTGAAACTTTGTTTACAAGCAATTTTAGATTTTGACATTTTTGCATTTGTAGATTTTATTATAGGTACAACAGTTTTATCGAGAGATTTAAGAGAGTCTTGATTCTTACACTTAGATTCTGCAAAGATATGGTCTTTCGTGATGGTGGAATCTGTAAAATCAGTACCAGGAGATTCTGGGCACAAGTCTGAATCACTCAAACTTTTGTCTGGGTGTGAAACATTAACACTCTCATTTATGCTTATACAGCAGCTGCTAGTACTGTTTTCTGGGTTCACATCTAAATTATTATTGACAGGCAGACTGAAATTAGAGGTGACTGCTGCCATCTCTGAGTCCACTTCTTTGTCATCAGATGGGGGACAAGAGAACTGATGCAGGTCTGCCTCCTTTACATTTGCTGTTAATTCCAGTTTGCCTTTGGACTGCATGGACTCAGAACTGGAATATGATGGACAACCATATATTTTCAGCTGTTTATGACTACTAACATGACTTTGACTAGATGTTTTGGATTCAATGGCATGTGAATCATTCAAGTTGGTGGCACTGTAAGATTTAACTTTAGCACCTAGTGCACAAGAAGGTATGGCTGAGTATTTCATATTGCTGGTATTAATAACAGTATCACTGACAGAAGAGCTAGACTTTTTATGTCCACTCCAATGACTATTGTTTAAAGGAGACTTAACTGCACCCCATGCGCAGATCTGCGACTGAAGCGCGCTATACCTATATACATGACATGGAAAGACACCAGGTTGAAGCCAAGGGTAATTGTCACTGTTTTGACCCCACTGGTCATACCGATTAATTTTTGTTACCAACTGTGGCATCTTGTTGGTCTTGGAATACTTGACCCCTTTATCAGAATGAAATCCATTCATTTCTGTTACTGACCTGTGAAAAACTTCATCCAAAACGGGTACTACGTGTGATGGTGTGGGTTGTAAAAATTTACTGGCTCTGTGGTCTTGTGTTGGCAAGAAGCGTGAAACAAGGTTACCTAAGAAACTGTTTGTACTTCGATTCATTCGCATATACCCACTATTCACTTTCTGCTGGCCCATTTTTTCAACTGGACCAAGTCCTCCTGATGAAATTTCACCCGTACTGTCCAAGCGTAGCAAAGGTGGCATTTTACGATAAGCTATGTTACTTGTTTTACTATCGACATTTGCTTCGTATCGAAAGTCATGACCATATGCTGCCTTCATCACCAAATCTTTGAATTCGCAAAATTTAATAAACACAATAGTTTCTTATAAATCCATGTCTTCAAACGAAAGACATTCATTAAAATGTACAAACCTCTGTGGGAGAGTAAGCCAAGAGGAACCCAAAATTAAAATAATCGCCGGTGTGTCTCCTGTGTATTTTTCGTCCCGAAACTTTAACTGTCTGGTTCTCTGGGCTTGTAAAACAACGAATCCTCGATTGCTGAGTATTATGTTTCGAAATGATGAATCCATTGTTGACGAAACTTTAGTTAAATCGATGCTTTAGTTTTGTTTCTGTCTTGAAATGAAGATAAATGATACATTGAAGCCATGCCTGATGTTAATGAAGGCCTGTTCTGTGACGTCACTGTAAAAATGCGCTTTGTAAATTAGTTCCAAATTTCTTCTTCTACTGTTTATATTTTCTAAAAACAAATAGAATAATTTAAGTGCCCTTTGATTAAAATAAAATCTCATGTGAATTAACTTATAAATTTAATACTTAGAATAATATAAAACTATTTGCGTAATAATTCATGATTTGCGTAAATGAGTCATTAGGTATTCACAAATCATCGCTTAGATTGCATCAGCCAAGTAAAACTGCGATTTACCCTGAAAATTTGAAAAATAACTTAAAAATTACAAATGTTAATCATTCAGTGTAAACTGTATTTAATTAACATATCAAATTTTATATGCTAAATAATATATTTTAACTACTTGATTGATAAATACAATGACAATCTACGTATTTTCTCGGAAAGCTAAAAATAATTTTATCCGCCTACTAACGGTTTTAGGAAATGTATTTTCGCAAGCGATCAACTCAACAAATCTCATTACATATGCTAATGTTAGCATATACAAAAATATAATATCTCCCGCGTCTAGGACATGAACATTTTTTAATTATTTGTGTAAGCCTCAGATTTGCATCATTAGTTTTATTACGTAGCCGTAACTACAATTAGGGCCTATTCCGCGCGTTTACGAAAATTGTAAATCAAGATTTTATGTTTTGGGTATGAGCCTGAAAAAAAAATAGTTTGTTTACTTCCCGTTCAGCGAAAACATAATTGCGTTCACTTTAAAATTCTTTTATTTATTTTCAAAGTGCATTTTATACGTACTGTTATTATTATGAAGGAATTCATATAATTTTAAATAATTAATTTCATATCTTTCGAAATTATTTTTTTTATTAATAATCTTTTTGAAATCTTAGTTAAAAAAATTTATTAAAATGCTTGTTGTATGTTATTTTAAAAAAATAAAGACTAAGTAAGGTAAGATAATTCAATACTGAATTTATTTGTTGTTTACTTAAAAATCGCATGTACAAGAAACACTAATACCTCTATAAGTCTATATGAATCACCTGTCTATTGGTTATTTGGTGTAAAATGTTAAAAATGTACTTTGAAAACTTTTTTTAAATCATACCAATTAACTTTTTAGCATATGATGTACTATTTCAAAATAGAATTTTATACTGCCCCTGGAAAATTAAATGTGTTATTAATACTGTAATATAACTTCGCATGAAAATAATTATATAATAACATAACTTTAACTTCACATTTCTCAGATAATGTATAGATGAACATATTTGAGAAATTTCTTACGAGGTGATCCGTGGCTATTTTTATGCTCTGGACAAAATAAATTCCGCTATGGCTATGAATAACCCTTTGTCGATTAGATATTTGACCCAAATATGTTGTGTTGGAGTGTTCAGATTCAGTCATTTAATAAAGACTTTTGGGACTACCCAGTTTTATTAGTAGCGGTTTTTTTTATTTTTTAAGTCAGTAATTGGTAATGTTTAGAACAATAACAGCATGCTTAATTTTATCGCCAAACGGTACAGGGAATGGGATTTGGCCGATGTTCTTCACCGTTTTATTATTATTTATTAATTTAACTGAAAAAATTATGTTCGGTAAATTATGCTAATGCCATATCTGATTGAAGATTAACAAATCTTTTTTCCATACTCCACGGAGCTGATTTCTGTCGCAGTTAAAGACCAAAGCCGATAATACATATTTTCGCAAAAGTGAGAAAGAGGACCACGAGATACAAAATAGCCCAGCTGGGACACATCTGATGAAATGAGTATCAACGTTAAATATAATTTATATTGCACGATTATAATATTTTTTATTTACAGGTCACCCGATAGACAGTATCAGTCGTAGACATACACAAACAAAAATTGGCAAAGTTTGTTGAGACTTTGTTTAATGTTGGCTGTGTGTGGTGTCCTGTGTAGGTTTGTGTATGTTGTCGCCATGCTATGCCCATAGCATACTCGTCGTTTTTGCGCTGAGTCGAATCTGATGGTCATGCACGTAGCACAAAATGACCTTGTAGTAGGTCGAATCTGATGGTACGTGTAGCACGTAGCACAAAATGACCTCGTATTATGTCGAATCTGATGGTACGTGTAGCACGTAGCACAAAATGACCTTGTAGTAGGTCGAATCTGATGGTACGTGTAGCAGGTAGCACAAAATGACCTCGTATTATGTCGAATCTGATGGTACGTGTAGCTGTAGCACGTAGCACAAAATGACCTTGTAGTATGGAATCTTGAGTAATCAGCTCTGTCCCATTTATGTACTGCATTTTCCCGTAGACTACATGGATGTTTCATGGGAACTCCACACACACACACACACACCCGCCAAAAGACTGCATGATCGCAGCAAGATAAGTGTGTGATGGGGAGATATGTGACTTGTTTTAACAGTGGCAGTGACTGTTTCAAGATATGTACGCGAGTGTGTGTATTTGTGTTTCTGAGTACAGTATGCATGTGAGTGCGTACACATTTGTTTCTGGGTACAGTATGCATGTGAGTGCGTACACATTTGTTTCTGGGTACAGTATGCATGTGAGTGCGTACACATTTGTTTCTGGGTACAGTATGCATGTGAGTGCGTACACATTTGTTTCTGGGTACAGTATGCATGTGAGTGCGTACACATTATTTTGTTTCTGGGTACAGTATGCATGTGAGTGCGTACACATTTGTTTCTGGGTACAGTATGCATGTGAGTGCGTACACATTTGTTTCTGGGTACAGTATGCATGTGAGTGCGTATGCGTGTGTACATGTGAGTACACGCGCATTTCTGAGTACAATATACACGAGTGAGTATATGTTTTTTCTTAGTACAATATACACGTGAGTGAGTATTTGTTTTTTTAGTACAATATACACGTGAGTGAGTATTTGTTTTTTTAGTACAATATACACGTGAGTGAATATTTGGTTTTTTTAGTACAATATACACGAGTGAGTATATGTTTTTTCTTAGTACAATATACACGTGAGTGAGTATTTGTTTTTTTAGTACAATATACACGTGAGTGAGTATTTGTTTTTTTTAGTACAATATACACGTGAGTGAGTATTTGGTTTTTTTTTAGTACAATATAGGCCTACACGTGAGTAAGGAGAGAGTTAATATTCGTCACAGGTAATTGACAGATTACAAGTTTGTTTTCTCCAGTTAGGATTTCTGGCAGGATTCCTTGCACATTGACACGTACTTTGCTAAATTGTGTTAAATGAAGACATAAATGTATTAATTTTTCTGGTTCAAGATATAGGTTTCAGATGAAACTTTAAAGAGTGTGGAGTTACGTTTGTTGTAAAAATTGTATCGTGCAAGTTTACGATTATAAAGATGTGCAGACTAGGCGGTAAAAGACCGTCATAAAATACATGAATCCTGTTAGAGTGAATTCTGTGAAATGAAATAAAATGTAAATAAACTATTTGCGACAACACAGGTTTTTGACAGTGTAGACACGAAACTGAAAGTGGAAAAAGAAAAAGAAAGGTTTGTAGGCATTATCACTCGAGAGAATATAAACATAACAAAGCATGAATCCACGGAACTGTCTTTTTGCTCTCAGTCTCTCCCTCCTAGTCTCTCCATCTCTCCCTCCTCCAGTGTCTTCCTCCCAGTCTCTCTTTCTGTCTCTCCATCCCGGACTCTCCTTCTAGTTTCTCTCCCCAAGTCTCTCTCTCTCCCTCTCAGTCTCTCCCTCCAAGTCTTAATCTCCCATTCTCTCCTTTCCAATCTATCCCTTCCAGTTTCACACACACACACAGTCTCCCAGTTTCTCCCTCACAGTCTCTTCCCCACTTTCTCCCTCTCAATCCCTCCCTCACATCTCTCCCCCACATTTTCTTCCTCTCAATCTCTCCCTCCCAGTCTCTTCCTCAATCTCTCCCTCCCAGTCTCTCCCTCCCAATCTCTTCCTCTCAATCTCTCCCTCCCTGTCTCTTCCTCTCAATCTATCCCTCCCAGTCTCTCTCCCAACCTCTTTCTCTCAACCTCTCCTATACAGTCTCTCCCTCCCTGTCTCTTCCTCTCAACCTCTCCCCAACAGTCTCTCCCTCCCTGTCTCTCCCTCCCAGTCTCTTCCTCTCAATCTATCCCTCCCAGTTTCTCCCTCTCTCTCTCCCTCCTAATCTCTCTCCCCCTTCTCTCCCTTGTATTCACTCCCCACAGTCTCTCCTGTCTCTCTCTCTCTCCCAGTCTCTCCTTTTCAGTCTCTCTCTCCATTCTCTCCCTCCCAGCCTCAGTATCTCGCTTCAATTTTATCCCCCCTTCCCTCAGTCTCATCCTCTCAATTTCTCCCTCCCAGTATCTCCCTTCCAGCTCTTTCCCCTCCCCGTCTTTCCCTTCTAGCTGTCTCTACGGTGCGCCCCTTTGATTTCAAACCACACAAACGCTGTGTGTGTGAATGTAAGGGGCACTTCCGGCTTCCGCCGCTTTCGCGCAGGGAAGGGACGGGGGGGGGGGGGATACTGTTACTGCTGTCTACGTGGTCATTGCAGTAGAATTTTTTTAGTTGTCTTGTGCGTTCCTTGAAGTTTAATTTTTTAACACCTCTATCATATCGTCGCGCTTTTCATCCATTGTCTGGCCGGTAAAGGAAGAACGTAGACCGGTATTCCGTGGCAATGGTTGTGGTGGATGTTGTTACTGTCGTTACTGTTGTTGAAGAGGGAGGAAGGGGTGTCTTAAAGAGCCCAGGCTGGTAGTACACCAAGTCTTTATCTAGTGTGTACGTGCGCACGGGATGTTCAAACCTCTGGCCTCCTCACTGCTGGTGTTATCGCTGATGTTGTGACTGTCCCCAGTGTCCGTTGGGATATAAAAAAAAATGGGCGCTGGCGGCCATTGGAGATGGTTGAGCATCAGCTGAATTATGCCCGCAATCGGGTGGTTGAAATATCCCAATTGCGAATACTGCTGCGCATAGTACTGCCATTGTTGTTGTTGTCTACGTTTTTGGTGGTGACTATCTGTGGCGTTGTTGTGGCTGCTGTTGTTGGCGCATTTATTGTTCTTGCTGTTTTCGTACATGCTGTGGTGTGCGCTGTCTTTTCTTTCTATCTCGTTTATTGTTGGAGTATGGATTTCTGGTGTTAATGAAGTAGAAGGTGTTTTCTTGGTGGCGTCTCTGGTAATTATGAGAGCGGTGGGGCTTCAAGCACCTTTGCAAACTCTTTCAGTTCGCTTTCAACTTTGGTCTCAGTCTGTTTGTCAGATGTTTTTATGATATCCGTTTTGGTCTCAGTCTGTTTGTCAGATGTTTTTATGATATCCGTCTCTGCATTATTTTTTTCTTTTATTTCTGTCTTGTTCGTCTAGGTGTTGGCAATTCTGAAGTCTTTCCTTTTCTTGTCATCTTTTTTATTTGTTTCTCTTATCTGTATTTCCTTTTTATTGTTACTTGTATCTGGATTTCAATAAGCAAACAAATAAATATTTAAAAAAAAGGGTTATCTTTGATTCACAGAAATAAATGTGGCCTCTGTAAGTTTATGCAAAGTTTTCATTGTGAATGAATTCCTAATTTGATTCTCTTGTTATTTATATACATCCATAAATCAGTAGTGGGGAAACACTGATCCCTAGGTTACTGAGCCTCAGGTTCGAACACCGGCCCCATTCCCTGCAACTGTTCAGATGTAGTTTGCAATTCACTTTTAGTGACTGTTACCCCTTTCAACACGTCCACAACCTTTTTAACAAGTCATTAATCCATTTATGGCATGATGCAGCATGAAATCACCCAGTCGCAATTGCGAACATAAAGAAATGTTTAACACAAAATGAAAACATCAAAGAAATTAATAAATGAATAAAGATAAAACTTTAGTTATTAAAACAGGCATAATTTGCCCAGGACTTTATGACAGTCCTACATCTTCCCAATGCCTTCCTACCATTTATCATCCTCACAGATGCATTGCGAGTAGGCATTGCAGCATTTTTGTTGCAGGAGACCCAGAGGGTGAAATAAATCTGATACTGATAGTGTATGCCAGCCATAAATTTTCTAACTCATCGCAAATCGAATGCTAGGCAGTGGTTTGGGTCATAAAGAAATTTCAACCCTATTCGTATGGTTACAAGTTTATACTGCAAACATACTACCAATTGTTCATTTATTTATCCAAGGCTAAACACTAAAATGCATGTTTTATGCATGCATTGGTAACTCTTAATGCAGCAATAGTGTTTCCACATAGAGTACTTATACATTGCAAGGGAATGCAACAATGGTGCAGATTTTCTTAGGGTCTGATGAATGACAGACGCACACAGTCCTCTGTATATGTGTGTGTGTGTGTGTGTGTGTGTGTGTGTGTGTGTGTGTGTGTGTGTGTGTGCTTCAACCAGTTATCCAGCTAAACCTAGCCTTAAATTAATATCCACTGACCCATTGAACTTGCTGTCTTCTTGAGGTCAACACTTGAATTTATTGGTTTGTAACTTCAACAGTTCCAATTCATTTCTCTTAAACTAATTCAGTTTGTCTAAGGTCTAAGCAAATGATCACCCTAATCTGCTCACTGTATTATAGCTTCATTTCTTTCCCTAAGATTCATATAATGTTCTCTAAAGTTCATCTAACATTTTCTAAGGTTCATATAATGTTCTCTAAAGTTCATTTAACATTGTCTAAGGATCATATAATGTTCTCTAAAGTTCATTTAACATTGTCTAAGGTTCAAATAATTTTCTCTACGGTTTGTAAATTTTTTCTCTAAGTTCATATGATTTTGTTAATTTTACTAAAGTTTGAATATATACTATATGGATTCATATAATTTTCTCTAAGGTTCTGTGACCCTAAGAAATAATTTCTGCCTAATTAAGACCTAGATGTTGATAGGTATTTAATTATTTCAGCTCTTTATGAGCTGAACCTGAGAGGAGGGGGTGGTTTCCGATCTCTTAAGCATTTTAAAAGTTAAACATGTAGTCATGGTGCAGCCAACTGACAGTGGACAGGGAAGGAGTACTTCCGACTAGACTGTTAAGTGCAATCAAGCGAGGCAACTGTCAGACAGCTGGAGAGGGAAGGGTGCCCTGGCGGTTCCTTTATAGTAATGTAAGTCTCCGGTCGGAAGCGTTGAGAGGATCGCGTGGATGTGAGCGCAGGTGTAAAATGGTGTAAACAAACAATTCTGGTCATTTGACGCATGAGTCAATAAATACTTGCCTTGTTACAATCACTTGTGATAAAATATTCTTGGAGTCCAGTAGAGGCATACCTATAGCCAGTGATAAGACGTCTGATCAATAATGTGAGAATGGACTTAGAATAATTTTATGTTAAATTTATTGTTTATGCATTTTGATTGACATATGTCAGATTTTTCTTTGATTCATTAAAAGGTATAGTTTATACATGTATTGATGAATGAAATATGTAAGAGGGTGAAACTTGCAGATAATATGTCAGATTTTTCATTGATTCATTAAAAGGTATAGTTTATACATGTATTGATGAATGAAATATGTAAGAGGGCGAAACTTGCAGATAATATGTTAGATTTTTCATTGATTCATTAAAAGGTATAGTTTATACATGTATTGATGAATGAAATATGTAAGAGGGCGAAACTTGCAGATAATATGTAAGTTGAATGATTGGTGAATTATGAAATTTTGTCTAAGCACCACACTCCTATGTTGTTGCAGGGGTGTGCCTTCTTCATTCCTTCATTCCATCTTCATTCAGCCACTTTTTTTTAGATACAGCAACAATGTTCAGCTGACGGCTTGTCTTTGGGTTCTGGTACGTGAAACCTGCAACATGGTTAGGTCTAGAGGGTTTCTATCAGACTACTGTCTACCACAGAATTCCAGGGTAGTGAGAACAGATACTACAAATGCCAATTGCTGTCCTAAATTCCGGATGATCCTATTGTACTCAACAGACGGTGAAATGAGTTGAAATGGCTGGTATCATGTTAACGACAAATCTCTTCATCAACATCTTCTCTAAGACACAGCATTTCAGACCTGGTCACGAACTTAAATAATAACTAACTCTACTTTTCTCTCTTTTCCAATTCATTAAAAAATCGTAACTCTGATTAGAGATTGTTTCCCAGGGAGTTGGTGTAAAATATTGATTGCTTACAAGTGAAGGGACTGACGAACACTAGAACATTTAATGCAAATAAGTGAACTGTTTTCGAACTTATTCGTATTTTCGTGATATGGATATTATGTTTTTTATAATAAATCTTTTATCTTTTGTTAGATCCTTCTTATGCATGTGCCTTGATGCATGTCTGGAGTAGTTAGTGGGTGGATGGGGGTTTGGATGATGTCAAATGTTTGGATGAAAGGCAATATTGTGAGATTAGATTACTCCCTAAGAAGTTCCCCCTGAGAACAGAACTTATGTGTCATTAGCGCGTTTACTTATAGTGGTATGTGAGTGGAGAATTCATGTTAGGAAACGAATCCTAAATTTAACCACTGTTAAGTGATTATGATTATTAATGATAAAAAATTCATACATAATGAATATTAGAGGCCAAACGCATTAGGCGGTCACAGATTCATAGAATTTTTTCCTACGGTTCGTATATATTTTCTAAGGTTATATAATTTTCTCGAAGGTTCATGTAATTTTTTCTAAAGGTCCTTTTTTTCTAAGCTCCCCTTCAGTTGTTATTTGCTGCATCTTCATTTAGTTTGAAATAAATCTTTAGAACAAAACATTGAAAAATCTTTTTCAATTTTGCTCGAGCAATTGGGTGATGTGCATTCTTTTGCGCAACACATTTTGCCTTGTTACGAGTTGGAGTCTGACAATTTGAGAGTTTTCCTGACAGATATATCCTTGCTCCAAAATAAATTAGATGTTAAATCATATTATGCCATTAATCCTACTGCAACCTTAAACAGCCGGCGCTTGCGACACGTCTATTTAGCACAACCAACCACATCTTACTATCGTTTACCGCAACTCCCGCAATTACCGCTCAATCTCACCACATCCCACTCTAGATTACCGCAACTCCCGACTATATATGTCACAGAACAATAGTATGCATTGTTTAAATTTTAAGTACTGATTAACAGTATCATTAGATATACTAACTTAATGCATAGCTGTATTATTTATTATACTGGTGTAAAATGTCAGTTATATGATAGTTAATAAGCGCTTAAGCGCTTACCACAACGACTCATTACAACACGCATAATTTCTTATCATAGACCTAAAAAGGTCTTTCTTGGTCTATGTTCTTTTCAACACGTATACTAGGTTAGAGCTATTACAGTATATGGATAAATTACATGATAATAATATTTAAGAATGTAAGGTTTGCATGAATTAAATGAAATAGAAACTTGTTTTTATTGATGAATACTATCAAAACTAAAAGCGTCCCTTAGGCCTACTTGATTTAGCTTTGTTTGGTGGAAGTTTATATGTTTAATGGCGGTTCAAGTAAGAAGATCTGTACATTTATATATTATGTTATTTAATGTCACACATCTAATAAACTTGTGCTTCTTGTAATCTGCATAGATTGTGCATGAATGCAGGACGGATATAATGCGGTGATTGTTGTGTCTCTGTGCGCGCGTATATGTGTTAATGTGTATAAATTCGTGTGTAAGCGCGTGTCTAAATTGGTGTGTGCGTGCATGTATGTATAGTGCTGGAACCAGAGAGTGACGAGTGACAAAAAAAAAAAAAAAAGAAAGAAAAAGAAATATTGCATTATGCTGTTAACAGGTAGCCACTGAAGTCTAGAGAAGTTAGTACATACACGGTTATAAGATTCATAAAGAGCCATGCTATCAAACTAACAACCATTTATAGTAAATTCAATTGCGTCTTAAAATCCGCTTTAGAAGGTCAAAAGGTCAACCTTGTTCTGATGATTTTGCGACCATACAGTTAGTTAATCAGCAAATAATGTTTATTTATTTAAAATAATTTCTAGAATAATAACGCACACATTATTTCAATATAACCATCGCCAACATCAACAAATGAAGCTTAAGACATCTACAATACAAATAATAATTTTTGCATAATGTCATAACTATTTTGCATGATAAATGCAAAAGCCAACAAAATGGATAGTTAGCATCTTTGTAATAATTTATTGAAGAAAAACGTTACTAATATTAACAAAATATAGGCCTCGTATTATTTTGCATTTTTGTTGTTGCTGTAAACAGTACTGTTATTGCTTGCTGGTTAGGAGTTACATTAATAGAAATTAAAGTCTTCAGTTCAAAGTGCTGGAAGCGGATGCTTATAATTACTGTGAAAAATTTTACAAAATGAACTCTGACGTTTTATTCAATATAGAAAACAATTTTAACACAATCCACTCGTTTGTCTACGATAAATCTTTTAAATTCATTTAAGAAAACATTTATCGCACTAATGTGGCGTTGTATGCAAGAGATATAGGGTATGAAAAGTGGAGGCAATTGTGTCTCCAAAGGGCAGGACACGTTATGGACAACCTCTATCCCAAAATGTTTATTGTAGTCTGAAGAAGAAAATTTATTCTTTATGAAATAGTTCACCATGATAAGAAACTAAAGAACCTGTCTACTAAGTATACAATCCCCGGCATGGCTAATTTGCATGCCTCTTTTTTCCCCATTTCTATCTCGAGATTTTGCTAACTGCGCATGCGCAAACGGAAGATTCAGCGTGACTGCGTTGCGGGTGTCCATTCATGTTACTAGTACATGTACGATCTTATGGTCAGCAGTGAGTATTTTGCCGCTTAGTGGCAAGAGTTCACGTGTATCCACATGTTGCGTCAAAATCATCGATATGATGGATGTTGACAGTGACCTGGATGGTAAACTGCTTCAGCAGTTTAGTGCCATGGGCACGACCGATCGTGAAGTTCTCATCTCCGAGTTCCAGAAACTACTAGGAAACAAGCTGAATCCGGACTCTTGCGCTTTTTTCCTTGATATGAACAATTGGTAGGTATATGTTCAATATGAAATGTAAAAGAATACGTTTTAAAGCTGATGTTTTATGATATATATATATGCCAAATGAAGTTGAAGGGATAAACTACCTATTGTGTCGACATCTTATTTCCGAAATGACGTTAGCAAAAACCGTCTGTTCACCGATCAGCTGTTAACTCCTCCACTTTTATTGTTTCAGCTTTACAAATGTTTAATGATAAAAACCCATTTCAGTTAAAAAGAATTTGATACGTTATAATGTATTCCCATTAAAACTCAGTCCAACTTTTGATGCTTTTTTTACTTCGATGTTTCGTTTGTCGTTTATGACTAAGCCGTGATCGGAATGTTTATGATTAAATACGGTCCGTATGTGACTATTGTGACACTATCCAGGCTGCAAATAGTGACTCTTACTATTCCAGACCAAATAGAGATAACTAGTTCTGGCCAATTTCTGCCGTCATTCTTCTCTTCTTGTAGGAGTGCATTTCTAGTTCAACTAATTCCAGATACTGTACTGTCACGTTTTCAGTTAGATACAAATTAAAATAAACTAACATATATTCCTAGCTCATGTAAATCATAAAACTGATTCACAAAGGCTATTATAATATTAGGACAGTTATGAGAACTGTAGTCCAAACTATTGGAAATATGGCCACTATGATAATGCTGTAAAGGAATTAACCAGCCAAGATTGCAGCATAGTGCAGTCTGTTAAAGTGTTATAATACAATATCCACACAAGACATTTGGCATACATTTACAGTAGGCACTTATGAGAGAGATCCTTAAACATTACCAGAGTTATCAGAGATGTGGTGACAAACACATTGTTACCAGCTTAATCATATAAAAGTATTTTGGTCCGCAATATGCACAGGGATTCTTATTTGGTTTAATAATGTAGATTTTAGAGTTCTGGATACAAACTTATGCCTGCAGACTCAACTATATCTCTGTTTTTTAAAAAAAATTTCCCATTAATTATTTCATGTCTGTTTTATACAATTACAAAGTAAAACTGGTGCAGCAATATTAACAAATGAATTGTAATTTAGACATAAAAGTAATTGATAACGTTTACTTCCAACATTACTGAAGCACATGAATCTGAGAGAGATTCTGCTACACTAATTCAGTATTTGTCAGTTCTTACCTATGAATTAATGTCAGTCTGTTCTTTTAGCTTAAAAAATAATTCTATACAGTTCTGCTGTAGTGTTTGTTTTCATGACAAATTAGATATAGCACAATAATGAATAAATATAATACATATACTATTAAAAACAATCATTCATTAATTATGGGAAACACTTCCTGTCCTGGCTGATTTCATACTGATGGGGGGTAGTTTGTGGGGAGAGGATAGGGTGGTTAGGCCTGATGGCTTGGTAAGTCAACCTTTGTTGTTAAAAAAAAGTGCAGTGTAGATGGCATCTAAGCTGAATGCATTGTTGCCATGTGTATATGTTCTCTCTTTTGTCTAGTCACTTTGTTGGTGGCCTTGGATGGTGGTGATTGTTTTCTTCAATAGCTCTGATACTGTTTTATTTTATTTGTATTTATTTATTTTTATTATTATTGTCGAAGATTGGAATAGTCAAGTTAGGCATATTATTATTTTAGTTTCTACTAGTATAATTACTGATTTGTTTATATTTTAAAAATTCTCCTCTTTATACATGTTTTATCTTTCTAATGGGTGTTTACTTTGATTATTGTTTTTTTTTTATGTTTACATTTGTATTTGTTATTATGCAAATTATTTTCTTTCTTTTGAATGGTTAGTTTTTGTGTTTAGATGGACATTCCAATCATTACTTTAGTTGGCTAATCCTTGGGCTTGGTGGGGTGGGTGGTAGGGGCATCACTGGGAGCCCAGATGGAATGTAAAAAAGAACAGACCTCCAATGGGGTATGGATGAAAATGAAATATATATATATATATACACACTTGTCTTTAGATTCATACTTGGAAATTGATGCATACTTCCATATATGCTGTGCAAAAAAGACTTATTTAATCATTTTTTTTAAAAATCTATTTTATTTCTTGGGATTTGTAAGTGTTAAATAAAAGCGATTGAATTGAAGTGCTTGTTTATTCTTTTATTTTTTTATTTGTTTTATTTACATTTTTATTCTGTCATTGGGGCATCTCTTTATCTTGCACACCAAATTTCAACTGTTTAGGTTTCATAGGGACAGAGATATTAGCATTCAGAATGGTCTGAATTAATTTTAATGATGAACCTAGCAAACTTAATGAGCCACAAGTAACATAAGTTGAATGCCTAGTGTTATAATGTGCTGAGACTGATTATCTCCTTTGGTTTAAAACCACATATTGACAGCAGCTATGCCCTGCGCAAAGTGGACAAGTTAAAGAAAAGAGAATAAAATGGAGATATTCAGCAGATGTAGTGAATATGAAAGATAAAAAAAATTAAATCTTAAAACTAATAAAAGTAATCAGAATAATTTTTCCTGTTTGTTATAATTATTGGAAAAGAACAAAAAAAAATTATAAATATAGAAAAACAAAAACAAATAAGGTAAAAGGGGAAACAAGTGTTTATAATAAATCTAATGGTGGTGTTGAAAAGTTGACACTGAATTTTTATTGAAGTATGCATTAAAACAGGAAATTAATTTTTTCTCATTATTTAATTCTTTTGACAGGAATCTTCAGGCAGCAATTTGTTCATATTATGACTTTGAACAGCCAAGTGTGACTCTTCCCTCGATGTCTTTGATTAAAGATGTCACTGTTGGAGAGGGAGAATCGATCCCACCAAATACAAAGTTTATCAAGACTTGGAGAATACAAAACTCGGGTAACAAATTCTGTTTCAGTGCATTTGATTTCTATGAACAGAGTAGGGTATTGATGTTGGTTGATTATTACCACCTTTATTTTTTAACTTTTTATTTTGATACCATTATAATGAAAGAACTAAATTTAATTTGCATTGCTCTGTGCTTTTAAATATCTTTGTTGATGTCATTTGCCATAACTATCACACTGCTTACGTGTTTTATTTGGAAATTATGTATAAATAGTTTAATTTCTCAAAAAGTTGCTTAATTTATAATGTAAAAAAATATTACTTTTGTTTGTGCCAATTTCTTTTTACACAGATAAAGTATTGGTGGATAAAAATACAGATCTAATATATAAGATATAAAATGAATGTCTTGCAATTAAACATCATAACTCTATTATTGTAGCATTTATAGAGACAGTTTTGTTTTCTGAATTAGTAGAGTAATAGTGCATTTGTTCTTTTTTGTAAATGATAATTGCCTAACAACTATGTGTGAGTGTGACGCCAATGCCACTTAGTTAATGGATATGATTATTATTAATTAATTAATCATCCAAAACTAATTACAAGTGATGAGAATCTTAATTTATTTTATTAATGATCCTCCAACAGACACCACTCATCTCTCTCGCTTGGCGGATATGTGGACGCTGTAAATGTTTACTCTCTTCCACAGCATTAAAGATAAAACATTTACAGTCACACAATCTTTCCCTAGGTAGAAAACTTCTTACTAAAGGAGAAGATAAATCCATCTTTAATGATTAATCTATATTTAGCGAGCCCCATTCACCCACTTTCTTCTCCAACTAAGGTTATCAATATGCATAAGAAGGTCAATAAATTTAACAGTAAGTTTATTAAATCAACAATCAAACGTTTGTGACAAATACAGTGAAATAGATTACTTGACCGTGAATTATTTCCACAAAACCATGTTCGAATAATTTTTATAATACACAATCTTTTATCCAAAAAAAATTACAATTCATCACTTTAATACAAATCACAGGATAGTTCTTACAAGAGATCAGAAATGGAGTTATTAGAGGTAAGTGATAATAGTTTTTACATAGCCTGAATTAGTCTTGTGCACGCATTGCAACAGTTTATTGTTCAGTTCAATTTCCACTTGTTTCTCTTACGTTGAAAACAGATTTGCCACTTGTTCCCTCAAAGTCAACTTGGGCTTTTCCGCTGAGCCAGTTCTTTCAAGCAGAACAGCAATTGTAGTAATTTCTAATATTTCCCCATACCAGAAATTTTCTCAAGTCATCATACTTTGCCACCATACATCAAAGGAATGTACATTTTACACTTAGACAAACTGCTTCCCGCCTGTATCTTGGTCACTCGTAGAAGTTTACAATCAGTGAACCAGAGATTTAAATCATACACAGAAAGTAGAAAATAGAAAAGGCTTCTGTACCTGAAAAATGTAATCAAGGAGCAAAGCTAATTTCCAGTTTATTAGTTTATAACTCCATTCTTTCTTACATTCCAGTCTCAATTTATAATTTCCTGCAAATTAGCCTGATATATGCATACAGCATAATAAATACAGCATATCAAAACAATATCAAGTGTAATAAGCATACTACATACAAGCAGTTTAGTTCAAACATTTGTAGAAATAATAGTCCACTCAAAAATACATCTTATTAAAACACAAGTATTTCATATCAGTAGCAAAATGCATGAAATATTTCTAAGTCCATTCTTTCTCAACCAGTCAGTTAACTCACCATCAAGCTAACAGCTGCCTTTCAAGACCAGATCTTTGCCACTTCAGATTCAAGTGATCAGACAATAGATTTCTCTACAGCAGGTAAACTTTTAGATCTCATCCCATTGGCTGTCTCTTTCTCGTAAATCATAACCATTGAATAAGAAAAACTACTCACCCAGTTGGGATGGTTTGCATTAGATCAGCAATTTCTAGCCTATTCTCGTCTTGGGTGTTTACTTCAACTCTTACACTTTCAAAAATAAGGAGTGCTCAAGGTCGGGCTACTCTGACAATTTAACAATTTATATAACAAATAAATTTTAAAATAGGGATAAGCAAATTTACTCCACCACAGTGAGGAATATAGACATTTTAATTTGTTCTTGGAAAAATAAGCAGATCAAAAAATGTAATAGTAAGCACAACATAAACATTTTTGATGTTTTAATTATATAAGATTAGACTGTGTATTTATTGTACATACATTATAATTTTGGGTAACTTTTTTTTTTTCACCTCTTCAATATTATTGCACTTGAACAGACACACCCAGTGTTGTAGTAATGCAAAGTTAAATGATTTTTAAAATAAAATAATTGATGAATTATAAATAGAAAACTAGTTATATAAATTTCTTCACTTTGTTGGTTCTGCTGAGGTTGTTGAGTTCATTTTAAATATGAACATACTGTTGGAGTTAGAACAGGCCATTGACTCAAATATTATCAATATCCATATGGTGTTGGTGGGTATAATAAATTTCAGTTCATTGTGCTAGAGCTTTTAAAACTCTATAGAGATTGTTCATTTATTATACATTTGAATTTTACTGATGATAATAATTGACTTGTTTTATGCAGAAATTAATAGCAATTGATAAAGAACAACTTGAAAACTTAGGACATGGAATACACAACTGTTTTTGCAATACAAAAAAAAAATAACTTAGTTAACAAAATTATAAATATTTTACCAGTGAACAGAAACACAATGCATGCAAATGAGCTTACAGATTGTAGTGTGAGTTAAATACACTGTTACTTACTGACAAGCAGATGAATATCAAACATTACATTTATTGAAATACTATGTGAGTTAGACTTAAAGACAATGACTTGTACTAGAGTGTCAGATTTATTCCTGCAGGTGGAAAACACATCTGTAAAGTATTCTGCAATGTTTATAGTCTCATAATGTCTAAGATAAATGTTCTAGATAGATGAAACTCAATGTAATAGGGATGTTCCCCGTTAATAAGCAAAATGAGATGTCTTTGTATAGCTTACACACTTCTCTTGGGACTATTCCAATATAGATATTATTTGAACAGGTACAGAAGCATGGCCACCTGGGTGCAGTTTACGATTTTGCGGAGGCAACGATATGAGCATGACAGCTTGGCACATAGTGGATGCATTGGCACCTGGCGAGTGCTATGATGTCAATATAGAATTAACAAGTCCATTATGTACAGGTGTTCACCAAGGACAGTGGCGCATGTCAACCCCAACTGGGCACTATTTTGGAGGTTTGTTTTGTTGTTTGTTTGCTTCTTTGTATTTGCAGTAGAAGGAAAGGAGAAACCTGTCTACTAAATATTGTAAGGTACCTTGGGGTGACTTTTATAATAATGTATTGTGCCAATTTTTTACTAGTTAAGTATATAATACATCTTGCTGATGCAAGATGTGGACTACTGGTTATAAATATATGTATCAGCAATTGTTACGCTGATAATATGGGTGGTGCCGCCAGTGAAAAGACTCATGGCCCCACTCAGTAATAGACTAAGAAAAAGATATATAGACAAATAAAGAACAAAATGATGTAATTAAGCAGTCAGTACAATTTACGACAAACAAACAAAAAAGAAGTTATACTACACTTAGCACATATGCAAGATAAGCCAGTTTAACAATATTTAAAAACAAAATGATTTCTTAGTACATTGCTTTCATCATAGATTTACTACACTCTTCACTAATTTAGTTAGATTCAAGAGTAAGAGTTTCAGTTTGTGCACCGTCATCACTCCACATTTAAAAGAAAAAATCACTTGAACAACATTGATGCACACGGGACTCAAACTGATACTTCAGCACTCAAATCCAGAAATCGATACAAGGGAAGAACAAATTGAAAATCCTGAAACATAAGTTATTATGGATCCTAAATGTATTGCAAATTATCATATAAATAAATACCTCTCTAGAGCTGGATCTCTGCAGATAAGTAGAATTTAACAAATTTATAATAATAAAACATTTCCTGATTGCAAAATAAAATTCTTAGTCATTCACACAAGTACCAAAACGAATTTACCTTTTCCAGCCAAAGATCTGTCTTTTGATTTCTTTAAGAAATTAACAGCTACAGTCGAACCCACTTATCTCGACCTCAGTTAACTCTCCAACCCTATTAAGTCGACGTTTTTGAAGTGTAACCGCTAAATTCCCTCTTTGTCTTAGCATTTTATGTCGCTGAACCCTAATATCTCGAGCACAAAAGAGGGCCAAAATCGCCACTTAACATTGGTTATCTCGATCCCCCATGACTAATCGCCGGCTTTTGAAAATGTTAGTTATTGATGCCACTTCGCCATCTTGCTAACAATAAATGGCCACAGCTTGTTTTAGTGATTTTGTAGCGATCTTTTTGTTTGCAATGTTGGAGAATATAATGTAAGGTTTGTATCGAGAATCGACGGTGGGTTTTATTGTATACTGGTAAATCTCTGCTGTTAGTTGGTGCACATATGTCTTTTATTGTTAGCAAACATGTATGTACATTTTTATAGTATACTGATCGTGTCATAAAACAATCGTGGCAACGCTGTTGTGTAAAAAAAAAATCACCAAAAGCATGTGCGTGTATATTTTCATGCACATCATGTACATAAAGAAATTTCAAGCACATGTTATTATATTGCCGCCATATTTGTTTTTGGTTATCTCGATACTTTTTGTCAAACCCCTAGGCCGGCAACATAACAGGGTTCAACTATCACCTTAGCAGGAGAGACATACATACACAATGAGTGTTTGAAATGAGTCAAGTCTTATGGTTGAACATTTTTTCAGTCTAGAGACTCTACCCATCTCTATCTTGACTAATTTTATTAACCAATAGAATTCAAAGATGCATCAAGAACTAATGAATATTTATGACTTCTCACACCTACTACACCAACATTCTTTTAAGACACTATCCACAAATGAGTTCTTGATTTCATCAGTAAAAAAATTAGATAACAACATAACAGGGATTTGATAAAAACGAGATTAATCCAGTTTGGTCTATCTTTGGTTGACTCTTTATCAGAAGTAGATGCTGGCTTTCCTATTAGGCTAGCAGTCTAAAAAAACAATAGCTATATGTGCACTTCTCTTGCTGCTTAGTGCTAAACACTATTGATCTCTGCATGATTACACTGTCAAAACAACCTATTTTCTCCATCCTTCTGTCTATCCTAGACTTTCAGTTTATAAATACACTATTCCCATTAACATTCTGAATTATATAAATTACAATATCATCATAAAATTATGAATTAAAATTTAAAATTTATTTTAAAAGCTGGTGGGAAAAATTCCCATCATATAACACTCTTATTTTCTTTAACTATCATTTCAACATTTAACCATTGCTAAATCAGGCTTATGTAGAATATTTAAAAATAAACAAATATTATAGATTATCTAGTTTTAATTTTATTATACTATCATTAGTAGAAGGTAGGGACTATGATTAGTTAAACTTAAACTTAAAGAGACAAAAACAGTTGACAAATTTTCTGCCGGCCATGTCAAATCTGTTGTTGACCTACCTGCAATAATTCTTATATTAATTTTTTAAAAATTAATTTAATTATGTATTTTTGTTGCTGTACCAACTGTTTGAATGATAGATTATGCTACTTCATTTATATTATTTAAGAAAGGCATAACTTTATGTATTATTTAAGAAAGGCATAACTTTATGTATTATTTAAGAAAGGCATAACTTTATGTATTATTTAATGTCAACAAGGCTAAAATGAATATTAGATTTCAGACATTGCTGTCAGCATCAGTCCAAGGCAGTTTTAAAGCTATAATGGCTGCATATTTACGAAAGTCAAGAATAGGAACCATGATAAGCTTGGATTGTTGTTTTTTCCTTGATTAATTAGGTAGTGAAATGTATTATCTGCAACACTTGATAGAGTGACAGTTTTTTAATTAATGAATGTAGTAGAAGTGTTTTCACCTGCGGATATACAGTATGATATACACTTTTTAAAGTTGGGGAAAAACAGGCAGCAGTACTCTCTGAGTTAATGAATTGCTGGTTATCATTTTTATTTTAGAGGTGATCTGGGTCATCATCACAGTTGAAGAGAATGGTTTGTTGGGCCTCACGCAGCAGTTATCTCGTATTGGGGATTTTGTGGATCCCAATCACCCATCTTTTGAAGGTCTTCATGGATTCAATTGTAACCAAAACATGTCGTTGCCAGTTTCGTCATCTCCAGAGCTAACCTCACAGAACTTTCTCACAGGACAAACATCATTACACACACAAACCTCACAGCAGCTACAACCTACTCCTTCTAATTCACGTTGGCTTTTTCGGGTGAGTATACCTTGAATTGTGAAAGACTGCACATATTGCATTATGGAACATTTAGTATCCAGTAAATTTTTACACAACAAGAAAAAATATAATTACTGAATGCATATTTTTTTTTTAATTGTAAAGTTAATATCTGTTTTTCTTAAATTCTTACCCTGAAAGTGTTTGTTTTCAATACGGATAATCCACAAACTAGATTATCTGCCCCTTGATAATTGTCTTGAGAGTCAAGAGTCATCAAGATGGTTTTATGATAGAAAATGTGAAAACTCATGATGAACACTTAGCTGGTTATAACTAAATATTTTGTTAGCTTGTGTTAAAATTCTTTATATTTCTGTTGAGGTTGTGAACACTTGGAATTTTTTATTAAGGAATAATTAAAACCCTAAGTCTAAATAAATCTAAAAGTGTTATAAAAAGTTTAGTTTTCAAAATCATTCATGGAGACCAGACAGTTTTGTTTTATTTGAAACTGCATTATTGAGACTGCTTATTTCCCTCTGAATTTTTCCTCTATAATTTTGTTTCATTCAGTTATGTAATTTGTTCCTTACATGAACTGAACCTAGCCACTAATCTACTTGTTAAGCAAAGATTAGTAAAGGTCATATGGCAATCTTTTATAGCAGCTGTAAATTTTGGTCACTAAGTTAGTTGTTAAACCTAAGATTTGAAAATGTACATATGGCTTGATTTTAGTACATTTTAAATTTTTTTCAGAGTTCAGCAGAGACAGCCACTTATCCTGAGCATTCCCAAGACACAGAGATGTCCTAGTACAACGTACAGTGTGAATGTGTAGAGTGACTGTGTGCTCAGTCTGTGACGTGCAGTATTTTTGTACTCCATCGCTTATTCTGTGTGCTTACTTGAAGGAAAAAAAATGAACGACCCATACTTCAAGTGCTGTTTAAAAGGTGATCTGGGACTCCAAAGTATGAAAGCAATATGTTAATAATAGGAAGAGTATGACAATTGAATATATGCTTAAAGATCCACTCTTTGTCTCCCATAGAGTTAGTTTTGTGTAATTTCAGGTAAGAAGAATTATACCTATTTTTTCCCAAATGAAAGCTGTGATCATAGGCAAATATTTGTCATTATGGGTACTCTTATTTACTCACATGCATAGTTACTTTTATTCAACACATGCGTAAATATCTATAGAGAGACATATATTCATTGAAATAGATATAACACTTTCTGTGCCCCACTGAATTATTTTTAGAAGCACCATATATAGATATTTATGTAAATATATAAATTAGATATCTCATTTAAAGACTATTTCTACATTAACACATATCACATAACTACTTTCCAGAAATTATTATTGATATGTAAATATTTCTCTTACTAATGCTCAGAGTTATTGGGGCTTAATAAATTTAAAAACAATTCAGGTAGAGAAATTTCTTTTTCTTAAAAAAATTGGGGGTGTAGTATGGTTGGAGAAAGATAATGATTGAGTATTTTATAAAACATTTTACTTTATGAACTGGTTAAATGTGATTGCACTTTGATGAAGTTAACAATGTTTTTCTCCCTTAATACCCTATGCTAAAATATGATGCACTATTTTGTTAAAATATTGGCATACCATGGCTACAATCTAAATAGGAATATATATATATTCATAATATCCTCAGAAAAGGCTAGAAACACCAGCTGACATGCTGTTTCCATGTAAACCATTGGTCTTGTTTTTGGACGCAATGCAATGCTTATGCTTTTGGATCATTTCAGTGCACATTAATATTATCTGCAGCTGGGAGCAATTTTAATAGGAAACTTTGCTTGTGTCTCATTTTCAAGCTAAATCAATACCACTCTTTTTAAGACCAGACCAAAGGAATTCATTATGCTGATTCACGTGAGCCATTCCTACACCAGGCCATTTGTTGCTTTTCATTTTATAATTAGTAATATATATTTGTTGAAAGAGATTTCATTATGCTGATTCACGTGAGCTATTCCTACACCAGGCCATTTGTTGCTTTTCATTTTATAATTAGTAATATATATTTGTTGAAAGAGATTTCCATTTGTATTTATCACAAAATATTTGTACTAAGCATTGTGATATTTAAACCAAAATCAAACAAAACAGATGCTATACTTGTCTAAATGACTGAAAGAACGATAATAATTCATTTTTGTTAAAATTGTGGTTTCATCAAATTTTATTCTTAAGTGTAAGATTTGATTGATTTGTCTGCCAAAACTTTAAATAAAACAAATGTGATGATACTAAAGTAAATAATATTAAATAAATCACTGTATCACTTGTCTAAATATTATTGGTCATCTTTTGGCAGACAGTTATGTTTTTATTTTAAAAACAGCTGCAGTGAAATATAAGTATAGGGTTAGATAATAAGAGTAATACCCTCTCGTGTTGGACATGGTTAAAATTTTAAATGTACAGATGTTTTGTCATAATTGCATGATTTACCTGATCATCTACATTATTTTTCAACATCTCTTGGGTGCTCGTCATATTTAAGTCATTGTGGTTAAAGAGGAATATAAGAAACAGTATTAATTTGTTTAAAAAAAAATTTTTTTAACCATTTCCAGTTCTGGTGTTTCAGGATTAGTGTATCTGAGTGTAGAAACTTCTGTTAATATTTCATAAATTTTGTCAGTGTTTGCAGTTTTCTGAAATTCTCCACTGATTTTGATTTGCAGAGGGCATATAAAATATTTTACATAACAGTTATATATATATATATATATACACACACATATATATATATATATATATATGTATATTAGGTGAATGGCACTTACTTGGCAGTATCAGGAATAACAAATGTTTTTCTCTTTTATTTTAGTAAATACATATATCAAATTAGAATTGATTTTTTTCAGTGATTCACTTTTCAATTTATGTACTGCACACATTATTTGACCTCTTGGGTATACAGATTGCATGAATTTTCTTCTTTTAAAAAAGAAATGACTGCTTTTACTGAATTGTCATGTTGCAAAACTGAAAATATATTTGATTCAAACATACTCTTTTATCCGTTAAGTAGAGATGTTTGTTTCTTAAAGAGATTTTCTTATAATTAAGTTTGTGTGTATTTGTGTATGTCATTGTTTGTGAAAATAAGTTTGGTATCATTGTTACAATTGTCAGCATAGTCAAGTGCTCTGTACTGCATTTTGTTAGCAAAGGATCTGTACTGATTTGTAATGGCACTTTTGCGAGTTTTGGAAATGATTGATAAGATATCCTGAGACTTCGGGGACTATGCTTGTTTCATTATTGAGGGTAGATGACTGGTAAACATAGTTCTTCAGCAGTTACATGGAAAATTGATGGGTGAATACAAACCCTTTGTACAAAATTAATGGTGACTGTCAGATCTTGAATATCAATTATCAGAGAAGAGAGGTTGATGGTGATTCAGTCCTTTTGTACAGTTAAAGGCAATTCCTTAATACAGAGTTAAACAAGGTTGATCCTTAGTATAAGAATTTAGGAGATTGATATGACTAATAGATACTTAATACAAGAGTTAAGGGAGAACTAACAGATTCTTAGTACAGGAGTCATTAGAGACTGATGATGACCAATGAATAGTTCTTGTTATGAGTTAAGGAAGATGATGGCAACTGTTAAGATTTTTAGTACAGGAGTTATTGGAGATTGATGGTAATACTGTGCTTTTGTTTAGTTAGGAAAAGAGCAATAATGACTATTATTAGTATTAACTAGTGCATGAATCAAGGGAGGCCAATCCCAGGTGATTGGTAGATACTGGAATATGGATTGATGATAGTGTTAGATATTTACTGTTAAGAGCTGATAAAAACTGATAGTTGTTTCCTGCAGTAGTTGATACATTTAGGTCAGTGCTGGTGATTAGTGCTTGCAGTTTAACAGTGATTTATCAGAAGAAGTGGGTGATGCATGGTGTTGCATCATGTGACTTGCATGGTCTGTAAAACATTGACTTGGGTGATTTTATATGAAGTGTTTGTTTCAGAGTAGTAATTGCATGCTGAAAGACGTCCGAGCTGAGACTGGTTGGTTGTTGACTTGTGATATTCATTTCCCTTTGTATCCAAGGATGTATAAAATTGTTTAATTGTGAAAAAAAAATTCCAGGTTTTATTCTACAGAATTGGGTATTTTATGATCTATGTTCTGCAGGAAGTTCATTCTGCAGCAATATTGCAACAGGACTATTTATTTAATTCAACTGCTTTTTAGACATAGAAGTTCTTAATGCTCTTTTTTTAAAGCTAAACAATAAATGTCAAAATAAACATCTAATTACAAAATGTTGAGAAAAAAAATTATGTCTTCTGTTCAGTTATTTCTGGTGTTCATTTATAATTTTGGTTTAATTGATTTGATGTCCCACATCTAATTTTGTTAAAATTTGTTTTAAGCTGTATAAGTGTCGGCACATTTCATTCTTGTTTTTGCAAGTCTGTTTTGTCTTTTAACTTTGCTTAATGTATATTTGATTTATGTATATATTTATATGTTTGTATAATTATCTTCAAGAGGGGTACATTTTAGCATTTAAAAAAATAGGAATATTTTTCTTTTGTTTAAAAATAGTTTAAATACTTTACATCATATTCTTGGATTCTCCCTCACTTGGACAGCTTTATTTATAATGAAACAAGAATTGTGTGCATATATTGGAAGAGTGGATGTTTGTCAGGCATTAGATACTGTTGATTTATTTATAGATCAAATTTAATTTTTTTATGATATATACAATGTAATTTGGCATGTAAATTATCTTAGGCATTAACATTACAAAGAAGTAAATGTAAGAATTGAGTTTGTTTTCACAGAAATAATATATGCATACCAGTATTCCATCATTTTTCATTGGATTGAGAATATTGTTTTTGTTGAATTCTTAATTTGGCTTGCAGAAATGATTGAAAAGTATTATTTATCTCAGAACTAAGTAACGACAAATTAGTTACAGAGAATGACATCAAATTCTGCCAGTTATTTTAGATGACATTCATGTGTTATGTAATGATTCAGTTATCACTGATTGGCTTAGTCACAGACAGGTGGTGTAGTCTGTTATCATCATGCACTGACTCCATGAAAAACGATTTTGTTGTTTGTAAAATTTTGTGTTCATTATTGGTAAGAAAAGGTTTTACCGAAAATATATATGCGAACTTTATTTATATTTGTTTTATTGTGCTTTGTTGAAAAAAAAAGTTTGTCATACAGGTGAGAATTTTTCATCCCTCTAGTTGTTGGGTTTCAAAACTTTGGCTTGTTGCCATTGAAAACTTTTAACAACACGGCTAAAATGTTTTATACCATACATAAGTTAGTTCCATTTCTTTGATTTTGTTTTGCAAGTATGCTGTTCTACCCCCACCCCTCTCCTCTCCCAATCTGCAACAATTTATTTGCTTGTTTCCATGGAATGTATAGTTTTGTTAGAAGATGATGGTGGCCAAGGGTTGAAAATACACGTTGGGTGGAGTGTAGGTTCAATATGTTACACCTATCCTCCAGTATTTAAATTGAATTTTGTTCTATGAGGACCATTGGGTGAAAATTAAGCTATATCCAAAAGCGAGGGAAAAAGAATTAACAGAAAGCATATTTAGTTTTAATGTTTCTGTTTATTAATACAATATATTCAGACATAAACTTTGTACACATTCATTTAAAATGGCAGTGGAAGGCTGGAACATAAAAACTGAATCAAAGAAACAGTTCTTTTTTTTAGACGAGAATTAAATGACTCAACAATATTCATGTGATATAATAAATGATAAAATATAATGACAGCAAATACAATACAATAAATGTGGTGAAATAAGTTTGTGTTAAATGAGACAAAAACATTTCCAATATTATATACATTCTTTCAAAATTTATTTACTATTAGCAACAAGATTCAAGTATTAAATAATGGAAATTAGAATATATTTTCAACACATTCCTTCTTAGCAGTGGAATATTAAATTTTGGACAACATTAATGTGATGTATCATGCCTATTGCCAAGGTGCTAACAATTATTCAGCACTTTGAAACATAATAATTTATATGTGTTTAAAAAAATACTGTAAAGATAAACAGATAATAAAGGATTCAAAATTTTGTAGGTGTTCTCCAGATTATATTTAATTTAATGTTAAGCATACAATTTCTTGCCCCTTTAGAATAAAATCCCAAAACATTAAAAAGGGCTATAGAAGAAATGAGGTAGCAAGAAAGCCTATTAGAGATTGTTTTTATTACAGCTTTAAAAAAAAACCCCCGACATTCATGAGCATATTCAAGTGTCCGTGAATAAAAATTGAAATGCTTTTATACACTGGTTTTGTCTTAATAATCACTTAACATTCCATGTTAGACACCTTTAAATACTGACAATATACTTTTGACAGATATTATTAGATCCCTTCTTTTGTTTAATTTAAGAATTGCATGTTTGATGTATCAACACATTTTTTGAAAGTTTGTTACTAATGGTCACACTATTTTAAAGGGTTTCACTATTCAATTATCTTCTATTCATGCACACATTCAGAAACAAACCACGATAACAGAAAAACCATTATACAAGAATGTATAGTATTTGCCACTACTTTCTATTTACAAGCACTTTAAAAAGTGAGATGAATCTAATTCTGGTTTCATGTACATATATGCATCCTAATTTACAGTCTCACATACATACATCATCATAATACACTATAAATACATGATCCTTTGGATGTGTGAGATTACTAGTGTTTGAAACAAAAAAAAAGTCTCACTTTTAATTATTGAAACTGATTATTAATCAAATCTCAAACAATATTTAAATGCAATATTTATTATTATTTTTTTTATAAAAAACATTCGGATTAATGTGAATTCAAATGCAAACAGCAGTTTTGTTGACTGATGTAAATTTGGCAGAGGACTTTTGGATTGTTGACAGTAAAGCACCCATATTATGTGAATTGTTAATACATTCACACCATTATTATCACTGCCTTATATTCATCCATCTCTATACTAACAAAACTCACACAAGCAACAAAATAAGTAAAATGACAATATATTACAAAATGAACACATTGGGTGGCTCCCTTTTTCAGAGCAATATAAATGGAAAACATAATGCACTGAGGTACTATAGAATGAACATAAATTATAAACAATTTAGAATCATTAAATACAAAGAGCAAACAAACAATAAAGCGTAAAATATAACTAATTCTTCGAGCTATGTTGATTTCTTATGTTGAAAGTCTCCGTCGTAAAAGGACGACTACAATTACAAGCAAATCCATGCAAAACAGGATGAAAATTACTTTGGAAAGGTTTTTACCTCAAATTACTAATTACAGTTAGAAGCAAATAAATGCTGTAAAACTGGATGAAAATTGCATTGGAAACATCTTTTTTCGTGGAGTAAAATGGTTTCAGCTGGAATTCTCCCTGAAAATAATGACTACAATTAGATGCATAAAACTGTACAGAAATGAGAGTTGTTTACAAAGACTGAAAGAGTGCGCACAATGGTTAATTCTTTTACAGTTCAATGATAATAAATTTAATTTTCTACCAATAAACTGTGTGCAAAATTAAAATGAAAAAGCATTAATTACTTTATGAAAGGCAATGTAAGCAGTGCCTCCCCTGGAATACAACTTCCATTATGGTCTCATTATTAACAGTTAGGTTTGCATTACTTTAACAAAACAACTAAATACATTTTTTAAATGATGAAAATTAACCATGAAATAAATTTAAAAAAACAGGCGGAAAACTTTTCTTGAATATAGGAAACCAATTTGGCAGGGATCTTTAAAACTTGTCACATGGAAGGCTACTTGTTATTAATTAAAAATGTATCAGAATACCCTCAATGAGTGGAACTGAGATCTTTAAAATTCAGAACAAACACATTAAGGGAGGCAGGGAGAAAAAAACAACTACTTTTTTAAAGTAATTATGATGGAATGCATTTTTCTTGTTAAGATTTGATTAACAGTAGGTTAAACTGCAAGCTAAATTATGAAGACCCTGTATGTAGGTTATTAAATAATATAAATCATGGAATGGTACATTTGCTACTGATAAAATGCTATACCCAAACAAACTGATATTAATTAAAACCTTCATTACATGCAACAATATATTTATTAAAAACAAATTTAAATGTTGCACAAATAATTAGTGATTTAGGAAATTTACAAAAATACAGATTAATATTCATTAAAAAATTCTTTTTTTGTTTACAACTAAGTAATATGAACACATTTCAACAAAATCTTTTAAATATGCAATAGTTAGTTTCATGACTAATTGTTTAGGAACCTAAATGCAAATCACACGATATCACTGGAAGGCATCAAATAAATTTGTCCAAGCTATTCAAAAATGATGGGCAATAGCAGCCCCAGTAGTCATTTAAAATAAAATGAAATAAAGTTTTACATCAAACACTGATAAAAAAAAAAAAAAAAGACATTTGTTAGCATTTTGTTAGAAACACTGTTGTCACGAGCAAATCAATTAAGGTAGAGTAAAAAATTATTAGAACAATTATTAGAGTTCAGAGTTAGAGATATTGTTCAGCACTTATGCAAAGTATGGATTTCTACAATATCAGAAAACGGACTTCAATCAAACGTTTTATGCTTTGGTTTAGTTTTTACATTGATATTTCATATTTTTTCACCCAGACTAATTTTTTTTTAAAAATGAGTACACTGGTGAGAATTACCAAAAGTGCATTTAGCTCTGGAACTCTAGAAGTTACATTTTGGTGATCACTATAATTGTATAAACAACTCAGTATCTAGAGTATTTCAAATTCCACAGTGTGCATAACTATGGTAATATGTCACAGAGTTAAAATGCAATTTAAAAAAAAATCTTCAAGACTTTTAGGAGCTGAGTATTATGATATTCAAGGACCACCAATATGTGCACTCAAGTTTTAAAATATGAAATTTTACATTATGACATTTGTGGGGCTTTTTTTTGTTGCAAACAAATTAAGATATTAAAAGCAAATTTAATACCAATATACAATTAATTCTATGCATTAGCCTTTAGCATGCTGAATTCTCATTTTTAATGCCAGACTGCAACAAATACCAACTTTGAAATAGAATAACCTTTAAAAAAAAAAAGAGTTCATATAAATTCATTAAACTTCCATCCTTTGTGGATATAAATAAGAATGTAGGGTGAATATTTTTTAAGGTTATATAAATAGAGTAACTGTTGATATAAACTAAAAAAAAATATTTCTGGTCAGTTTTATGTGTATATAATGAATATCATATAATTTTGAATTTTACACATCTGCAGTTAGTGTAAGAGTATATAAATGTGTCGAACATGTGTTTTTCAATGAACCAGCATTTTAATCATATACGAGTTAGAATCTAAAATATATATGACTAATAATGTAAGAGGCATTTAGCATTATTGTCATTCTATAAAAATGTCAAAATTTGAAACATTTGAATGAAGAACAAATTTTGTGAACTGCAGCATGAAGAGAGAATCAGATGATAATCTATAAATATAGTTTTACAATTTGGTGTATCCATCTGTATGAAGCACTAAAAGTGTTCTTGACCATTGAGCACACGGGAGTTTCCCCCAATTGTGTATCTGTCTGTGTGAAATGCTAAAATGTCCTTGATCTTTGAGCATCTGGGAGGTTTTTTTTTTAGCAAGCTGGTATTTCCACAAGGTATGGCCAGCTTTATCTTGCATTGTTGTGCACAAAAAACAAAAACGACATTAAAGTACTCATTAAAAAATTACAGTTGAGGTCATTTGCTAAACGATGCTCAAATTTTCCCTCACAATGTGACCTATAATCAAGTCTTCCAGTAAACAAATTCATTTATGTTCCTAGCATTACATTCATTTTAATTTTCCACCCATCATATGATGGGCAAATACTTCTAGTTACTGTCAATAAAAGTACTCTTTTCTATCATAAAATTGTGAAAATTAAAAATTTATTACAACATAGTAACTGCATAACACAAATTGGAAGAATGGTGAATCAGTATAATGATAAACACAATTCTTCAGATTTGTATACAATTAAGAAATGTTCATGTGCACATTCCAGTATTCAATAATGCAACACAACAATCTACTCAAAAACTTATATCTCAAAAGATATTTTCAAACCCGAAAAAAATATATATGCCTGTGGGATTCACATTTTTTACTTCTTAAATAACGTCTGGTTCACAAAATGTTTCAAATAGTCATCATTATCATAAATTACATAATAAAAACATTATCCTATCCTATATTAAAAGAAATAAAATCTAAGTCCCTGATGGTCTAAAACCCTGAAAAACATTATATGATTTTCAGATCATAAACTGCCTTACATTTTCTGATAAATTCATATCCCCCCCCCAAAAAAAAAAAAACCCAAACAAATAAACAAAAAACTGCCATTATCTTGAAAATGTCTCAACCAAGGGCAATTTCTCCAGTTATTTACTTTAATAAAATGTCCAAATTTTTCATTCGGCTTAGCAATGCGCAAACAATTTCTTTATAAGTTGAACGGCATTCATTTTTTTTGTTTGTTCATGAGTAAAAAAATTAAATAAAATTAAATTTAAAAATCAAACTGTACAACTACAAGGAAAAAATCTTTATGAACTGACCAAATAACTTCAAAATGGCTAAAATTCCTATTCCAGAATTGAAAAGTTATGCTATAAATTAGTTATATCGTTTCCAAATGTTCTGAGTGCGCCAAGTTGAAATGCATGGTATCCTATCATGAGCTTTTGAATAACATATTGGAAACAACCAAAGTGAATGCCAAAGTTTTGAAAACTCAGCGATGGTGACTTGCAAATGCTTTCATTTTATTTAGAATAGATATGTTTATGCAAACTGATGATGAAGAAAAGGGGTAGAGGGATTTTTTAAAAAATGAAGGACTCGTCAACAAATTCCAGTGTATATTGGTAAATTCATGTGCTTTCCAAGTTGCTACAAGCCATTTATAGTGAGAAAATACTATAAAACATTTATTATAAGGCACATTAATAACTTTTCATCTAATTTAAAGCAGTAATCAGCACCAGTTTAAATCAATTCAAATTAAAAACAGATTATGCACTACTGTGCATAACTTTTTTTTTGTACAGCAAAAATTGAGACACTTCAAACTAGGGTTGAGTGTAAAGGAAACAGGTATGGCAGGAAAATTAACAAATTGCTTGAACTGATTCAGTGCTATGGAAACTTTTCAAAGTTAAAAATGAACTGAACCTTAAAACAGACTATATCCTCCTTGCAAATAAATCAAATCACCAGAGGTGGGTTTCTCTTGATCATTTTTAAATGTCATTACCAAAAGCATGCTAATTATGGCAATATAATGATGCCTTAGTAGATATATTTTTTAAAAAACCAGAACTAATTTACAATAGGCAACTGTGTTACTAGTAATAATTTAGAGCAAAACAAAACGCCTAAGTTTAAAATAAAACTTTAAAAAAAAAAAAATCTCCCAAATTAACTTTTAAAGAATTCTATTTAAAACATCTAGCTCAAACAATCAAAGAAAACAACTTAGGGTTTGGCATAAATAATCTCCCAAAGTTTTATTCGAAAAGTAGATCTGAAAATGCAGTAGGCATCATAAAGAAGCTGTATAAAATTAAAACATATATACCATCAAAGAACATATTTTAATTTTAATAAGTTTCCATTATCTAACCTACCTATAAATTATATATATAAATTGTGTATCTGGCTTAAATGGTTGGTCATAAAGTTTGTGCAGAGAGAGATTTATTTTTAAAATATAGGTATTCTAAAATTAGAAAATACCAGTGTTTTCCAGGCCAATCAATGAGTAGTAGCAAAATTCCTACATATTCCCAGGAATATAGGAATGAATTTTTGATTCTTGCAATTTGTATATCTTCTTGTCATACTCTCAGTCACAATAAAGTCAACAAAAAAAATCAAAAGGTCTAAACTGCCATTTCCATGGCAATCTTTGGATATGGTTTGTATCCTTGCAAGTCAAAATCATCAACAGTAAAATCTTCAATCTTATCTACTTTACGCTTGATGTTTAGAACTGGGAAGTCACGAGGTGTTCGTTTCAACTGAAAATTAAAGGATAATTTTAAGTTTAATTAAGTAAAGATGGTTTACTCTATGTTTAAGACACACACACCCCACACACACATATATTACCATTTATGTTGTGAGAAAGTTATCTGCAATAAAAACTTGATATAAAAATTGTTGTACATTTATGCATAATTTTTAAACAAAACTCGAGTCAAAGCCAATAATTGCATTAAAAGTACAGTGGAATCTGCTTAATTGGATCACCAGTTAATTGGGGTAAACCTTAACCTGTTCGTCATCACTACAAAAAACGTGTCATGGCAGCTCTGTGTCACGCATATTTGCCGCCCAGCAACAATTTTCTCGGTAGTCGTATTAAGAAATGAAAAGCGAGTGTGATTTGTAATGGATTTTCAAAATTTAAAGTTTAAACTATTATAGTCATATTATAGAATTATTAAACTTTCTTTAAAAGGTATTTCAAAATTCAAAAATAAGTAAATAATAAAAAGTTTTCTTATCTTTTTGTTGAACTTGCGACTTTCATCATCGTTGTCGTATTCCTGGAGGACTTTACATCTCACCACAAAAATATAAAAGTGTCCAAATTTTGTGGGGATGTTTTGGTGATATTTAGGAATTAAATCCAGGGTGTCGCTTCATCAGAAGTCCCACCCGTCAGTCCTAAAACAAAGAGCATCAAGCATGCAACCACCAAGTACTTTTACTCAGTGACTACAGTGCCCGAGATGTGTCTGATGAAAGCTTCCAAATGTAGAAAAATAGATCTCTTTCTTATTTATATGACAGTTTACAAGTTCCAGTGAAGTGAAGAAATACTAGTTGCGCACATTTCCAGCTGAACTATAATTTTTTTCCAAAATCCAGGAACAGAAAAATGAAGAAGAAAATAGTGTCCTCCCCTACCCAAGAAAATTTCACATGTAGATAACACACATCAGTCAAAGTTAGTGAAGCACAAATCCAAGTGAAGTGAAGAAATACTAGTTGCACACATGTTCAAGAATATTTTTTTTTCAAAAATCCAAGACACAAATGAAGAAGGAAACTGCCAGCCACTTGCTTGGTAAAGGTAAGATGATTTATAATTATATATACACTGTAATAGAATTGTACATGTAAATAACACAACTGTCACGGTTAATGAAGCACAAATCCAAGTGAAAAAATACTAGTTGCACACATGTCCATTTCAAGAATTGTTTTTCACAAATCTCAATGCAGAAATTGAAGAAGGTAACATTGCTTGGTAATTGCAGATGTAGACTTAGTGAAGCAGAAAAGCAGATGCAGAAAATTTTATTATCATCAGTAAAATTTAGAAATTTTGTATACTCTGCTATTCTGTATTGTACAATGAATACACAGATAACTTGTCAGGTAAAAATAAAAAGTACTGAGTATGTATTCAATTTCATCAGGAGTAAAAGAAGAAAATATAGGCTACAAATAAATTTTAGTAGTAGTATGTAGTAATGTAAATGAAAAGAAAATAAATATAAAGTATTATGTTGCTGAATTACCTGTTTTTTATATATATTTGTTGTAATCACAAACGCAAGCTGGTTTCAGAATTGGTTCTTTTGTTTTGTAATGATTTTTGCCTGTATTTATTATTGTACTGTCATGATGCATTGTGCTTAGCATGAGTATCTGTTTCTTGTCTTGCCATGTGTGCGCTAGGTTGGGGCTAGTGAAAAAGAGATCTGTGTACACCTTGTAATATTTCCCTAGCAGTGGTTCTAAAAGAGTTAGAACAACTTTCTCACCCTGATTTCCATCAGTAAAAGTGTACTCAGTGTCTTTCCCCGTGTAAATAATGAAATTGTAAACATACCCTGTCAGACTCACAAATTTCATATGATTTGATTCCAAATCTATCACGACCTGTGCATCACTTGATACACTCAAAATGTCGCCACGAGGGCGACCGGTTTCGTTTCTAGATTCAATGGCATTGTTGTCAACTCTTTCATCTAAAAGTGGAATATTAGGTTGTTCAATATCCTCTTCTTCTGAAGAAAAACTACTCTCCTCACACTCTGATCCAGCAGTACAAGCAAATTCACAATAATCCAACTGAAAATGTGCGTTTGCCATTGTTAGATAGATTATGCAATCATAATGTCAGCCAACTTTCCTGGAAGGATGCAGGGTTATGTTACAAACCGCAGGAATTCAGTCACATGAGCATCCTAATTATAATATCTAAAGATAGAATTTAGAGCACAGTGGTTGATGAAGGAGATGACATATTTCTTTCACTCAAGTTGGATATTTTTGAATGGCGTGATCCATTTTTATCCCTGGGACGTGTGTAGAATTTTTTAATGACGTCAAATTTATCCCAATGACGACGAACAGGTTAAATATAATAGAAACAAATTGAGAAAATAAGAGAAATTTACTTTGCTTATTTGGGGCAAAAAGCCACTAAATTGGGGAAGTGACAGCTAGATGATGCATTTGTTTGTGATTTTTAAAGTTTCTGTAATTTTTGTTCATTTTTTAGAATGGATAGTTGGAATTCTTGATCATATGTCATTGCCATTTCACTCAGTAATGATCGGGTGCACTTGATGCACTTGTGATGTGGCAGCCATTACTGAAGTGGTGTGGTGGCCATTAAAAGTGATTTTAGTGCAATATTTTTCTCTGATCTGTACTACGTTTCCAGAATTAATGTACAATATTACTGAAATTCTGATGCTCAGCAAATGGTAGTTTTGTCTTTTTTCAAAATACCACATATATATAAATATATACACACACATATACATGCTCTTTTTAGTTACTTTGCATAATCGGGGCAGCCGCATAATTGGGCCAAAATGCTCTAGTCATGAGATGAGGTCTGATTAAGCAGATTCCACTGTGCATAAAAGGTGCAAATAAAATTTTTAGTGAAAGTGTATGTTAAATAAGAGTTGCATAAATCAAATGGGTATGTCAAACAATACCTGTACAGAGAGTTATGAGACTTATATCAATACCTGTTATAAATCTTTCTGCAAATGAAATACTGAAAGATTAAAGCACTCTGATAAAATGTGCTCCTATCAAAAGTAAAAAACCCATGATATATTCTTATCAAAACAATGATAAATTATGTCTACATTAGAAAATCACCAAATATCTTTACCCAATGTCTGCCTAAGACCCAACATAAAATACTGCATGTTTTTGTCAAATATTCAAAACAAACCAACCTAACAGGGAGCGTCTCTGTACACAAACATTTTCAACAAGACCCAACCATTCCATACAGGATTGTAATGGGTTTTATGAAAAATGTTAAGAGTTAGTACTAGACTTTGTTAGAGGAAGGTTAGGTTTAGATGCAAATAAAAAACGAGAGTAAATCCATACACTAAATATGTTCATATTTAACCCCATATAATCAGTTGTGTATAGAGCTGTTGGGTCTAATGTCCACCAGGGTAGTGATAATACATAAAGAAAGGAAGAAAAAAAAACAGTTTCTGCAAGCTTTCTAGACAACTACCAAGTGTTATCATGAATTCAGAAAACAATTGTTCCTTCTGTCAGAATTATCCATACCAAGTAAAACCTATAAATTTAATTATGTAAGACTTGATTGTGTGTACCAGAGAGTGTTGTTGACTTAAAACAATTAAAAAGAAAGAAATAACCACAATTAAGAAGACAAGATTGACCTACCTGCTCTTGTAGAGGTCCAATGTGATTCACATATACATGTGCATCACCCATGGTGTGAACAAAGTCCCCTGGCTAAAAAGAGAAAGGTCCAAGAAATAAAAGTAGTAAGTAATGGATTAGATATTTCTTAACAAATTAAAATAAAAATTCAAACAATGAGAATATTTCTAATAGAAATATAAAAAGTGATGCTGGTAAATTAACTTTCCTGTTATAAAACTTTCTTGATACTTTCAAGCCATCAATACTTGTTTCTGAAATGAATCCAAAAATTTTATTTAGGAAGAACAAGTCCCCTCCCTTCTCATTTCTAGCATTCCAGCAAACCATAAGGCAAAGGAAACGCCTGCAGAAAGGCTAGCCACTTGGTTATAAAAAAATGGCACACTTGGCATTAACAGCATTTCCTACTTTAATTGCAGATTATGTCAACACGGAAGACAAGTTCAAGCTGGATTAAATATGTCATCAACACTACATCAGATAATTTTTACAAATCATTTCTTGTTGGTCTATAATTAAGTACAGATAAAAAATTAGAAAACTATTTTGACAGGCATGTTATTATAAAAGAATTCGTGTAAGTATAAATCATAAAATGCACTATTACAACATTAGTTACAATATAGAAGACATTATTCAGGATTCCCACAGACTTAAAACAACACTATTTATGAACTTCTCATGAGTTTTCACTGACTAAAAATATTTCAACAAGCAAAACCATTAGCAATATAATATTAATTTTAAAATTTCATCAGTTTATCATCTGCAAGTTTCAATCAACTAAAGACACTTGTTTTTCTAGCTGTTATTTTCAGGGCTGAGAAAATACATTAACAAATCCAGCTATTTTAAATTCTATTGATAAATTTCATTAATTTTAGGTAACAACCAAGCATTATCAGTCTTTTGAGATATCTTGAAGCTGTACTTCTTTCTTACTCAAAGTAATTAATTACAGAAATTTTAAATTAAAAAAATTTGTAAATTAAAAATAATTTGATACAGGCTTTCATGCATATTTAACTTTCTAGCTGTATAATACAAAGAACCAATTTGCTAAATTTCAGGTACACAGAATAATTAAAACTATCTAAAAGGGGGCTTGGTATTTTGATCATTGTAATAAAAATGTAGTTTTGAGAAAAATGCATTTCAGTGATATGTGAAGGTGATCGAGTGGAATAATTATTTTTGGAATAATTATTGCCCAGCCAGTCGGCGAATCTAGCGACTATAGGAGTGGACGAATCAATTACCAGACTTCAAATGCAAATAACAAAAAATGAGGCAAAATGGCAGTTGCTGATTTATAGGCTAGTTAGAATGTTTTTATAAAAATTGCAATTATTTGTTTCATAAAAGAAAGTAATAAAACCGAAATGTCTCTTATTATTAGGACAAAGATAAATTTATAGTCAGTTCCTGTTTACCTGAACCTATTGATATATATTATACATTAACAGTTCTTGTCATTCCCCCACCACCATTGTCATTATTTCCATAGCAAGTTGGCCTAACAAATTGCCAGTTACCCATGGCTGAAATTTTCGAGGGTTGCATATATATGTTTCAATTCACAAGGCATTAATTTTCTTCTTTACCAAGTTCATTTTTAGCTAATAACTGATAATCCAACAGATGGCAGGCAAAATAGGCAATCAACCAAATTTTTAATGCCATACACTTGATTTTATTTCCTAAATGAAAAAAATCAGTTGTCAGAATCAAATACAGTACATCAAACTTTTTAAATAATCATAAATGATATTTAAAATATGCAGGTAAATCAAAATTTAAAAAGTATTTTTTAGTTTCTCTAAAATCAGAATATTCATACAAAAAAAAAAGGGTGGGAAAAAGATATTTATCAATCTACATTTCTAAAATTTGGAATATAAGGTTTTTTTTGTTATGTGAAAGCAATATCAGTTGTTAGTTTTACGATATCTGGTTGAGATTTTATTTTAAAATTTATTTAAATATATAAAACACAATAATTTTCCTAAATTTAGGTATATCCACATTGACTATGGAAAATCTGGGTGAAATTATTACTGTAAAAATTAAAATGTTATTAAAGAGACTTTACTCTCCAATAAGCATTCTTTGTTAATTAAGAATATGATACTATTATTATTTTATAATGCTTCATGCAATGCTTTGTCTTTATGTATGTGTAATTTTATTATTATTGTTGTCTTTTATTACCACAGTAAGTGAATATTTTTATTACACAAAGACTTTCCACAATCATTTTAATGCATGCAGTGTAATCACAAAAAGTGATTGTTAATTTACAAACACACTCACATATTGCCCCTTTCATAAATTTTCTAAAACTTGTAGTAGAAAAGATTAAAAAAAAAAAAAAAAAAAAAAAAAAAATGTGTGTTAACTGTTTGCAATTCCGTAAGAGAACAGGTGTGATGCAACATCATTCCCCCTATCACTAATGACTTTTGGGTTTAAAACTCAGGGCAAATGCTTCTTTTAAGAAAACATTTTAACCTTATGTATACAGAAGAATGATTATTTGAACCACTATGCAGTTTGAAATATACCGTTATTTTAAGAGGTCAATCTTTTTCTTAGCATTGCAATTGCATTAGTTATTTAAAATTTCTATGTGAAGGGCTGTAAGGGATAATAACTATACATAGATTGGTGCTAAATTTCCTAAAATGCTAGCATCAAAAGGTCAGATCTATCTGCATACAAGGTGTGATTAACAGATGAAGGTCTAAAACCAGCAAACAGTTTAACTGTTTCAGACTGCCCAGGAATACCTTTGAAAAAAAAAATTATATACAACATTCAATAGCAAATATTTCTTCTTGAGAGGAATACTAATGTGAACAGTCCTTATTCAAAGAAAAAAGTACTTTAAGTGAAATGTTGCTTGACTGATTTTTCAACCTGTCACTCTATGTTTATATTAATCATTATCCAAAACAAATGAAAATTGTCAATTACCTCTATTAGCATCTTATGTTGAATTTGATTAATTTACCCACCTTAAGTCCAGTTATGTGTGCGATCATTATAGTCAGCAAAGAATAACTCGCAATATTGAATGGAACTCCGAGTCCCTGATAAAAAAGAAACAATATTTCATCTCTATCAAATAATACAAATTTGTAATTTGCAACAAGCCTTAAATACTCAGTTTTCTACCCTATTTAACAAAAAGAAGATTCTTTACTTGAAAAATGTAAATTAAAACTTCCTAAGAATACTTTATAAGATGAGCATTACTATAGGAGATAAAAGCAGGATCTTATATACAAGCCTGTGCTAACGCCATGGCCCACATTAAAGAGAGATAATTCTTAAAAGCATTTACCAAGAGTGCTGTCCTCATGCTCTCAGTTCCCTTCTAAGCATGGGTAAATAAAGGAGGGGAGGGATTTCAAGAGTACTTATCTGGTAAAAAACCAGGGAAGATTTATTTTATAAAGAAAGAACAAATAACACACTGATTATTTAACTTTTATGCACAAAAACATAAGCAGAAACGATAAGAAAAAGAAACTGCCAACTTGCAAGAGAAGGTTGTAGCAGGCTATGCAGATATTACTGCACCACTAGATTGATAGGAAGAGGGGAAACATCACTGATAAAAATCTGGAGAAAAGAGTTTTCCATCTTACTGTCACTTCAGTCTCCTACAGCTCTGACTAAACTTGTACACTCGTGTGAAGACTATTTATAAACTGCTCTTATGATTCAAGGCCATGAATGGCACAAGGAAATGGGGGGAAAAAATTATAAATGTATATTTTTTTACTTTGAGATTTGCACTGTTCAATTTCTTCTCTTTCAGGATTTTATATTTTCTGAACACTTGAAATGTTTATCGAACCCACGTGTTGGAAAATATATTTCTTAAGCTGAAAATTGCATTTACTGCCATTGTTTTGTAGAAAGGAACACAGCGCATGGAAACAGAGGTTTACTTCCCCAACATTATAATCATTAAAATAGTCTCAAACAAGTTTCACAAACCAGAGTCTTGAGAAACCTTCACCATACTTAATGCCCTGATTTATTCGGATTTTAGGCAAAACATGTAAAAGGCTTGATTTGATTGGCTGAGACAGTCGATTGACAATATGGGTACTGTCAAGCAGTTTTGAATTTCACGTCATCGGCCTTTATTAAATAGTAGCTGACAAAACACAATTTCACTTGAGAAATAAATATTTTTTTTAGATATTTATTTATGGTTAGAAGTCAAAGCTCGATGGGATAAGTAAAATTCAGTGCAGAAAGTTTATACTGCCCAATTGACTGAGAGGCGAAGTTTGAATTTTAAAAATGGCAACCAAATAGCAACAAATAGACACAATGTACCATTTCATTTTGACAATTACTAAATATTTATTTTAATAAATCATATCAGACAATATATGCAATATTCTTCTAAAATTATCGGTCTGAAATGTACTGCTTTGATGAATTATATTAAAATGCTAAGAAAAAGATCAGCCTCTTAAAATATTTAACAAAATAAAAAATAAACAAGATATTTTAAAACTGACATTGCTTTCTTATATTCCAAATCTGAAGAATCTAGGCTGATAAAGAATTTTTTCCTTCTTCGTAGTAATGTGGCCTTAACTAAGCCACAGAGTCTGAAGACAAATATCTGTAACTCTGGTACAAATGGGTAAAAATAGTTTTAGACTTGTTTCCTCAAAGAGAGCTACATAGATAAATCCTGAAAACTCTAAATCCTCAAGTGGTTGCACCATTATCATCTCATGTGATTGACAAAAGAAAGTTAGCAAACAAAAGGATACCCTGATAGAGCAGTTTAATCCTTGGCAGGAAAAACATATTTATTTACCAGTTTAACTGATCTCTTATGGGGGGGCTCTGGAGAATCTGTAGACAAATAAGCGTTTCATTTGCTATGCATGCACCACAAATAAGTCTTAAAGACAGCATTTTGTAGTCTTCATTTCCTAAGCCAAATCCCAAGCAAACAACAAGACGTTACAATCTGCACATTGGAAATATTGGGTCTCTGAAAATGTCTAAGGGTAGTAGTGTGTACCACCACCCCCGCAAAAAAAAAGAAAAAAAAAAGGGGGGGAGAATACTAATTACCACTAGAATAATCTGTTACCTCAAATTTAAAGAATGTTTTCCTATGATTCATGAAACCTCTGACCAACAGAGCAATTATTTTATTCATGAAACCTGTGACCAGTCATTTTTTTTTAACAAATAGCTGATGTTATCAATTTCCTCTGATCAAGTGGGCCACATCTGGTAATGAGGGTTCAATTTTAAAAAAAAGACTGTAATAGGATGTTACTAGTCATTTGTATAGACATTCTATTACTGTTTTGTCTCATGCCAAAAGAATTCACAACTTTAACACCTGTTTGAAAAATATAATATGTTAAATTAGTCTATCTGCTGAATGGTGTTGAAACTAGATTCTGACAATTTTATTCCTAAACTCATCTACCAAATTATAAAAATTGTCAGAGTTTGGAGATTTTTATAAACAATTTTGCAATATAAATTTGTTCTCCTCAAATGATTTGCAAATAATCAGATATTTCAAGCTTATTCAAGTTTCTTGACAGATTAAAAGAAACAGAAGATGAGAAGGTTTATTAACAAGAAGAGATTTATCTACGAGCAGATATCATTCAAATTTATCAGAATAAGCCAAACATTTTAAAAATTCAAATTCATATAATGCTCTGTTTACAAACCATGTCAGCAGACCGTTGATAGAGCTGACAAGACAGTTCTCCATTGAGGACACAGAACTGGGCCAAACAGTGGCAAGGTGGGAGCGCCATCTTAGGTATATCTGGCAGAATAGAAACTGTGTTACAAGGATCAGACTATTTTTTACACCCTATACTTATTTCCAAGCAAAATATAATAATTAATGATGTGTAAGTAACTGCTTTATAAACAAACCTCAAAAATTGTAGCCATTAAGTAACTTAAAAATTGTTATGATAATTCACTTGCAAAAGAATGACAACAACATTTTAACAGCGAATATAAAATATTAGGTTCAGCAAAAAAGAACCAAGTATATATTTGTTTCTGTTTAATAAGAAGAAATACTTGTTTTCTTTCTTATTTTTTAAACATTATTGCAGATTTTAAAAAATATTTTATTTAACCTATAAGTCAACTACTAAGCTGCCACCATGCTTTATATTTTTTTATTTGCATTTGAAGAGAATGTCTGCACAACACACCTCTACTCCAAACCCGGTAACAATAGAGTGGTCCAATCCTACAGACTCACTGATTTGCTGTGATGTGCTGGGCAATGATTTTCATGAAATTGTTTCAGCATCACTTTTTTAATCAAAAAACAAACATGAAATATATTTAACTGCTTTATTGTCACTTATTATGTTGAAGGTTTTAATTATTTAGATTTTTTTAACTAGGTATAAAAGTGGGTGACAAAAAAAAAGACACTCAAGATTTAAATGAACGCAAAATGAAAAAGAATTAACTTAAACACACAATATGCAATACCTATGTCGGCCACATGATGTCTTACAGAGACATGTACTTGCATCAAAAACTGTCAAACTCCAATTCTGGAATTTTAGAAGTCTGACTACAATGGTAGTTGAAAAAAAACAAACTAATATCATGTGGCATAATATTATATATTTATATGGAGTTATATGTATGAGTATGGTACAGATAGATGTAAATAAATGAAGTGGATTTCATAGATTTTGTTTTTAACAATTTTTCAATCGTACAATAATATAAAATAACCTCAAAATATATTTAATATGATAATGTTTATCTAAATTGAATTTGTTCTTTAAAAAGATCGCTTCTAATCGCTTCATTGCTGCTCTCAAATTGGATGTGGCAATTCTGAGAGCAAAAACCAAACATTCAACAATGACTAGAGATGGTGGTAACCCTGTGACAGTCAATGTGCCAGCTTGAATAACCTCAGGGTAGCAGCTATTGCATTTTTAGTGCTCAATTCAGAAGTAGGATAAAATTTTTCAACCTCTCAGTGCTTGGTAAAAAATAATTTTTAATTTAGTTAGATACGATGTAGCTTCTCTGAAATTTTTCAAATTTTGCACTGGCATTTTGATCAATCCTGTATGTCTAAAGATTTTTTTTTTCAAATCTTCGTCTTCAGGGTTACCGTTGAAAATTATTAAATGCTGTCAAGTAATAACACAGCTATTGTCTCATTTTCCTCTTGTATACCTTTCATACAAACTTCTTATATAGCAATAGATTATTTTTTTTTGTCTTTAGATTGCCACTTTGATAACTTCTTATATAGCAGCAGATTTTTGTTTGTGTCTTTAATTTGCTATTTCAATTACTTCTTATATAACAGTAGAGTTTTAGGCAGTCGTGACCTCATCTAAAAAGCTAGTCAAATCGATTGCCATTAATAAAATTATTTTCTTAAGAAGCAGATTGAAAATCACATTTTTTTGTGAAAAAAATATTGCCTTCTGAAAGACAACCTACCTGTCATTTTCTGTGCTCGCAAACAACACACACACCCAAGCTTGAGAGTAGAATTTTCAAGGATTGCTTTACAAATATACCAAAATAATTATTTACAAGCAAAACTATACTCTCTTAGATTGTAAGCTTCAAATTTCCTAAAACATCTTAATGACGTTAGTTCTCTTAAAACCAGGGTTATCTTCAATGATAAGTAAGTAATAAAAGGTCAGTTCTAAAATTAAATTTACAAAATACTGCATTCAGAGCCACACACCTTTAAAATCATCTACGCAGAATGATTACGTCTGTGACAACAAGATAACTGCACTTTTAAGGTTACAGTTATAAAAACTTGATTTAGGGTGAATTAAATCAGATAAAATAATTTGATACATACAATATATGACTATTTCAATATTATTTTAAAATTTAATTTCAAAGCCATTACACAACTTTTACATATAACCGTTCGAGATGTACTCACCATTAAAACTGCCAATACTGAATGAATGAACTGAATTCAAGAAAATAATTGTAGATTCAGCTATATTTAACAAATTGACATACATGACACTTAAATAAGACAGATAAAATGCTACCAGTGGCAGTTGGGATGTGGCTGTTGAAACAATAACAACAAAAATCATATATTTTAATTGATAGTTCTCATAAACATACCCAAAGTGTTTATATGTAATTAATACGAAAGTGATGTGTGGATTATTATCAAACTTACCAGGTGGATTCCAGGCACACATTATGATGCGTCGGGAATCTGGGTTGTTACGAATAAGATGAATGATCTCAGCAAGCTGATCAACACCTTGGTTAGTATAGTTGGTGTGCATATTTACATACCCAGCACCACTGTGCCTCCACTGAAAACCATACACTGGACCAAGGTCACCTGACAAAGTTATCCATACAGTTAATATGCAGCTTGCTATTTCAATGTAAAATGACAAGTTTCACATATTCACACTACTTTTTCAACACTAAATGTTCATCAGTCTTACATTTATTACTAAAAATATCCACACACACACCCAACCCATGTTCAAAAGTCATCAGAATGCTTTCTAGGGACCACATTACAATTTCCAATATTTCTGGGGACATTATAATTTCCAATTTTTCAAAAGAATGTCATACTTGTTTGGCCAAACTACTGCCACCTGGACAAAAGAGTTAATGATGACATAAAATATTAATAAAAAATGACATATTATAAACAATGAAATTAGGAAACCTAATGAATGAAAAATTTCTCTGAATAAATGGTGGCTACTATTTCAAACTGGTACATTAAGCTTGTACAATTCAGTCAAGGCCTGTTACTTAACTAGAGATGGTTAACCCGTTCAGCATCACATTGATCTGCCGCTAAGCGATAATTGAATGGGTCAGTGTGCTAAAAAAATTAAATTTCTAAAACCAATTGTAATTATCAATGGATTTTAAAAATTTAGATTACTGCTTATTATAGACATATTAATTAATTTAAAAAGTATAATTTTGAATTTATTTCAAGTTCAAATATAAAAAAATAATAAAATGTTTTCTTATCTTTTAGTTGCAATTGAAAATTATATGATCAGTTTTTTTTTATTATTATTATTTTAATCTTATTATTATTTTTTATTAATATTCTACAAATATTTTGAAAATTAGTTAATTGAAAACTATTATAAACTTAGTACTACATTTATTTTAAATTAATTTCAAATTAAAAAATAATAATAATTAGAAAAAAATTGTCTTAACTTTTTGTAGAACTTGCGAACTTGCCCAAATCCGTGAAAATAAATCCAATAAAACTACTGTCTATTATCTATATTCAGATATGAAACCACTCTCAATTATCTACATTATTTTTCAGATGTATATTTTTCAAGCAAAAGCTCCATGCTTCTTGCACACAATGAAAACCACATGAAGTCATGTGGTACTTTGACAAATGACAACCGGTTTTGGTGGTATTATCACATGGTCACATCAAAAATTCCAGTAGGGGCTAGTTGAATTTAATCAACAGTTCATTAGAATCAGCCACAAAACTCACTTTATTAGGTAGGATCAAGCAGTCAACACGCCATTGGCCTCCCAAACTTGCCAAGCTATCAATAAAACTTTGTTCAAAATGGCTGCCAAGCTTGTACCAAGATTGCATTGTTGTGGGAAAACCCCTTTTTGAATGAAAATGATCATTCCAAAGATAGTAACCAATGAAAAAATTAGAACACATTGGCTGCTGAGGCAGAAAACGTTTACTTCAGACGGATTGGTTAAATTAAAATGGCAAAGTATGCTAACACTAAGTAGGTAGCGGCACCAAAAAAAAATAAAATAAAATAAAGCATTCAGTTTTGTTATTTTCATTTAAAACTTTTTATAACATGAAAAATAAAAAAAAATTGTGAAGCTATCTCAATTTGTTCCAGAGATATGCTATTTTGAAGTTTTAAAAAATGGCGGCAGTGAAAAAAATGGTTATTTTGACAATTTTTAGACTTGCTAAAGACTAACTAAAATCTAAAATGCAGTAATGATTTATTCCTTTCTACTTGCAGATAACAAATGCAAAGTTTTAACTTTCTATATGATGAAATAACAAAATGCCTAGCTGCAGAAATTAATAAAAAACCATCATCAAGATGCCTACTATATCAGTGTATATTGTATGTCTGTAGTGTGAGTAGCATGTTACTCCTCAAGATATTTTTAGAATGTTAATGTCTTATATTATGAAACAAATAGACACCTATTAAAAATAAAGATATTAATAATTACAATTTCTTTTGAATTACAAGTAAACTGTAAATAGTAACAACTAACACTAATAGTATTTTATTAAATTAAAGAGCATCAGTTTTGCTAGTTTTGAACTGTTTTTTTAAATTGTTAAATACATGCATATATTGTGAAAATATAATTTTTGACTTTATTTAGTTAGAATAATCATGCTGTCAGTTACAGAAATTACAAACATTGCATTATAATAAATGTTTCATTTTACCTTTTTTCCTCTTCAACAAATGTGCGGATTTATTGCATGAAACTACATTTTTGAGATGTTATATTTCTAAATCTATACAAAAAGATTGTCTAAAACAGGGGTCACCAACCTTTTTGATACTGAGAGCTACTTCATGGGTACTGTCATAAGAAGGGCTACCAGTTTGATACACTCTTCTAGTTTGCCTTTATACATTATTAATAATGTGAAGACTTAGAAAAGGACTGCGGGCGACCTGGTGCCTGCGGGCACTGTGTTGGTGACCCCTGGTCTAAAACTTCACCCTGTAAATGTCTATATTCTAAAGAGCAAGTATACCATATTTGGATGATGTACATGAAGTAGTTTTTATTTTACAAGATTCCAAAAGAGATGTGTTATTCAGTTTCTGACCACTTGCCATTTGAAAATTTAAACAAAATGCTAATTTGACAGGATTATATTTCATTTTCTATGCATCTGTGATCCTTAAAAAAAAAAATCAGCAATATATTTGTGTTACAGTAGGTAGCGGCACAGTCGCCCGCCCGCCGCTATACTTTTGTAAAAGTGCACATTTTCGTTACTTTTCATTCACTGATTTCTCAACAACCAAAGCATTGTTTAATTCAAACAAACATTCTAAATCAAGCTTAATGTTTCTATTTTCTTATGATTGTAAATTTGTATGTCTTGTTTGTATGTGGAAACTATACCGATTGAATAAAGTTGACTAATTTTTCACCCGTGTCGAGTTTTGTCCCGCCGATTTACGTGACTTAACAGAATGCGTGTTTTGATATACCTTGTTTCTTACCTCTTATTAAATCCCACAAACACACTACACACATATATTTGGTATCAAAATGAAGATAATTAAATGCTGCATCGATTGCTCTATAGGCGGGTGTGGTATTTCCCTGTATACGTTTTACAAATTAGCTTTAAAGCGGACTTTGGCAAGAAATCTGCAATTTTCGTCGTAAAAAAATGGTCAAAAGTACACAATTACTAGGCTTGAATGAAAGGTCTTTCAATCCCCTTTCGAATGAGGTATGGGGTTAATGTATTCATGACCTGTGGGACACAAGAAATCCGATCAAACGTAGCGAACTAATTACGATCGGTCTTACAACAATGGCTTCCGACATCGTAACGAGCGCGCTTCATTTCAAAGTGAAATTGCGAAGTTTACACTAAATTTAATACTGCATTATTGCTTTAGATAAGTACTTTAGTTGCTATTCTTTAAAGGGGTTATAGTTTTATTATGCAGTTTATTATGATTATCAGTTTTTTCTTTCGAAATTAGTGGGTCTGTCACGTGCTTGCGACTTCGAATCGGGAGCGAACGATCGTGTCGCATTCGACATGAAATATAGGAAATATACTAAGTTTTATGAAGATAAGATGGGTGAATTACAAACTTGGAAGTGTTAATATTTAATTTTAATTATATAGGTATTGGATGTCACTTGGTTCACTCATAAATCGATGTTGAATTAGGTCACTACAAAAATCAAGGGAGTCTATCAGTATATATATCACAAAGACGCTACTTCACTTCTATTGTTCTAACGTCAATGTTTCATAGTTTGACTTCTCTGTTTAAATAATTAGGCCTACTTAAAATCTCAACAGTTTAAATATAGTGCAAATATAGTTTATTTTCAGAAAAAGTAAGAAAGCTGAAATTATTTTAATTATAGGGAAGATTAGGCCTATCAGTATTTACATGTTGCAAAGATGCTACTTTCGCGTCTATTTCTAACCTTGACGTTCCACGGTTTTACTTGTCTGTTTAAATAATTAGGTCTATTTAACATCTAAATATAGTATATTTTTTTAAAAGTAAGAAAGCCGAAATTATTTTAATTGTACAAGCACTGGCTTAGTTAAAGTTCAACTTTAGTGTATGTACAGTAGTATGACTAATTGAAGCCTAATCTACATAGATCTTTTTTTTTTTTTTTACAATTTCTTTTCTAACTTTTGTTCATCCCTACCCCTTGAAGTTTTACAGTGTCTTCTCTTTATTACACATTAAATTGCACAAAATAAAGTGCAAAGATTTTTATTCAAGCTTAGTAATTGTGTACTTTTGACCATTTTTTAATGAAGATAATTGTAGATTATTTGCCAACTTTTGTTAAAATTCATTTGTAAAATGTGTACATAAGAAACCAAGCCAAACTTCATAGCAGTGGATGCTGCATTTAATTATCTTTATTTTTTTTATACCAAATATATGTGTTTATGTGGCACACAAAATGACACATTGACACAAGCCAAAGTAAAAAAACACAGTATGCCAAAACACACATTCTGTCTTGTAAATCTGCTGGATAAAACAGGACATAGGTGAATAATTATCAACTTTATTCAATCCATGTACTTTCCACATACAAGCAAGATATACAAATTTACAATCATAAGAAATAGAAACATTAAACTTGATTTTGAATGTTTGTTTGAATTAAAGAATGCTTTGGATGTTGAAAAATCAGTGAATGAAAAGTAATGAAAATGTGCACTTTTATACATTGATTATTGCTGGCTTACTTACTACTGTGCTGCTACCTAGTAATTAATATCTTAACCATTTTTATGATTAACTTTTATAAGTGAAACATGACAATAACTAATTTTGTTTGGTATAGAGCAAACAAAGAGGTCAGAACTCAAGCTTTTGACATGATATGAAAAAGCGTTTACTATTTCTGTGTAATTGCACAATTTTTGAATGCATTTTTAATGCATAAATTTACTGTTAGTGCATAAAAGGTGTTGAAAATTTGTATACACAATGAGCAAAGTAATATTTATCACACTGCAAAATTTCATGATGATCATGCAAATGGTTCAAATGTTATGGCCAGTTTTGTGCAAAAAATGTGTAAAAGTGCCATCGTCAGTCATTTTGATGATTTTACAAAGTTTGGGCCAACCTGTACATGATTCAAATGAAAGTAACATCCTGGAAAAAATTGGGCATATTCTTTATATACATTTGAACATATGTGAACAGTTTCAATGATATATTCCAATTAATGAATTAGATATGCTGTGTCAAACTTCATCAATCGCGTTATTTCTAACTATCCGGATGATGGTTTTTTATTAACTTCTGCAGCTAGGCATTTTGTTATTTCATCATATAGAAAGTTACAACTTTGCATTTTGTTATCAGCAAGTAGAAAAGAATAAAGTATCAAACTTTCATAGCTGCATGTTAGATTTTAGTTAGTCTTTAGCAAGTCTAAAAATGGTCGAAATAACCATTTTTTTCACTGCTGCCATTTTTTAAAACTTAAAAATAGCATATCTCTGGAACCAATTGAGATAGCTTCACAATTTTTTTTTTATTTTTCATGTTTTAAAAAGTTTTAAATGAAAATAACATAACTGAATGCTTGATTTTATTATTTAATTTTTGGTGCCGCTACCTAGTTACAGAGAGTTGAAATAGTAAAGATGAGCTATGTATGTTTCATAGTTTTTGTTGTGTGGTCATTTCAAAAGGGGTCTTCGTGAAATCTGTTTTTCTGCAATTTATGCCAAACTTTGAACTGTCATAACTTTTTTTCTATTAAAGCTAGAGCTCCAAAATTTTGTATGCAAACTTACTTTGAGGTAGATAACATAATCTGCAAATATCAGCTTATTTGGCCAGACTTCAAAATTTGAGTGGTCGTACCTACTACAACTGTAATTATATAATCTTTGGAGACCAAAAATTAAAATGTTAAAAAATCCTCATTTAAGATCCCCCCTTTCCTCAAATTTTTAGGTTCTATAGATTTTCATGACCTTTTCCAGAACTGGGAAAAAACTAATATCAAGTTAAAACATTTCCCAGAATTCCTGACTTGTGGTAACCCTGAGCCTAATAATATGGGCTAAAGAAGTATATTTTAAAAAAACAAAAATACAGGCATTTGAGACTGCCCTAAAATGGTACAAACATAAAATCTGAAGGTTTGAACATCCCCATGCATTCACGATAGTTACCATCGACCCAAGCAGTACCCCTCCATCCCATATTTATCTAGGGCTCCTGTACACTTGTCAAGCAATAAAGATTCTTACCTTCTTCCCTGTCTTGAAAGCCATTTTTATCCAGGAATTCTCGAGACCCGTTTGCATCCCAGATATGCACATCTTTGTTCGTGAGCTCTCTGGCATTGGTACTACCTTTTATGAACCACAACAACTCTTCTACTACACCTCGCCAAAATACTCTTTTTGTTGTCAGGAGAGGGAAGCCTGAAGAAATAGGCTGTAATATTAAATAACTGTCTGCTGATAAATGCTTTTTATTAAAAAAATCTTTTTTTTCTCAATTTATTCTTCTTTCTATATGGATTCCATCTACACCTTCATCCCTACCATATTTTAAAACAGGAAATGATTGTATTTATCATAAATAAATTAAATATATTATTGTCATTTATTAAAATAATTATATATTTTCAATAACTGTATGATACAAAATCTTTATTAAAAACGTTATTGGGCATTATTATTTTGATTTTTTAATTTAATTTCTCTCCGTTTATCACAGTAATAATGTACAATTTTAAAAATACAACCATGTATGAATTTTTTTTAAAAAAGTAAAGAGGGCTTTACTTATATATGAAAATTAATATTACTTTCTCTCAAGCTGTATCTCATTTGCATGCCAAATATTGTCTTCGTATCAATTCCTGTTCGATTACTGCGCAGAGCTCCATTGGCAATGATTTTTGCCACCCCGTCAAGATACTGATATTCTTCAGAACATCTGAAAGAGGAAAAGATTGTAAATTATCATTTCCAAGGAACCAAGACTGAATCAAAATCCAGATATGACTGAGAACACAGTCTATTATAAACAAGTTTTGTGTTGTTAGGCAGGCAATCACTCCCCTTTAGAAAATTTAATGATTGCTCTAAAACACCTGGATACCAAGCAAGTAAAGCAAATGAAAAAGGACAGAATCTGAAATTGAAAGAATAAAAAAAAAATTCCAGTAAAACTAAACCAATAAAGCCAAGTGTTATAGATACATGTATTTGGAAAACTTTTTATCTCTTCCTTCAGGCTGTGACATTGACTAAACTATAATGTTTTATTGTAGCATTTATCACAGCGCTGAAGTACCTCACTAAACTTGAAAACTGAATCTATTATTCTCACCAAATATTGCTATCCTTTATAGTCATTGCCAGAACAATAATTATCATTATCTGAGTCTCTAAAATTTGATACTACATTTTTAATATCAGAACCATCCTACATTATTAATTCTACTACGATCAAAGCTGAAGCTTGGCTATTGTGGCCCATTCTTTGAATGTAAAAAACCCCTCCTTAAAACCTTTGGTTATATTATACTACATCAGTACATGTATAACCAAAGGCTATGGTCAAAGGGAGAAAATCTAAACTATCTAAAATTATTGGGAGTGGCTTCCCCTTATTCACATTTAACTAAAAAATAAAATATCTGTGGATCACAGTGACAAAAATGAATTAAATGATAAATCAATTTGCTGCACCGATGAGTGTGACATGCTTGAAATGTTTAAAGAATGTAAGAAATACAGATTTCTTGAATGAAATATGGATTTTTCTTTCCATATTAAGAGAATAATTAGGAACATATCATTGAAAATAGTTTATTTAAAATTTTTATTATTTAAATTATTTAAAAGCCATTTTATTTATAGTGTACATTATTATTATATTAAACATCATATCACTAATGTGTATTTAATTCTAGTAAACATGGATAGAGTTTTCATTATATTTTCAATGCTTTAGTTTAATACTTGTCACAAAAATTTTCGGAAAAAATACGTGTATACTATTATTTATTATTTTGTTAGAATTAATAATTATTAATAGCATGCATATAGAATACCAATCAAACAATTTTAAAGATTTTTTTAACCATGAAAGTTTCTAATGTAAAAATACTAAAACAAATAAAAAGTTATTTTTATTTGTCTGTAGATAAATGGATAACTTGCTGTTGACCACTTTTATAGATGAACCCTAACTGTGCTATGTATAGTTTCCGAGATGTGACCATTTATCAGTTTTATTTTTTTTTTGTAAATAAAAACTGTACAATAAATGAAAAATGTAACTTAATATAATACAAATTATATATTTAGACAGTACAATTTGCTGATCATTTTGATATATGATTAACTCTGTATATTGTATAGCTTCATTAGAGATATGTTTGCTGGTTTATGTTTTCTGTTAGTGCTTTTCTGGAATTGTCATTTTTGGCCTCCAATAATTACATTTTCTTTGCAATGCATTTATTACAAAATAGGCATTAACAGCATGGTAAAAGATTTAATATGCATTTTGGATTTACTTTGTTCAAATGAGAAGCATTTTATGATGCCAAGAATGTTCCTGTTTGTTACATTTCGCAGTCAATTTTATGAAATAAATGCCCGTTTTCCTTTGCAATTTATAATAAAATTAATATCAATAAACTGAAAAGTATATTTTGCATTATATCAGGTTTTTCTCGTTGTATGTGACTTTGTTTATTAGAATTGTTTGACTTGTGTGGTTTATAGTTTTTAGTTTAGCTTGTAATGAACTGGGAAAATCATAGATATATTCAAAAAGAAGGCCTATTAATTATGGCTATCATCATATTTTTTGTATACAAACTTATTTCATCAGAACACACATTTTGAGCATAAAAGATTTGTACAATATCGACTAAATAAAATTGAGTGAGACTACCTACTTAGGCCTACATTCGTACGTATTATGCCAATAGAGAGACTAGAGAGCAACAGTAAGAAAAACTGGATCCATATGGACTACACGTTTACAGCAATGTCACCAACAGAACGACAGACATCGAGCAGAATCCATCACTGAATATCAGATCCATAATTTTCTTTTTGCGAGAGATCCTGAGTAACTAAGAAATTACTCACTTCCTTACTTATCAACTTCTAATATTCTTTTCCAAAGGAGAGACTCAGCGACACTAGTCTTCGACATCGAATCCAGCAACAATCTAACTGAATTATTAAAATATTTTGCATGACAAATTGATTGGTTGACGGCACTATTAAATGATATCGGGTTTGGAGCAAGCAAAACATATGACACAACAGTAAAATATAAAACAAACGAATAAATCCTCAAAAACTGTACTGATCCTTGGTAAGCATTTATAAAAACCGAGAATTTGTTGCCGCGGGAACTATATAATTGACCAAAACAAACGGTTCTAAATTTCATTCGTTACAATAACTGTTATTACCTTATTTGTTTTATGTTTTCTTTATCTTCGTCGTTGATCTGGAGGTTTTTTGAGTAAAAATCACCACTGGTACTAGAAGTCAAAATATAAGAAACAGACATTTTCGCGTTTTAGATGGTGCAGTCCCGCCAAATTTCCTAGTTGGCCAAATCGTCAAAATACTCTAATTCCCCCCACCCCAATTTATCCACATCACACACCATCTACAACCCTAGACTTAATTAGAAAGATAATATATATTTAAAATCTTTACAAAATAGTGTTCCCTTTACAAGAAAAGTACGGGAGAAATACCTATGCAAAAAATAAAGTATTATTGTAGACGAATCGTCGCTTATACCCTAGTAGTAGTAGTAGTTCCGCTCTCTATGCGCCCATAGGAATTGTATTAAAACTTTTCGCCTACTACAATGTCGCGAAACTAAGCGGATTGGCTGCCCATGTTTAAACAGTGCTAAACGAAGCGTGTAAAATTCATTTGTTTCTAAATGCACCTGAAAAGAACACAGAGAACAAAAAGGGGTGGTGGTGGTGGAATCTAATTAGATAATACACGAAGATAGTTTCTGTTGAAAAGTATTGTAACTAAAACTTGAGATAAGTAACATGGTAGATTTCCGACTAAACTATATAGGCCTACAGTGATAAAACTCTCTAATCACTATGTCATTTACTTTTGTCAGGTTGTTAATGTTTGGTAATTAGTGGAATATAATTTGTTCACACCGCATTCGATAATGGACTCAGAAGTGAGTGGGCTTAAGGGCCTACATAATCTATAGAACAGATCTTACGAACAGCGAGGAAGCAAACTTTGATTAGACCCAATATTAAATGGAATTCTGATTCCTCATGGTCCGAAGTTGATGTAATACTATAGCTGTTTTATTCGATCTTTCTTATATGTCACACTTCTTGATGAGATAAGCAAGAACCACTATATAGGCTTCGCGAAGCCATGCTGCTTCCAGACAGCATCACAAGAGGTCACTCTATGACCCAAACAGACCAGTTCAAGTGAATGACATGGACAGAAACACGGCTATGCTGTGGAAAATGCTACTGATTTATAAATATATTCTACACAAATCGAACTATACAAATAAGAAAATCTATAGCATTATTCAGGTACTACGGCATCACAGGCCATATGCTAAAACAGAAGAAAGGGCAGATAATAACAGAATGTACACAAACCTAGAATGCTACCAGACAAAAAAAAAAAAAAACCAAAGCCATTTACAGTAGAAACGCAAAAATCATTGCAAGACTAAAAACTATACTTCTTAATAAAATCTAAAACATCATTTTTTTTAAAACAAAAAAAAATTAACCTATATACCAGGAGAGAAAAGACAAACGTCGACAGACTTGTTAGGTGTTCATGCGAAGAATGACAAACTCAACAAAAGCATGAACACCAAGATCTCCAGCAAAAAAACAAGAGTCAAGCGACACCAGCATCAGAAAGACACAACACAAAGAAAACCACAAGGCCATGACAGCTAACTTAATAAAACAAACTAAGGATAACTTCAACCAGCGCGTAACCGGTGGTGGTGGTGGTGGTTATGCCGCGGGAGCTTTGGTGGATCATTTTCATCATAAGACGTTCTCTGATCTGTAGTGCTCCAGTGGAACATGCTCCCCTCACAAGTATTTGGGGAGAGCTGGCGGTAGTTTGTTGTTGGAGTTGTGTCTTGGTGTTGTCGTCAGTTGTTCATTAAAAAAAAAAATTACATCGTTGAGTTGTGTGTCCGCTATTACTTATGTCTGTGGCGGTGAAGTTGTATTTTGTTCCCGTTGAGGGTTGTGGCGTTGGTGGCTGATGTAAATTGTGAATATTGGTGACGAATGTAGTGCTGTTGTTCACGTTTGACCAGCAAAGGCGGAGTTTAGTACAGTAATCCGTGGGCTAAAGTTATGGTAGATGTTCTTGCTATCGCTCCCGATGTTGAGTGGGAGATGGGGTGTGAGGGATGTCTTACAGAGCTAAGTCTGTACTTAGTACTGTCATCGTGGCTGTCCCTGGTTACCGTTGGGATGCATGAGTGCGGGCGCATGGCGGTCAGTAGAGATGTTCGGGCAGCAGTTGAATCATGTCTGCAATGGTGTAATTAAAATAACTCCACTGCATGAACTGCTGCTCACTGGTTTGCATTGCTTCAGCAATTTCTAGCAAATTCTCAACTGAAGTGTTTACTCCAACTCTGACACTTACAAAACACCATCATAAGGAGTGCCCAAGGTCGGGCACTTAGAAAATTTAACAATTTATATAACAATTAAGTTTAGAAATAGGGATATGCAAATTTACTCTACTACAATATATATAAATATATTAATTTTGTGCCCCCTACATTTCCTCAGCCGGAAGCCCTCCCCATAAATTTGGATTGGAAAGGATAAGAGGACATAGCCAGCAATTAGGCCTACTATCGATGCACCATTCAATCTATTTACCGTTTAACCAAAATCCGCTAGAGCCAGAAGCATCCCCACCCCCCAAAAAAATTAAAATAATAATTACAATAAATCAGCTAATAAAGTTTTATCAGTGATTCTCACCTACTTATGGGATATGTATGACCGATGAGTCCACGCCGTATCGCAGGAAGGGCAGCGAACTCTCTATTGCAACAGAAAGCGCTCAACGTCATTTATGAAACAGATTGAAAAAACAGCAACATTTCTTAGTAAAATGTTATTAATTGAAAGAGAAATAGTGATATGTGAAGAAAAGTCGTATTTTTTCAATTTAAAAAATAAATAAATACATAGAATAAAAACTAACTAACAAACAATATAAAATGCCTGAATACATGAATGAAGGAGTTCGTACCTCATAAAGACTGCCACTTTCTGAGTAGGACCTACTTATCCCTGAATATTGAAATATGATTGAACTTCGCAAGAAGGAAAGCCAATTTTAGAGCGCCCTGCAAAGAGCAGAATGGAACATCATCAACAACAACAAAAATGTGTTAGGGGCTAGAGAGAGCGACACCGACCTAAAACAATGGATTATCGTTCTTTATTTTTTTTCAAATTACTCTTATTTTAACGAATTTAACTCGCTAGCAACAAAATGCCAACGGGAGGGGGTGGGAGACGACAACTATTAACATCATATATGTAATAACAAGTTCAGATCATTATCGTAATAATAAGAAATACTTCGTTTTTTTAAAATTTCTTTTGTAAACATAATGCAATAAAAAAAAACAACAACTTAAAACTTAACCTATAAATCCGCCATTGCCATCTTGCATTTTAATTGTCATTTAAAGAGTTTATTTCTGCACAACACACCTCCAGTCCCTCTCTATTCTCGGCAACAACAGATTCGTTCACTCCTACATTTCATCGATTTGCTTTGATGTGCCGCTCAATGATTGTTCCATGAAAGTGATTTAAACATAACTTAAAAAAAACAAACACCTAAATATATTTGACTGCTTCATTGCCACATATTATGGTGAAGGTTTTAATTATTTAGATTTTATAACTGTCTTTAGAAGTGGGTGACGAATAAAAGACAATGAAGATTTAAACGAAGGCAAAATTAAAAAGAACTAATATAAAACAAAACGAGCGGAAATTAACACAGCTTATTTTGTACATTTGATTTCTCTACCCAGTATAATTTAAATCTTATAATCAAAGTTTCTATTAAGTTGCAGCTGTGAAAATATTCATAAAATACTAAATAATAATTATTTTAAATAAAAATATTATCATATAACAATCCGTTTTAATTACAAGAGTCGGAAATAAGCTTGTGCAATTTTCTTTAATGACAGAAAGCAATGCAGCTTGTGTAATACTATAATCGCCAAGTACTAATTTCATAGAAAGAAGCCGTTACAATTTGAAATCAATAAATAAACTTAAATAAAGCCGACAATTTATAATTAACAAAATTGTCAAAAACACGCATTCATAATATCGGTAAAAGTAGAATCATGCTCTCTAGTAAGAACTACCGGTTTTGTGTTACTGCTAGGTAGAATTATGATTATGAATGAGTGCCCAGATATTCACATTGATTCAGCCCATTTTATAACATTTTTAGAATAGAAAGATTAAATGCACTTACGTCCTTGGAGACAATTGTAATTCATCTTTGAATAGTTCAGCCAAGTAAGACACCACTTGGAGCTGTGCCGTTTGCATAGCACGAACGGGCGGACACTCTATTGAACGCATGACAGGTTTAGGTATTTGCCGCTTACGCAATCGACTATTCGGAAAAGTGTTGTGGAGTCGATCAAAAAATTTTTGACTCTATCAAATTCATATAAAAAATATATATACTTTATATGAAATTAATTATAGGTGTAAATAAATGAAGAAGTGGCTTTTATAGCTTTAATTTTAAAACTATTTTTCAATAGTAACTAACATCAAATATGTTTAATGTGATAATATTTATCTAAACTGAACATTTCTTTAAAAAAGATCGCTTCTAATACGTCCGGCCTCACTGCTGCTCTCCGAGCCAGGGTAAGGCTGCGACTGTTAAAACGGCATGTGGATTAATCTCGGGTTAGCATTTTTAGTTCAGAAGTTCGGTCAAATTTCTCAACCTCTTTCAGTGCTTGGTAAAAAAAAATATTTTGAATTTAGTTAGATATGGTGGAGTTTCTTTCTCCGAAATTTTCCAAATTTAAGTGCCGACGTTTGGATCAATCCTAATATATGTCTAGACATTTAAAAAAAAAATTGTATCTTCATGGTTTTGCTGTTAAAGATGATGAATGTGATTGTATGCTGACATGTAACGATCTAGCTACCACCTCAGTTTACTCTTGTATATCTTTCATACGTACTATAATTAATTTATATAGCAGATTTTTTTTTTCAAAGCTCATCATTCTTTCAGTACCTTCACAAAGTACTTCTTACTTCAGTTGCCGAAGTGATCCAAATATTGCCGAGTAATTTCGTTACAGATGCGTACATGTAGTTGACAATAAGCCAAAAGGAGTGGATATCTAAGCGCCGAATGTCTCCCGCCCGCCCGTGGCATGCATTCAAGACATATAAGAACATTATTATTGTTATCCTAATTCTACGTTCTCGGCAGTCGTGACTGGCGTCAAACCTAAAACGCTAATCAAATTGATTGCCTGTAATTAAATTATTTTCTTAAAAAGTAGACAGGAAAAAAAATCAAGATCTTTTGTAATAAAATATCGCCTTTATGATAGCCAACTTGTTATTTTCTGAGTTCGCAAATGGCATTTTCCACTCGTAGGCTAAATTGCGAGCTTGCGAGTGGGATTTTCAAGGGTTGTTCTTATGGATGTGTAAAATCGATTTTTTTTCACATACCATATACGCCATTTTGCATGATCGACATTTTCCTTGTGAAAAAAAGGTTCGATGAGAGCCGCACTACCAGTGAAAAACCAATAGTACTCAGGTTAAGCATATGTAGAGTGTTCTTTCAACAGTAGTACAACTTGTACCAGGCAACGAAATCGGTTCAGGCCAGAAGCTGCCATCTTCGCCAATTCATCATCAGGTGAAGTGAGCCGTTTTTGTTTTGTTTTTAATTAAAGCAAGCATGGAGAGTTCTGCACCTAGGTGGAGTGAATCGGAGTACATTTTACCGGCTGCGTTGCTGTCCTGAATGTAGGCGGCGCTTCAGGCTTTAGCGTTAGTTACCGACAGCACCACTAAGCCACAGAGAGAGAGAGAGAGAGAGAGAGAGAGAGTTCAGTGGGCAGGGCAGCACTCTTGCCTTTCGAATCCGAATCCGTCTTGTTCAAAACCATACACACCATCATTCAGCTTAATTTAAAGACAGGAAGTAGACGCTTTACATGAAACTTCATTTTATTACCAAAAAGAAGGAAATGAAAGTTGTCAGTCGTCATATTTGTTTTGTCGTCTGCAAATTTGCGATTTCTAGCTTTGGTCATAAGGTTATATGTTTGGGACTATTTCTATCAACAACAAAAAATTGAGACTTTTACACTCTTGTATATTTATTTTTATACTAGGCTAATTTATATTTGTTATCTTTGATTTAAAAGAAAATGTGGATCAGGATTATGGTGCGACTCAAGTAAACTCCGGGCTTTAGCTCCCAAATGGAACATTAATAATAATTTTAAAAAATCGTTAAACAGTCGATGCAGGTCTGCTTGCACCCTTTTAAGTTTCAAATCAGATGTTTTGCATGGCAAGCTAAAAACGTCTCTCAGGAAGTAAATGCAATTACGAAAAAATACCCATACGAAAAAGACTTTTATAACAAAACTTAGTGTCTAGACTACATGTATATTCTTTTGCAGACACAACCTTGTTTATGAATACCCAAACAGCTCTGTACACATCTGTGTTAGGAGCTGTTGGGTCTTCCACACACAACTCAAATATATATAGCCTATATATTTTTTTATCTGAACCATCACCCACAGCTCGTTTTACTTCTCCGACAGTTATCTGCCTGCCCTTGACAGTCGGTATTTCTCACAATCTGTTTTATTAATTTTATTTTATTATTCCATTTACATTAACTCCAGGAATCCGCGTTCATTTTGTATGTTGCACGCGACACTTAGAGAAATGCTCCGTGGTATTTGTGGATAATTCATGGCAGATAAATGTACTCTTTTACACACGATTAGCTTTTAAAGTTCTACTTTAAGGATTAAAAGTGTTTTTAAATATAAATAACATAGAAATATACTTTAATAATAAAATATATTGCTCTAAAATTTGTAACATAATAGATATATTTTTTCACTGGATAGAGAGTAAAGAACCTCGTGGAACGGATATTCGACCCCACGTAACTTCCTTTCTCGGACAGTTTTTGACGAAGAGAACAACGTGAGTTGATATCAAAGTAAAATATTTTTAGACATTTAACATTATCGTTTGTATTTTAAATAAATGCTATTATGTATTGACTTTGAGAGTAAACCTTTTGTATTTTGTTGCAGAAAATGCCTCAGAAAGGTCCTATCCAGGCCGTACAAGTCTACGGACGTAAAGTAAGCATAAAGACTGTTTTGTGCTTGGAAGTAGCTTGCTACTTTAACCATTTCATTAACTATTTTCCTTGGTCTTTTTTTGATTTTTTGTCTTGCAGAAAACATCTACTGCTGTTGCCCATTGTAAAAGAGGGAATGGTTTGATCAAAGTGAATGGACGTCCTTTGGATCAGATTGAACCTCAGATCTTGAGAGCAAAGGTAAATTTAATTTGTGGCGTCAGACTGAAAAATTCTTCTTTGGATCTGATGCTTTATTGTTTTTATGATATTAAGTCACACTACAAAAATAACAGTATAGTAGTAATTTTTTTAAAATAAATGTGTATTTCATGCAATTAATAGTTGAACTTGAACACTCACCCTTATCCCTTTTCCCATCTGCCATCAACTATGGAAATACTACTATCTAATAGATGGACAAGAGATGGATGTTATTTAAAAGATATGTCATCTAGATTTTTACAAATATAAATCTAGAAAGTTTATAGTTTGAACCAATTGATCTTTATTTTCAAATGGTTAGTTGAGGTTTAATGTGAAGAAAACTGCTCTGTGATTAATTTAAGCAAATTTGTGAGTTTTTGACTGTAAAGTGGAGGCATTGGGATTGCCAAGTAATTGTATTATTTCATATTTGTACATTTTAATAAATATGAGGATTAGTTTGCTTCTTTTATTTTTGTTGTTGACAGAAATCCAGATATTTTGTTTTGACAGAGAAGGATGGATAATTGAAAAATTATTATTATATTAAACAGTTGTTTTATTATTGCAGTATAACTATCTGCAACAGAAAATCAAATATTATGTAAATAGATGGTGAATAATGAATTGACAAGTCTATGCACCACTCGTAGCAGCAAATTTGTGAGTTTATTTTTGTAAAAGTAAGACATTTCAACATTCAAATTTAGGTTATTAAAATTTATAACAATATCATAAACTCAGGATCCATAGCATAAGAGAAATAACAGGTGCAGGGTTCCATGTAGGTCTGGAATTTTGGAAAAGGTCTTGAAAATCAGTAAAATGTCAGAAAAGTCCAGTAAAGGCCTTAAATTTGAGAGGAGGGGTATTTTCTTTAAACTGTTTTAATTTTTGATCATATGCAGGCTGAGAGACTAAATATCTGATTTAATCAGATATGCAAAGCTTGTCAAAAGATCACTTTGATTGGTTGGTTGAAACAGTTGGTTGTTTAAACATATGAGTTTTTTTCACTTGTGAATTAAACATTTTCTCTACAATATTTATTTGTGCTAAAACTCAAAGCTCCATGAGATAGGCACAATTTGGTGTAGAACATTTTACTGTAAGGTTCGGCAGACAGTTGAAGTTTGCATTCAAACTGGCATTAGGAAGCAATGACTTAACACAGTATATGATGTCTGTTTGACGCTTACAAGACATTAATTTAATAAATCACATCCTGCTTACATATAAGTTAGTACTTGCAATGTATTCTGATGAAATTATTGGCTGAAAATTTTGTTCTTTAATGAAAACCTCTTGAAATAACAGTCTAATTAAAATGTGCATAGTAACTCCAGTAATTATTATTCTGCAAACTGTCATAATTATGCTAATATATATGAAATTAAAAGATCTATTTTATAAAATGTTTATATTTAAGAGTTTTGAAGCAGTATTTATCGATGAGTAGGAGAATGATCCAGTGTCAGATATGGCATCTTCAACATTTTGCATGAAGTTTTCAGTTTTAAACATTTCTACTTCAGTTTAAAAAAGATTTGTGAAATAAGCTATATATATCTATATTTGAATATAATTATTTTTGCTGAATATTACACAGTACACAACTTCTAATAATTAAAGGAAAGTCTTTTTTATTAAAAAAAAAAATATTCATATGAAATACAGTAAAGGAAGACAACAGAATAATAAAGATAATACGTATGTATGAAGACGAGGGAATGCATAAAACATTAATAAGAAATAATAATATGAGATTCTTAATTAATAAGGCATGTTTACTGAAGGATAATGATAACATTTAATTTTTATAATCAAGTTTTCTTAACTTTATACATATGTATGAAGATGAGGGAATGCATAAAACATTAAAAAGAAATAATAATATGAGATTCTTAATTAAGCATTCTATGGATCACTAGTTGTGGGCTATGGCATATCATTGGAAAGATATTGAAAATCAGCAGAGAATGATTTATATTTTTGATTAATGGGTGATAGATATAATAAATATATTGTGAACCTTTTACTTTTAAAAAGTTTTTGGTTATTCACATAAATAGTAGAAAAAATATGAGTGTAGAGAGATATTTGTCATCTATTTAAGGGACCAATCAGATTTTATGTTACAAAACCTTAGAAGTCTTACTTCATTGTTAAAAAGTAATACCTGAAAATGTGAATTTTATTTTTTTGTTGCAACTCTAAGATACTTCTTTTAAAGCTTATGAGTACTAAATAACATTCGAAAGAAAGACATCAACACAGTTTGAAAGATAAAACATTGATTTTTATTTTCATTTAAAAATGGTTAATTCAGGTTAAATGCAAAGAAAACAGCTCTGTGATAAATTTAATAAGTTTTTGAGTTTTTGCCCAAAAAGTGTAGATGTTGGGACTATTTATTATAAGTGTAATTTTAGTACAATAAATAGTTTTTAAAATGTTAAATTTGTAAATTGAAAAGTGTCTTCTTTTGTAATATTTACCGAATACTTTAGCTGAACACATAAATAAAAATTATAAACCCCACCATCACACACTAAAATGGCAATGTGAATCAGCATTGCCTTATTAAATGCTTTAAGTTGCCAGTTATTTTTATGAAATACACCACTCTTTTAATGCATGCATGCAGATAAAACTCGTTACGTATGCATGTTTATTTAATGCTTAAATAGATTAAAATTTTATTTAAACAGCTTGAGGAACCAGTACGTCTTCTGGGAAAGGAACGGTTTGCTGGTGTTGACATCCGTGTCCGCGTGAGAGGAGGAGGACATGTAGCGCAGATTTATGGTGAGAATTTGAAAACCTGTTAACCAGGGTTGACTTCCTAACAAATTTGCATGGCTGAGGCACACTAGTATATATAGCTTAGTGGTGTATTGCCACATTTTTAGTTTGCAAGCACACGTGCACATTGTAGGATGTCAGTGACCCATGTTTCTATAATTATTTGAGTATTAATCGCTGCATTAGCAGTGCTTTTTTCCTCATGCTTTGTAACTTGTATTTTTATAACACTTTGCCCCCAAAATGAGTGCTTTTAAATAAAAGACAACACATATATTATTTCAACACTGAATGGGAAGAACCCCACTGATTTATTGAGTGTAAAGGAAAATATGTTTAATTATTGTGTGGTGGTACTGTTGCAGTGCGAAAAAACATAACGCAAACACCAACTTCAAACTAATCATGGCTCTTTTGATATTAGCCATCCACTTGAATCTGAGTTGTGAAAGAAGAATATTAATCAACTCATATCAGACCTATCTGTCTGACAATCAGTTTTTGTAAGACAAGTGACAAAGTCTAAAAGTGCTACCATTGCATCCTTTAAGATTGAACATCTGCTTGCAAAGAAAAAAAACAAGTCAAGATGGTGAATTGTTGACAGAATCATTTTTGACTAGTGCTGATTGCCTGTTTGAAGGATTTTCTAACAAGCATGCGATTTTGTTGGCAATGCAAGACTTGTCATCAGACAACACAGTTATAATAAAGATACATATAATTTCAAGTGATGTATAAACTCAGCTCAAGGATTACTTGGAACTACATGAATGGTTTTCACTGCAGTTCGATGACTCATAGGAGACATTTTAGTTGGCAATTATGATGAGGATGGTTGTTAGTCACTACTGTCAAAAAAAATTTACTAAAAGTATTGCCTATGAAAGGACACATAAGTAACATCAGTTAATATGCCACTTCACAAGCTGTCTGCCATTACCACTGGTGGGCACCAGCATTGGTGAGCAGCACCAACAGATTCATTGCACTCTGCAAGTAGACTGAATCCTTTCCGAATTTTATGTCTTACCATTCAAGTAACAATGCTTAGAATAATTTTATTTAATAAAATATCTGGCTAAGTTAGAATAATGATAATAAATTCCTTATTCCTTTCTGTTTGTTTAGTCCTTCACTAATTTTTGTCAAACATTCTGTCAACATTAACTCTTTAATACATCCGATCTTGCAAAGGAACGGACTCAAATTATGTAATTAATACCTCTGTTAAGGCCGTCAACACAAATGAAAATGGTCTCATGTTACACAATGCTCACTGTCTGATAATTGTTAGCATTATGTGGCTCATAAATCCCTTACAGCCTTAAGTACAGCTAAAACAAGACTAATTGTAATCATTGGTTGTCTTGACAGAACAAAAATATTGCCTAAATTAATATTTGTACAATGATAATCATAAAATATAATTACATATATTTATGAGCGAATTTGCTCCATCAATTTATGTATTTTACATATAATGAATTATAAATGAAGTCCAAATACAAAGTAAGCCTTGAAAAAATTTTGGCACTTGCCAAAATCTTTTGAAAATTTGAATGTGCTCTTGGCCATCTAAAGGTTAGGAACTACTGCTTTAGGCGTATGTCCCTGAACATTTTGATTTTGACTGAGATATCTGTTATTACTTAATTACTTATTGATTGAAAAACTGTAATGTTGATATTTTTCGTGTTGCAGCAATTCGTCAAGCTATCTCCAAGTCTCTTGTGGCTTATTACCAGAAATGTAAGTTTGCATTATGCTTTTCTTAGACTTTTTTGATCACTTAACAGCATTATAGACCCACAAACAAAGCAGTGCACTGGGGCCCCTACACAACTACTCAAAGAAATACAAATATAAATGGTTAATAAAATGCCCCTATGCTCGTGAGGTCTAGGGCAACTGCCAGCATGTCCACTTTGTTAAGATGGCACTGTTGATATGACCTCCATTTATTTCTCCTTTATAAATTATTTTATTATGAATTCTTTTCTTTTCACTTCACTTTATGATAGTATTTTATTATGTTACCCTCAGTGACATTTTTTTTTATTATGATATCCTTTATTAGTACTTTTACAATGATACCCTTGACCTTGTGTAAGTGAGCATACCCAAAACTAAATCCAGTTTGCATCAAGATATAACAGTTAGAAAGCAACTGTTAAACAAGCTTGACTTAAGAACAGTTTCTACAATGTTGTAGAAGGGTCTGTAGTATGATGTAACTGGATTGTTTTAGTATTTTCTGTCACTGGAAAACTTTGCTTTTTTAATTCTAGCAACCTGATATCCATACTGAGAAAGTCTTTTGCTCTCTAGTTTGGACTGTTGAATAACTTTTCTCATTTTCCCAGTAATTAATGGCTGACCTGTAACACCACTGTTATCATGATAAAAACTGCAGAAAATTGTCTTGTATCGTGACTAGTGCTGTCAACGGGTACCCGTTGCCATGCAAATACCCGGGTAGTAAAATTGTGAATGGGTACCTGTGATAACACAGCCGAAATGTTGTTACATCAGCTAGGGCACTGCACAGCTGAGGATGAGGCACAAAAATGGGTAATGCAAAGGGGGTGCAAAGAAAACTGACAAGCAAGCCAATCATGCTTTAGAAAAGAGAACTGACACTGGTGGCTAATTTAGCACACTCCCCCTCCAGTCACACTCACATCCCCACATAGATGGCAGCCTGCTAAATTGTGCCGGTGTTGGAAAATAATTCCTCCACCAGTCTCCCTATGGTGGATTCATTTTAAAATAAAATCTCTGAGAGGAGAAAATAGATTCTCTCGGATTGAAATAAAATCACCCATGGTTGTAAAATAAATTCACCAAGGGGAAAAAATATTCAGACTTTAATCAATTAAATTTACATTGTAGCTTCAGTTTTATAGGCCGAGCTATCCCGTAATTCTTTGTTCTAGGCTGCTTCTGTCGAGTTGTTTATAAAAATCTAACAGTTGTGAATTGTTTTGAGTGCGGTTAAACTTGCCTCTAAGTCTTGCCCCATCAGCAGAGAGAGCCAGCAGTGCAATGATCGATAGTGGCTATGTCATCCAGTTTCTCGATGGTTATATTTTAATTAGGAGCATTTATTTTAAAACAAAATATCCATCAGAGAATTTGTTTTAAAATAAAACCTCCCTAGGAGACTTCATTTTAGGGGTGACTTTATTTGATGACACCAGTCGAGGGTAAGCTCACGCACTGAGCAGCCGCTGTACCTAGATCTAATTATGGATGACACGGATCACCATAGCTCGCGCCCTTCCTTTTGCTTGTATTAACATGTGGTAGCCTGTTAATAAGACCAGTAAAAAAAACTTGACAGCATTTTAACATCAATAAATTAAATAATAACGTAATATTTTTAATATGGGTGAAATGTCGTCTCTGGAGTCACGCCAAGCAATTGGATAGGGACATGGCAAAATGCATTCTGTGCGGTGAAATTCTATTGGCGAAGTTTACTTTAGTTTATGTAACAATTGATCATATTAAAAATAAAAAGTTTGTGTTGTACATATAAAGATCATAACTAATAGTAAGTCACTAGATGCACACCAGTAGCTACTGTTTGAAATAGAGTGCATGCCTAATGGTAAAGTAGCTTTGTGTAGAGATCACGAGTTGCGATAGAGACTATGCTAATTTTCGAACAGGTACCCGGGCAGCTTTTTAGAAAACATTGATAGTCCTAATCTTGACTGTATTTTGAAACAACAAAATGCTGGCATAACAGGGTATTATGACAAACCTGTTGCCTTGGAGCTTGATCGCATCGTGAAACAAGGTTTAGGACACTGGATATGTAAAAGCACTGGTATCATGTCAAAATCTGCAGAACATCATATCTTGAAACAAACTACAGAACATTGCCATGTAATATGACTATTGCAGAGAAGCAATGTGTAATAAGACATCACTAGATTTAGGACAAGCTACAGAACACTTCATGTAGCATGATCTGTGCCAAGAAGCAATATGTCATATAACATCACTAGATTTAGGACAAGCTGTTTCTTTTTTTTGCTGAACTTACCAAAATTTCCTATATATTAAATAGTTTCACTGAAGTTTGAACTTGCAAGAATAAATGGCAAAAGCATGACATATTTTGTTGTTGATTTTGAATCTATAAAGTAGTCAATTTTGTTAACTTGTGATCACAATGTGCAGCACTGTGTGTATTTTTGTATAAGTTTGAATTAAAGTTTCTGTATTAATATGAAATGAAATTCATTTGTATATTAAAACAACTAGGTCATCTATTACTTTATAATAACCAGTTCTAGAGTATCTTGAATGTTTTCTATGAGGTTTGTTGGAGCATATGACAATTCAGATCTCTTTCCTCTACTTTAAAGATAAACACCAGTTGATTTTGATTTAATTGCACCTCTTTTCATGTTCATTCTTCAGTTGTTGATGAGGCTTCCAAGAAAGAAATCAAGGACATCTTGATACAGTACGACCGTTCTCTTCTGGTCGCAGATCCCCGTCGCTGTGAACCCAAGAAGTTTGGTGGTCCTGGTGCTCGCTCTCGTTACCAGAAGTCCTACCGTTAAAAACTCCATGCTACTTCTCTGTCAATAAAGTTGAAATATTGATATCTTGTTTTTTTTTTTTTAACAACAGTTTATGCTGTGTATGATATACATTCACTGGAATCAGTGACCAAAACTAAAAGAATAATCTTGGAACTAATCACTAGGAAATGAATAGCATCATCTCTATTACACTACTCTTGTACATTGTAAGTCTTTGATAGGATGTTTTAAAAAAGTTCCCTTCGGAATACAATTTGGTGGGAGATAATTTCATGTTACTGTCTATCAGTAATTAAAATTTGTCTGTTATTTTTAAGTAATCTCTGTTCTAAATCTTAAATTTTTCCATAAAATTTATTAGAATTATTGACTGCCTGATGTGTAAAAGAATCTGCAGCACACAAGTAATCAAGCATGCCTGCAAGTACCTCATAAAGTAACATGTCAGATGTACATTGATTTCTTTTTATTTCAGTCAAAATGATATACATAATAGTTGCTAGAGTATTTGGGACAGTTTCTGTCATTATGCACACATAAAAATGTGTAGTGACATTTTTTACACATTCAGTGGGTACAATGCATTTAGTTATGGCAATGTATAATTTTTATATAGCCCACAATACCATACTATAAAATACAGTTTTCAGCCTAAAGCACCCCATATGCTGTAAGGTATAGCCTGCCCCTTTTAAATTGAGTTTTCTAATTTTTAAGTCTTTGGTTTATTTTTGTTGTAATCTATCAAAAATATACAACCTACAATATTTTATACTAAAAGTATAACTTGACCCTTTTCAAATATGAATAATTTTAGATACTAATTTCTTAAAATCTTTTATTTCAGTTGTAATCTGTCAGAAATGAATTATGCTCCAAACTGGTAGCGCGAGTTCAAATCTTGTGTCATTGTAAACTAACAGAAAACCCAGCATTTGCCTATATATAGAATGCAACAGGTATAAATAATTTAAGTATATCCTGGTAGGTGGGCCTGATTACTTTTGTCCATCCCAGGAGTAAATGTCTCTTTGCAAAACTTTAGTTTCTCTTTTTCATAATGTAGTGTAGTCCAGCTTATTATTGGTTAGTGGGAGCAGCCCATAGCTGTGCATCTAACCTGGGGATATACCCTGCCTAATATCAGGCAGCAGGAGCAGCCCTTAGCTGTAAATCTGACCTGGAGATAAACTCTGCCTCTTTGTGTAAAATTTTAGCTTCCTCCATGTCATTGGTCTGCCTATATATGTGGGGCACTGATGGGAACCATGATTGGATCCTTACCTTCCATTGTCCATCTCTTAGGAGGGTGTGAAAATACACCTTGCAAAATTTAATCATCCTAGTTCTCCCTACAGCCACAAATCAACTATATGATGCATATTTTATGCTATATTTATTAGATTTAGGAACTTAATTCTCAACATCCTTGTGATTATTGTACAAAATACACATTTGTATATTCCTTTTTAAAAAAATGTAAATATTTCATTAGTGCAGAAACTTACATTTGGGACATGTAATTATTTCCCTTTGCATGAAAATATTACTGTTGCAGCTAGTGAAATGTAGGAGTCTTTTCGCAGTGTATCAAACGAATCAAGTGCTTTTTATATGGAATTGAAGTCATTTTTTTTTAAAAAAAAAAATTGAGGAAAATTTTGTCAGTACATGAAATTTTGGCTTTTCAGAAATAAAGATTTCCCCCTTTTCTAGAATATGAATTACTGCCTTGTCAGTGTTGAATTATGCAGTCTCTTCACCAAAACTAACCAAGCAAACTGTCCACTAAATAAAGAACTTTGTATAATCATTTGATGCTACAAGTGTTAGTATAGTTAAATTTTATTTGACTATTAAGTTGTATTATAAATGCTCAAAAGTTGTTACTTTCAATAGCACAGTTATTTCAATGTTTCAAACGCATATAATTCTCTAGAATGTGTATTATTTCTCTGAAGATTTTAAAACAAAAATAAAAGCTGGCACAACACTTGCATTCATTACAATGCTTAGAAAAGAAAGAAATCAGGTATGATAACTTTATTTGTATCCAAATTTCCATACAACCTTGAGTAACACACACAGGTAAAGTGAATAACTTCATTCAACCGTAACATACTGATCCCATATGTTAGAGACATAGCAAAAAGAAACAGAGACTTTCGTCTTAATTAAAAGATTCTATATCTGGGCAATGATAAAAATCTGTAATTACAAAGATGATATTGCAAAGCTGATCACTTAATGGTATGATCTGAAGATAAAATCTGCAGCATTGCGTAAATAATACACTTATACAAATGCAAACATTCAATAAGAAACTTGAGGAAATGGATGCAATACCTCTAGTATTCTTAAAAAATCTGATTATAATAGTTTTGATAATGCTGATGGCTAATGCTCGACAATTTTCTATTATTACAAATGAACACTTTGAATCCTATGATAATTTAAAAGAAAGAGATGATACTGTCATTGTGGACTGAAATGTTGAATTTCCTGATTCAGTTCACTACAGATGATTTTTAGGAATAAAAGAAACTAGAATTTGATAGAAGCATGAAATTATATTTTGGACAAGGCAGAGTATGAAAAGCTTTAAAAAAAAAATTGCAGCAAGCAAATAGAAAAATTAAATTTTAGCATTTTTATGACTGAGCAGCCATTTCATTTTAGACATTTGGAACTGTCTTTCTTACTTCACAAAATCAGGAGTGATTATAGTTTAATAATAACAAATCTTATATGGCAACATCTGACAATTCTAAAAACACAACCTACATGTACAAAGCAAGACAAAAGTGTTTACTAACTAAAGCAATAAATGTGTAAATCAATTTTCCATTTTTAAAAAAATATATAAAAATACAATTAATATCTTTTTGATAAATATTATATAACTGCTAAAGTGGTCTGCAAAAATGCATTCCATAGGTGTGAACCAACTTTTTGTTCTATCAGACCTACTAGTCAGGCTTGATTAAAATTTGCTAAGGTTAAAAAAAAATGATGGGAGAACATCTAAAGTACAACCATATCGGAAAAACTATTCTGATCAAAGTGCTGAGGGATTTCAGTCTTAAAAGGGTAATTTTCACATTGTTTACTGCAAAGCAAAAGCTTTATCATCAAAAGAAGCTCACCATATAAAATGTACATGCAAAATAAGCAATTTTTCTATAAATAACATCCTAATAAGGTTAGTGTTAATATTTGAAAAAAAAAAGTTCCAAAGTTGGATTCCTTTGAAAAGATTAGAAACCTTGCAGATCAACTGCCATTTTTTGGTGTCATGAAAAATTTAAGTTTCCAGTACATATATGGTCTAAACAATGCTAGAACTTAACCATAATTAAATCTTTTAAGGAATGACTAGCACATAAGTGGTCTATTTAATATGGTCCATACTAATAAATGCAATTCAATAAAAACTTAGTGACAGTTAACACTGCAAAATAACTACCAAGAGAAAATTACTACCACATTTAAAGGGTCTCTTGACAATAAATAACCTATTGTTTTTTGTATGAAGATTAATGGCAGTCATATATGTGAATGATTTTTTAATGAAAAAATAACCCACAAGTAGGTCTCTGTAAGAAGGTTTAATTCTTATTAATAGTTTCCATGACTTTATTAGAGGATTTTCTATGATTTAATTCAGTGGGTACCTGTTATAGGTTCATTTTAAAAAAGATATCTTTACTCTTTAAAACTGGCAACATAGTGCCTAACCAAAATGGTGATCTATGCACCTGCAGTGCTGTTTGAAAAATAATTGTAATTCAAATTAGCTAAGTTTAAATGCTAAAATTTAATTAAACATAGCAATATAGTCCAGCAATTAATCCTTTCTAGTTCTTTCTTTTATTTCAAAAGTTCTTTGATCTCTTGTTTTTCTGCGCAGTCTAGGTATGACGCTCCATCTGGACTTTTCCCAGTTTTGTCTGCACCCTAGGAAAAATTGAAGTACAAAGTTTCTTTAACTAAAAAGATTACATTCAAGCACAAGCAAACATTTAAAAGTGGTCTTGCTTAATTTAAATTGCTTTGGACCAATTTTTTTCTCAATGAATATGATGTGGAACTGAAAATTTCTTATAAATTAAAAAGTTACCAATATAAAAATTTCATATAAATTAAAAAGCTGCCAATACTATATGTGATATTTTGCATATTATATATATGTCAAGCATAAAATAAGTTTGAAAGAATTGTTGGTGCCTGCAACATTTGAAATTGCTCTTGGCAAAAAGAAGGTTGGGGATCACTGTATTAGGTCAACAATGCTTATGATATCAATCTCAAAAGCTTCAATGAAGAAAATCCACGACTTAAATGAGGAGGCTACTGACTTATTGAAAAAAAATATTCCAGTGAAAAAAGGCTTTCTTAACTATGATTCAAATTGATGGAAAGTGCATCAATTTCTGAACTCAAGCTGCTCCCAATGCATAAGAAATTAGGAAAGAAGATTAAGAAATATGTAGCTTTTCTTGTTCTTTTCTCAATATGGCTGTGGTTCTCCTCATACTTCCTGGGTGGTGGACAGTAAATACTGTAAAATACATTTTGATTTAAATAGCAGCATTGCTTTGCACTCCCTTTACAATCTGTAAATGTGTATGAAATGGAGACTATCGTGCTCAATGTGACAAAAGGGTGCTTTTGAAGAATATGATTAAACTTACTTTGTTTAACAAAATCTTGACACACTCTGTGTGGCCTTCAAACACAGCTGAGAGCAAAGGTGTAATGCCAAATTTATCAGGTGCCTGAAAAGTAAAAGTATCCACATGTGCACACACAGACGACACATACACATATCACACACACTTTTTAGAATATATTTTTATGTTGTATTAGTCAGAATATTAAGTAATAATAAATGATGTCAGTGGAGACAAAATTAAAATTGTTTATCTACTTATATTAACCCTTCTGCATAATTAAAACATCAAGACAGATAAATAGGATGTTACAAGGGATAGTTAAAACCGAAAGGCTGGGACACTCAAATTTGGTTGTGTTTATCTACAGGCCCTCTCATTGACTCAATCAGTGTTAAAGTAAATACTAATCTTGCTTTTACTTTTCTTGAAACCATGACTCACTGGTACACAGCAACATTTTTTTAAAAGGTAATATAAACTGTCTCAAAAAAAAAGAAGAGCCCAGCTTTGAAAGACAAGTGAGGTCATTGCTGCATCAATGCCAAATTGTTAAGATCTAGGTACTTATCAGTGCACACATTCCTTAAAATTTTCAATATATTAATCTGGATTGTTTCTAATGAGCACAAACAAGAAGAAAATCCCAAAAGACAAGAATTTTTTTAAAATGCCTTTACAAAGACAGTTTCTGATGAGTAAATTTTTATTGCTGACATGATCTGATCAACCACCTGAATATGTCATAAACAAATTTGTACTCCATCAAATCTAAAAGAATAAATACAAACTGTGCTTTATGCAAAACAGTAAGTTTATAGTCCTTATACAATGATCATGTCAAGTAAGTGTGCAATTGTTTCACACTTCTAAATTAATATAATAATAAATATTTCACAGCACCTCAGAAGTAGTATTATGTAAACACCTTTTCCCTTCTGCAATAGCAGAGCTAATACTTACATTTACTTTTGCCCCTTTTGTCAAGAGATACTCCATAACCTCTGTTTGTCCATAATCTGCTGCATAGTGTAGGGGCAGACGGCCATTGATTTCTCCGTTTACATTTCCACCCTGGAATTGAAAGTGCAATGACAGGGTCTAGAGATCATTATGCACACCAGTTATATTTTCCTGATAATGTTATTCAATAATGGAACATATTCTAAATGGATATAAAAATCAGAAGCTGATAAGGTACCAAGAAGGTGTATGCATGCATTCATGTCTATATTCATGTCTAGGGTGGGCATGGTGAAGTTTAACTATATAATGAAAACAAATAATATACTATACATATCATCAATCATGTCTGTTGTAGGCTACTGGATACAATGCAACAAAACCAAACGCACATTTAGCATGCAAAAATATATATATTTAAAGTGAAAAGTTAGAGGAAATAAAGAATGGACTGAGCAAATGTCATATCCACAATTGGTGTCTTTTGAAGTCTTATGTTCATTCTTAAATTCTTAAGCCTATATGCTGTGCTGTTTTACTCTCTTGCTGAGAAAAACAATAAATATTTTTCTTCCTATTCTTTCATCCTTTGGAATTTAATTTACCTTTTTAAACAATCATTGTTGCTTTTACACACCAAGTCATCACAGGTATGAAATGCTGCTTTAATTTTTTGTTGTAGAATAGATTTCATGATTTGCCTATCAAAACCTTGCTGTTGTTTACTTGTTCTTTTACTTATAATTATTAATACTCAATATTCTTGAATAAAAATGAATACACATACAATTTTTACCAACACACTAAGTAAATAACGTATTGTGATATAATGCCAAAGCTGGTGGCAGCATCTCTGATCAGGTTCCTCTACCATTCCCCTTTCTTAAAAGATCTTGAAGAAGTAAACATGGCATGTTTTTCCTTATTTTGGCTGGCATTATTAGATAATAAGATTAGGAAGTGCAAGGGAATTTTTCAGAATTGAAATCAGTTCTTGCATTTTCCTGGCTTGTTTAGCTAGTTTTTGCCAATTTAACATAGGATATATGAACAGTCAAGCAACAACTGCTTTGAGTTATTTTACTATTTCAAGTATTCGCATTATAGTATAATTATAAGGCATTCCTTCAATGTTGTAAATTAAAACTATTTTTCCAAGTTGCAAGTTTTCTGTTTAATTTATTGTATATTATTTGTTAAAACTTTTCTGCTTTCTTGTTTATTTTAATAATGCCGAATTTTTATATTTTTAACAATGTTTCTATTGTGTTCACTAGCACTTGGTATTTTCTGTTTAGGTATTATACTGAAAGAAAAATGTCTAGCATTTTCTTAACATTATTTGTTCACACTTAATAGACAAATATGCTGTATTTGCAGCATGGCACTATAATTATGTAACTGTTATCTCTTTATTTAAATAAATTGATCTTTTACATATATATATATATATATAAATAAATTGATCTTTTACATATATATATATAATATAGTGGAATAATGTACCCCTTTGTTACTTTTAAAACTAATAAAAGTCACCAGTTTCATCAGATGCTTCTCTTCATTCAGTATTTCCTGTCTAGGCATTACTGAGCATGACTGGGGGGAGCATATATTGTCCTATTGAGTTGTCTGATATGTCATCAATCACATAGTTTTGTGATCGTATTCTTGCCGGAGCTGAAGTATGAGTACAAAGAGTTTGGCACAAGAACCCACTCAAAGATCACACTTATGAAGTTATATGCAAATTAGTATAAGCAGTTGATTATTTAAATTGGATCATCTCATATACAATTTTGTAATACATAATATTTTATTTCAGTTTAAGTTACTAATTATTAAATTTCAAGCATATTAATTCAAAACAAAAGAAGAAAAGAAAAGCATATCATTTACACATTTAATATTTATGTATGGTTACTAACACTTTCCGTTTCTACCATAGAAACATTATTTGGCTAACTAAAAAAAGTTATTAATAGTAATACTAGGAATAGGTAAATCCAAATGGAAATATAGACATTATAAAATAAAATATTAAACTTGTAGTTGTATACTTATACATTACATACTACAATAAAAAATAACTTTACACCTGGAAGAATAAATATGAATATGCTTAAATGAACTATAAACTAATAAAGTGAAAAGAAAGTAAAAACGTGTGTTTAGCATAATAAACGCATAGTTTAAAAGAAAATGAAAGCATAGCTCAAATAATGTTTTCTGTAGAGATCACTACAAAAGATTCATTCTGAAAAGTCATCAAACTCTTAAACAATTTTACCATGTTAAAATATAGCAGGGGGAAGTTTAATTTACCCATTTCAAAAGTAGAATACTGATATATAAATATTATTACGCATTCTTGTGATTTTAAGTATTATAATCATATTAATGAATTACTAGTCTCTGAAATAGGCTAATATAATTCTACCAAATGTGTAAATGAACACGATTTTAATAAAGTTCGATTGTTCAAAATTTAAATTTGGTCACTTACCGTATGCTCAAATTATGAAATAAAGTTAAAATCTGTCTAGCCATTTAAAAATCTTGTCCCAACACCATTGTGCATCTACTTTTTTTCCTTAAAAAAACAACAAAACCCTTTCAATTTTATCTTAATTTTAGCCCCCTTTCTTAATACTTTGCGTTGATAGAATATTATTAAACATAAAAGACTGAAAGAAAAAAAATTAGGTGTGAATTCAGGTTTTCAAATTTTTAAGAGAGGCTCTGATAGTGATATTACAAAATGATTGGTACTGCAGCAAACCGAAATGAAGATGAATCACATCAAGTCTATAGGGCACTTCTGCTAATACATATTAACAAGGTTACCTTTTCAACGAATTCTTTGACCATGGCCAGCTCCCCATTTTTCACACTCCAAGCGAACTTATCCGCATCGTCACCCATGTTTGATAATATATTATTATCCTTGTCTGGGTCGGATAATTCGTTTCTTTGATAAGGGAGGTGCCCACAGGAAGACGCAAGTGCCATCGGCTCCAAAGAAACGAAAAATGATTGGTTGAGTTATGAGCAACTGACCAATCAGAAAAGTTGATCATTAAACATGCGTCTATTTATACAAATACGTTTAGAATTAAAGTCCAACTACTTTATCCAACTTCAGTATTGTTTATTAAGATATCAATCGTTTTGAGCTGTTGGTACTGAGTTAAAAATGGTATAATTTAAATAGGTCTTTGTTGGCTTTATTTTCTGATAGACACTAATATTGTAATAAGCTCAACTAAAATCGTTAATACCGTCGAGTCACTGGCAAGTTTTGGAAACAAAGACAAAATCATACTTGGCGCAATATATATGATTGGTAACGGATTTGGCGTTTGGTATCTGTTGCAAATTCAGTTCACTTAACAAGTGATGAAGTGATTTAATTATTGTATATTGTTGCTGTAGGAAGTTAATAGTCGTAAAGCTGAATTATAAGTACACATACTTTTGGGGACTGACTCTCATAAACAGTCTTGATAAGCCTTCTAGGAAATTGTTTGATTGAACAAGACATTTTATAATTCACAGATAATAATGATATCAGTGTGAATTTACACTTTTTAATATGAACAATGTAATAATGGAATTGTAAGGGAAGTTATTGCACTAATTTATTTTATATTCTCTCTGAGCTCTTGTCTCCCTTGAAATTTTTCGCGTTATTTCGCCGGTAGGGTTTCTTAATGTCAAATCGACAAGAAAGCGTGATTCCGTAAATCATTCTATTATTTAGTTAATCTAATGAAAGGTTATTGCAACTAATTTTATTTTATTAATAAACACTTATTTTCTTAGAGATACTTTGTTATTGACTGACATTTCACCTGTATAACTTCTGACAGCATTGATGCGCTCCAGTTTTGTATATTTTTGAAAAATTAATTGTCTTAGTGACTTTTAAATGAAGAATTACCAACGATCTTCTTTAAGTTATTACTGTGCTAATGAAGTAATCAAAACTAGTTTCATTGCAATCTTCTTCCTTTTTTCCAGCAAATCCAGCTAGTAAATATTGTACAGTTGAGGCACAGTAGATTGACCTGTAACAGGGATTGCTTTACTGAGACATATGACCACTCATTCAATTTTAGGCAAGATAACTAGTGAGCATAAATCAGGCACGTATCCAGGAAAGCATTCTTGCGACCAGCTCTTAAAAAAAAAAAAATGTAATGCAACAAGCCAAGGGAGCTAACTGCAAGAGTACAAACAACTGCAGCACCGCCAATGACCACTTGGCTAACATTATGGAGGTTGCAATATTTACAAGCCGCTAATGGGCAACGGAAAACAGACAGACGAAGAGTCCATCTGCAAAGTGCCAACAAGACCGCTGACTAAGAGACAAGGGACTGTACAGTGCAAACGAACAATAGTAGCGGAAATGGCCGAGACTATGCGTGTACTGATAACTGGTTGAAATTTCTCAAGAAATTGTCAAGAAATCCAACAAGCGAGCTAGTATGTGTGTATGTACTTTTAAAATGAATACTGAAATCTTTCAACTTTTAAAAATGAATCTATTGATGCACGATCTCCATCCACTATTTAATAATCCTCTAATTGCTTCGGTATTGAGTGGCCCATCTAGTGTGGTCGAGGTCCCAGAAAGCAGTGAAGGAAACCAAGTTTCTCCGGAGAAATCCAGAGTGAAAAGACGCAAACTCTGGGCGGAAGGAATTCCGGTTTAGGCGAGTGCTTAATTAAGCCAACCAACCAACCAACCAACCAACCAACCAATGAATATTAGTTTATCAGTTGAAAATTTATGATTTTGTAGTGCTTACTTTAAAAAAATCTACTAAACCTTAATAGGATTGGCAGTTTAATGAAGTCACAATATCTATAAACAATAAATTAAAAATGTCACTAATCTCTCTTCGTCCCCACTCCAATAAATCTCACTCGGCCAACTCAAAACCCTCCATAACAAGAAAAATATTTCCCACCCCGCAATCAAGCGTTCTTAAGGAGACCCAGTAAATACTTAGAGCTTGCGACGGAGAGATCCTTGCAGCTCATTGTTGTATGTCCAGTGTCTTATTTTAATGGGAACAATAAAGCATTTCTTCTTCTAATGTCAGAGGTTACTTTTGCTCTTTTCGATAACGACATCATCAAAGAATAATTTACTTAAAAAAAAAATATTACACTATATTAAACAGTGCCTGACGATAATGACATCATCAAAGAATAATTTACTTAAAAAAAAATATTACACTATATTAAACAGTGCCTGACGCTTTACGACACAGCTGTTCGTGTGACTTATCCTTAACTCGTCAGCTTGGAATATGTCTCTTACTGGCGCCAAATGTGTTTCATGAATCAAGAAGAGGAGAGACAGCACATCGTTATCAGGGGAAAAAAAGAATACAGTTAAATCGTATTTAAATTTTTGTAAAAAAAAAGTTTTCATGAGAACTTCAAAATACAATATGGCTTACATAGCCGACAGCTACAGCATTAATAATGAAATAATAAGGAAATGTAAATGTAAGGAAAATTATTCGAACTAGTTTCTCAGTGATGTCATACGCTTGCGATTGCATAAAACAATATAACTCGTATTTTGTGTACACACATGGATGTGACCTAAAGAAGAGCTATATAACTCGTATTCTGTGTACACACATGGATGTGACCTAAAGAAGAGCTATATAACTCGTATTTTGTGCACACACATGGATGTGACCTAAAGAAGAGCTATATAACTCGTATTTTGTGCACACACATGGATGTGACCTAAAGAAGAGCTATATAACTCGTATTTTGTGTACACACATGGATGTGACCTAAAGAAGAGCTATATAACTCGTATTTTGTGTACACACATGGATGTAACCTAAAGAAGAGCTATACAACTCGTATTTTGTGTACACACATGGATGTGACCTAAAGAAGAGCTATACAACTCGTATTTTGTGTACACACATGGATGTGACCTAAAGAAGAGCTATATAACTCGTATTTTGTGCACTTAAATATGACCTACATAAAATATAAGAAAAGCTGTATTACTCGTATTCAGTTAACTTCTAAGAACATTACCCACATAGAGCTGTTTAAGTCGTATGTTGTTTACCTACATTATAATATGACCTACATATAAGTTGTATAGCTTGTATTTTGTGCATATAACTTTCCTGCAGTCACCAGACCACAAATAATCATAGCCACTAGGGAATACATTCTAGCAGACTGTCTGAAATATTTGCATACATCAGGAGTTTGAACTCAGTTGACGTTTTTCTCTTGGTGACATCTTGACAGGTGCTGTTGCTGAGTTTCAGCAGGAATTTTGACTCAGTAACTGACTTAACATCGAAAAGGCAGGAATTTAACCCAGTAAAAGCGATAATGAATGTGAACATAATAGACTGAACCATTTTAAGGAAAGGACAATTTATTATCTATGAAAAGAGAAAAAATACATTATAAATTAATTCTTGCTCGCTTCAGGGTTGATATACAAATATTTCATTGGAAGAAATTTCATTTCTAAATCAGTGTTTTACAATGAACAGTATTATTTTTACCATTAAAATAAAAAAAACAATTATAAACTTAAATTAATAGTTGCTACGCACATAAAAATTATAATGACCATATTAGCTTTTGTTTGCTCTAATTACCTTTTTTTGGTCATATCAAAAGCTCCAACCACAGTACCTTACTAGTGTTGCTCACCGTTAAACCCCCTCCCAACTATAATGACCATATTGCTCACTGTAAATCCCCCTAAACTATATTGTTTACAATAGCCCCTACACCAACTCCCCCAAACTATAATAACTCTATTGTTCACTATACCCCCCCCCCCAACTATAATTACCCTTTTTGCTATTGTTCGCCAAAAAAAGCCGTGTCTTTAAAAAGGGAATAACAAGCGCCGTAGAAAAGAGGTAAGTATATTTTCTCTATGTGGTAGAGAAGTGGTGTGGTGTGTGTGTGTATGTGAATGAACCAATTTGATCTATTACTAATTAATAAAGAAAATATGCCTTTGAGCGTGCAAGCTGGCTTGAATATGTCAGTGAGCGTGCAGCCTGGCTTGAATCAGTGAGCGTGCAGCCTGACTTGAATATGTCAGTGAGCGTGCAGCCTAGCTTGAATGTCAGTGACTGTTGCTAAACTGCAAGGCATGGAAGGGATGGATAAACTCCCCTGCACACACACAGACACACTTCTTTATCAGATATACCTTCATCAACTGTCATACCCGCACACCCACTACCATTAATATTTTTCGCCCACTTATTTCATGTGAGAAACACCGCATGCTCACACACTTTCCCCCATTCTCTATCCAAGCGTCATGCACCCATCAATATTTTAAAAATTTTAATTCTAAATTTTTTTTTTAGTACACTTATATTGCGCTTTTTGAATATGAATTGACGCCGGCGTTTTAATTAAACAAGATCAAACAACAATAAAGAACAGTAGCAATCTTGCAAAACAAAAAAACAAACAAACAACAAATATAAATAAATTCAAAACGGTCATTCATATTTTACAAAAATCAGATGCAAACTTATTCTATAGTGAGGGAGAATGTTCAATACTGCCTCATGTACACGTGCATTTATCGCCTATCTGTATTTATCTCCCCTGCACTTAATTAACAGTCACTCTTTTCTTCTATTGAAATATAATCTCGTAAGCAATTTTACTCCTCATCTAGTTTTGCTCGTGACCCCAAACTGCTGGCGACCCAACAACATATGTCAGTTACGAGAAGAACTAAAAAAAAAAAGAATTGTCTAGTTACATGGCGCAATCTTTTAAAAATCACGTGCGACCGAATTGAGAACTAATGTCTTAGACTTAGAGGCTAGTTTTTCAACCTTGAACGAAGCTCTACTTGCAACACAGTATAATGATACGTTGCTAAATCGAAACCACTAATTAAAAATCTTTCTCTAACTAGAGTTGAGTTGCAGCCCTTGTCAACAGTAGATTCCCTTTAGCATTTCTCGGTTGGTCTCATCTCTCCCATGCATTAATACACACGCTCTTAATCTTTTCTTACTGGACTATATGGCAATGGAAATAAAAAGTTCTCAAACAATTCCAGAGACATTCTTTAAATTACTTTTTCATATCACATTCAAATTATTTTTTAATTATGAAGAACTTGTACTTTAGATCACAAGTAAATTAAGTTACTTTCTAATTATAAAGAACGTGTAACTCGGATCACAGTCAAATCGCTTGCTAATTATAAAGAAATTGTACTTGGATCAGTGTGAAAACACTTTATAATTATGAAGAGAGTGACACAACGCCACTTATGTTATTAATAATTCTCCAGAAAACCAGAAGACATCACTCGTGTCTCTCACTTGGTGGATATGCGGGCGCTGTAAACGTTTTCTCTCTTCCACAGCATTAAAGATAAACATCTACTGTCATTAAATATTCCGTAGGTGGAAAACTTCTTACCAAAGGAGAAGATAAATCTGTCTTTAATCAATATTTAGCGAACCTCCATATGTTGTCAATATGTGTAAGAAGGTAAATACATTTATTAAATCAACAATCAAATATATAAAATATAAATATAATCTAAAGAGTATTGACATTTACATCATTTCACAAAACTGTTACATTAGACAATTGTTCAGTTTACCTTAGCATAGACACAGTTCATATCATCACAGAAATGATAATGGAATTTTAGAGAAATAATTAAAGTCAATGTACATAACCTTGTCAACAATGGCCACTGTCACTAAAACATGTTCACAATTAAGCAGTTTGCAACAAGTCACTCTCTTTATTATTCAGATGATGGTCCAATGTATTCCTTCTAGGCACATTACACAACTGTCCCAGAATCTTAGATGCACTCACAAAGCACAACATGGAGAATCATCCAGAACTTTGCATGCATTATAAAAAACACATCATGCAAAGTGTTCTAGAATCTTTGTGTGCGCTACTCAATACACCATGAGGAATGTTCAAATAATCTTCATGAATTCTCGAGACCAAACTAAAGCCTCAGCTCTCACTGTATTGGATCTCAAAATGGAATTCACAAGAATCAACTTACAGTAACTCTTTTACTGATAACTTTGATGATAATGCTGGATTCACACACCAACGTGATCCAGAAGAGTACAGTAGTCACTGTTGCCTGAAGCAAAAAGGAAAAAGGCTTGCTCTTCTTTGCAAATATCAAATTAAGGCAGCACAAAATTTCAAGCATATTCGTCTCTAAAACTCCTTTCACTCTTATAAACATTTTCAACTTACAAAGCCTGCAACAATTTTGTTAGCCCAATACACGCACAGCATAAGAAATATAGCATTGATCAAAATTCACAAGATTAATGTACACTGTAATCAAATTAATGAATATAGAAATACTGGTTCAATTACATAAAGCATTATCCAATTCAATTCATAAGATAAATAGCAAACATGTATGAAATATTTCTAAGTCCATTTTTCCTTATCAGTCAATTAACTTATCATAAGCAAATGATTGCCTTTATGACAGGACTAGAGTTACATTAAATTCAAAGTAATTAGAATTCAGAATTATAGACTTTCTCCAACAAAATAACTTTTGGTCCATCCCCGTTGGATGAATATGTTGTGAACAAGTGTGAGACTATTTTGTCAGAAAAGCTACTCATCCAGTTAGAACTGGTTTTGATTGCATCAGCAATTTTCTAGTACATTCTCCACCTGAGTTGTTTACTTCCGTCTTTGACACTTACAAAAAATACCATCATAAAGAGTGCCCAAGGTCGGGTCACTTTGACATTTAACAATTTATACAACAATTAAGTTTAGAAATAGGGATAGGCAAATTTACTTTGCCACAGAAACAAACACAAGTATACAAACAAATATGCACAAGGAAACAAAAATACACACCGGCAAACAATGAAGCAACAATCGTTGAATGAAGCGGAAACATAAGAAATAAAAATCAGCTGGGTTTCAATGAAGAGGCAAAGAGACAACTTGAAGAGTTTCACAAACAAGGGGCTTAACTCCCTCGAGTTTCCAAAGAACTACTGCAATTAAAATGGTATTAGGGTGATTGGTGAGGTCTTTCAAAGCCCAGAAGTAATATAGTTTGCTTTTTAGTGTAATCCATCCAAAAATGGATTTTTCTTTTATACTTCTTCCCTCCCGTAAGTTTAACTTTAAACTTTATGCTGGTTCATTAAATACTTTTATATAAAACCGAAACAAAGTGAAATTACTAAATATAATTTCAACTTAGAAGAAAAAAAGAACAATTTACAACGGGGGGAAAAAATATGTAACAAGAAATAAGCATCACGATTAGAAGCCGTTCATGCAGATATTAGCAAAATTAGGCGCGACCAGGAAACGAGAAACAGGAAGAAAAAGAAAAAAGAAAAATAGGTTCGATGCATGCGAATTGCCTACAGCGACAGTACACGCAATAGGGTCATGATTGGCAAGAGACGAGGCAGTCATAAATATGACTCGTTGAAAACAGTGGTTAAGTAGTGACGTCCTTTCACGAGAGGTGTGCTGAGATAAAAAAAAAATTTAAAACGAAAAGCAATCACACGTGTTTAAAGAAATTCCTCGCATAAAGTTTTGACATGGTACGTCAAATACTTCAATCACCCACTTATTAAAAGAAACTGACGCGAATTTAATTCCTAATGTACCGACTAGAAAATGCGGGGGTGTATGCATTTTATAGATTATCACCCCGTCAGGTAATTTTTTGAAGTGTCGTTACTATGATCAACGTCATAAGTCAGTGACACTAGTTTATTTCTTTTATTTCTTATTTCTAAATTGAAACAATGTCCCCGGTTTTCTGACAATTAAGGTAATTTCTCCTGTTTTCTGACAAATTAAGTAATTTCCTGGCTTCTGGCAATTAAAGTAAACCCTCAAGTTTTCAAAAAATTAAGTAATCCCTTAAGTTTTCTGACAATTTAAGTAATTTCTATTGCTTCTGATAATTTTGGTAATTTCCCAAGTTTTCTGACAATTTATTTATTTCCTCATGTTTTCTGACAATTTAAGTATTATCTTCGTTTTCTGACAATTTAAGTAATTTCTTCAGTTTTTGACAATTTAAGTAATTTCTCTGGTTTTTGACAATTTAAGTAGTTCCTCAAGTTTTCTGACAATTTAATTAATTTCTGACTATTTAATTAATTTTTTCATTTTTCTGACAATTTGGGTAAGTCCTCCAGTTCCCGACAATTAAGGCTCTTTTTCCCCTTTAGTTTTCTGACAATTAAAAGCTCTTTTTCCTTCAGTTTTTCCGGCAATTTAAGATATTTTCCCCTCTAGTTTCTGTCAATTTAAGAGTTTTCCCCCAACTCCAGTTTTCTGATGATTTAAGCTCGTTTCATATTCCCCGAAAACCTTGTAAAGAACATGATTTGTGCATGCGCAGATGAGTGAGATTGATGTTTCAACTCTAATGTTTGATAGATCAGTGGTTCCAAACCTCTTTACAAATAAGGACCAAGGACCAAGGAGACCTTGTCTCACAGTGTCCTAAATATTTAAGTTTAAAGTGTCCAAAGAAACATTTGGTTGGCTGAGCACTAAGGTTACATTCCTTCAAATGCTGGGATAATTTCTATAACACATGGATGTGTTCTTTCAGTGTCTGGATAGCCACCAATATGTCATCCATGAAGTTAGAGATGGATTCCTCTTTCATGGGCTCATTGAACAATCTCATCATCTTAGTGAAAACAGCTGAGCTGTGAGGATGCTGCATGGCATTACTCATCATTGATATTGGCCAGCAGGTGTACTGAATGTTAATTTCAGCCTGTCTGCCTCACAGACTGGAATTTGCCAAAATCTTTTTGTCAAATCTTATTTAGAAAACTATTTTGTTCCACTGAGCTGAGCAAAAAGATGCTCTGGTTCAGGTTTTGGTTCAGCAAACAATCAATTTGTTCAGCTATCTGTAGTCCACATAAAATTAGTGTATGCCATCCTTTATTTTTCACTAGGACAATAGGAGAACTCTACAGGGACTCTGCCTTCTCAATCATACCTAAGGCTAACATAAAGTTGATTTCCTGTTTTACAACATCCTGTTTAGCATAAGGTAAAACATATGGTTTTATGCGGATCAGATTATGATCCCACACTGCAACAGTAAATTCACACAGACTTGTTTTTCCAGGTTTATCAGTAGTTACAAGTTTCTTTTATCATGCTCCATAACTGTTTGAGCTTCAGTCTGGGTGTTCCATATTTAAAATAATGTCATCAACAGTTTCAACATCTATTAAACCTGAGTGTGGTAGGGATTTAGCATCGGGTACAGAGATAGCACTGTCCTCTATTACAATACCTGAGTGTGGTAGAGATTTAGCATCGGGTACAGAGATAGCACTGTCCTCTATTACAATACCTGAGTGTGGTAGAGATTTAGCATCGGGTACAGAGATAGCTTTGTCCTCTATTACAATACCTGAGTGTGGTAGAGATTTAGCATTGGGTACAGAGATAGCACTGTCCTCTATTACAATACCTGAGTGTGGTAGAGATTTAGCATTGGGTACAGAGATAGCATTGTCCTCTATTACAATACCTGAGTGTGGTAGAGATTTAGCATTGGGTACAGAGATAGCATTGTCCTCTATTACAATACCTGAGTGTGGTAGAGATTTAGCATTGGGTACAGAGATAGCATTGTCCTCTATTACAATACCTGAGTGTGGTAGAGATTTAGCATTGGGTACAGAGATAGCACTGTCCTCTATTACAATACCTGAGTGTGGTAGGGATTTAGCATTAGGTACAGAGATAGCATTATCCTCTATTACAATAGTAGTGACCATGTTATCTAGGTATTCTTTGTATGCTTTCATCTGATCTGCATGAAAAACTATCACTTTGGATATGATCTGAATTTGGCAATTGCACCCAATTTCTTGACAACTTCATAGAGTCCTTGCCATGATACATCTAATTTGTTTTGATGCAGGGTTAACGACAACACCCACATACTGACTTCAATGTTACATACTTTCATTTTATGACTGTACAGACTCACTTGTCTAGTCTTACTTTCACATACATTCTTGGCTGTTATTTGACATGAAGTATCAATATGGTTCACAAGTTTGACCACGTGCTGATAAGTATGTTTTTTTTTATGGATTCTGCTAGCCCACTCTCTGTCCAATATTCTTGTAATATAGACATGGGTCCCTTAACAGTCCTACAATATAAGAGGCATGATACTAATAAAACTAAGAACAACCACTTCAGGGTATTGCATAGAATAAATTATAATCAATGACAGTGAGAATCCATCTGTGGCCTCGACTTGATGAGGACAAAATTCTCCAATGAGATCGATGGCTACACGTCTAAAAGGAATATCAATCGTTGGGGCTTCACCTAATGGAATTGGGCATTCCATCTTTCTATTCACTCACTGACATATCACATGACTGACAGTATTGAGTGATTCCTCCCCCAATCATACCTGGACACTAAAACTCAGCCTCCACATGAGCTAAAGTTTTGCTTGGTCCTAGATGACCAGCATTGGATGGGTCATGAGCCAAATGCAGCACATTTGCTCTATAGCTCAGAGGCACCACCAACTGACTTCTATCAGTCCTTCCCTGTTTAAGAATCAAGAGACCATCCTTCCAGTGAAATTGAATGGCTTTGTCAGAAGATCTAGAGGTGTACAATGCTGAAAGCTTGATCTTCTCTCAATATTTTTTCTAGAGAATCATCTGTCATTTATGTTGCTCTGTGCAGGGCCTTTCTCCCCTCATCTTCAGCCATAGTCTGACATCTAGAAACAATTATCTGCCCTGCCATGACTGAGTCCAGTCTGACTTCCTGGTGACGTCATATCCAAAGTTGTTGATGCATCATCTTCACACTTGCTACTGACTATTCCTGGTTCACCTTGCATACCTTCATACATGCCCTTAGCTTCAGCTTCCTGCACTACAGATTGCCTGCCTTTGAGTATGCACACATTATCAAGCAAATCTTAACAATGTATTTACATCCCAAGATAGTACTCTCAATACAGTTTACTAGAAATACAACCTGAATGCATCCACATACACACTTGCTGTGTCTACGATCACAATGGGTACTTTAACTATTACACCATTGGCTAGAGTGATTGTTTGAAACTGTCCAGTGTAGTTACTTTCCTTTGCTAGACTAGGGTGTACTACTAGGGTATACCTTACTCTGCAAACAGTCTCACAGAGGACTGAAACACAATGTCCATTTATGTATGCATTGAAATGAGGTGTACCACTTGGTTCTATGATATTTATGTTACCTGGGTAATAATGGCCTGGTTTGCCTCAGCTAAAGCTCACTACTGCTTCATTCTTAACAATCTCAAAAAACTGTTTGACAGGAAACCCAGGTCAAGGGAACAATATGCTTCTTTTTTTTATTTTTGCCTTTTTACCCCCTTTTACCCAAGGACGCTTTGCTTTATTGTTTTACCTCCAATTACATAATTAAAGGGCCCGTTTTAGGCCCTTTGACGACAGAGACATAGAGTGTTGTAGTTCTGGCACTTAAAGCTTAAAAACATGAAACCGTTCAAGGACCTAATACGGACCAGACCAAGATCTGCAGGAACAAAACCTTTTTGTCTGAGATTAGGAGCCGTTGGTTTTCGTTATTTGCTTGCACATTTTACATGGAAGCAGAATAGTTATCATATTATTCAGATGCAGAGGATTTGCATCCCTACAAACAACAACAGTATTATCAAATTGTAAGGCAGAACATAACAACAACATTATCAAATTCGCAAATATACATATTTGATTCCAGATGTGTGCCTCTCTCGTCATAACGCTGAACTTTAAAACACAATATAGATTATTAGAAGGAGAAAAGTGAAGCGGTTGCCAGAGGGGAAAGAGCGAAACCCTCAGCGATAACATACACACAGCTGGTGCAATTGCAAAAGTGATATTTACTCCAGCAGCGACAGCCATTGCGATGGACGTCCTTGATTGTGTCACGGTGATGACACGCAACGAGGCCTGGAGACGTGTAAGTTTCGCGTAGCGATCGTGAACTCTTTCTCCTATTGGAATCAGCAGTGAGAGAGAGAGAGAGAGAGAGAGAGAGGAGAGAGAGAGAGAGAGCCACAAACAATACAGAGCGTCACAGAGAACACAAGTGCAAAGTTAAGTTTTCCTTTCTGACCAGTGGATTATTCAACTTCAGCACCGGACAGTACTCATTTGTCTGTCACTTCGCCTTTTCGACACTGGGGGATAACACCGGCCATGTTAAAGCTGTGAGTAGTTTAGTTTCCTGTCATATTAAAAAAAACCCAACTATCCAACAAACTGAAGCCTTGCGAAACATGAAAACACGAGGCGAAAAGTTGACCTACTTTTATCATTCGCCCTGTTTGCATTATCAAGTTTTTATCGTGGCGGACCGTAGATATTTTGTAACGAACAATAATAATCTGTGTCAGGACTGATCTGAGCAAGAGATAGCAAATGATGAGTGGTGACTGAGTGGTTAAAGTACGACACGAAGTTGGCCCCTGAATTCTGTAGGTAGACTTGGCGAGGATAAGTGATGCATATAATATAATTATTGGTGTGTTATATGCATGCGTGTTACGTACGTGGGTGTACGGTGTGTGTGTATGTGCACTTATGCGCATCTACGTCATTGGTACAGAGAGAAAAGCAAAAGTTAGGTCCTATATAGAATCTAAGTCACGAAACTGTATTCTTCCCCCATCTCTCAAATTTTCACACTCATCAGTGAATGTCTTTTCGGTTTTCCGTTGATGACATTTTGCGATATTGAATGAGTGCTGGTTTATGTGAACTTTGACCCTCTATTACCTACCACCCACCGTACTCCAATTCACTGGCTCCACCTAAATTTATTATTCTTTACCCAAGTGTACATTAGTTTGCAGATCTTTACACTGATTAAGTACCCAGCCACTGAACTTACAAAAAGTGTTTATCACTGACTGACAACACGTGTAAACTTGCACTTAAACACAACTGGCGGTAGAAATATAGCCCACAAACAAAATGTTCGACTGTTCAAGAAGAGACAACGTTTTCTAGGCGAGATAATTATCTTAGCACGTGACCTCTTGATTGGCAGGTTGTTGTCAATCATTTCTCGTTTATCTACTGCTAGTTAACGGACAGGGTATTGAATAAACGGAGATAGTTTTCATGTCACGTGGCTCACGGCTTCCAAGTCAAGATGCCGGCTGGGTATCAGTAGCCGTGTCCATAGTCAAAGCATCTCGTAGTTGTAGCTGTACTGACATCGACAGACTGGCACACGTGCGTACTTGAGTGTTACTCAACACACGCTAAGACGTTTTCGAAGATTCCTCTAGTCGAGAATCAGATTCTGAAATAAAAAAAAAAAAAGAAGCAACCTAAGGTGAGTGAAAGGTCGCAGCTTATGTCAAAACTCAAAACTAATTATTGTTTTTTTAAAAAAATTAAAAAGTTTTACTTAAAGTCGATGACTATTAATCATTTGTGAACTAAAAACTGTGCAGGCTACCTGGAGCCGGAATAGCTGGAGCCCTCTTTGGATATAATTGCACAAGTGCTGTACTCGCCAAACAAATTAAATCACTACACCGTGGAAATTTTCCTATCGATTATTAAACAGGTGCCGCTTGTTTTGAGTTGGGAAATAAAAAAGTGATGTCTTGAGTAGCAGAGAGTAAAAACTGAATAAAATCAAAGGAACGCAATTTCACAGTGTGCAAAACTAACGATTATCATACTGTTCGAACCTTTCCTCGGACTTGTCGGGCCAAGATGCTTTCGGCTTCGAGTTCTAACTCCAGGCTCTCCTCACCTCGTTCCGAGGACTGCAGTCCATCGCCTGATTCATGCTCCTCTGCTGACGATGCAGGTAAGTCGATACGGGTGAGGTATGTTAGCGTCATCCCATTGCATCACAGGTAATCACTTTTATTGAGCTGTCATTATACTCCCCCCACTCCCCCCTCATTTCAGTTACACTTAGAACAGGAAATGGAGTTGTTTGGGTTGGCTCTGAGTTTGAGGTTGGCATCGCACAGTTAATCACGGACCAATCAAAACCCCGCAATAATTAGACAAACTCATATTGTGTGACACACACACACACACACACACACACACACACACACACACACACACACACACACACACACACACACACACACACACTCTCTCTCTCTCTCTCTCTTATATAAACTTATCAATCTATGACATATTCAAACACACGCATTTACATAATCACACATTGTGAGTCACTTCACTTACCAGACAGTTTATCGTACGCACTTACAGAGTTGAAGTGAATTCACACAGCCCATCATGATTAAAGCATTTTGAATAAAATAATGACGCCACTCTTCCCGAATACTGCGCGTGACCAAAAACTGCAGTCCGAGGCAAACCCTCTACTTGTGGTTTATTTCGGAAACGGAACCACAACCACTGTGTGAGAGTAGCCTCCCCATAGCCTGAAACTGATGCTCAGCGATGTGAGGTACTGTATGCAAATATTATCTGAAAACTTTTTGCAATTTGAAATAATCCCGAATAAAAAAAATAATTAGTTAATTTTGTGTGACCTCACCATCCGAACACGTCTGCTTTAATCATCCTTGGACCTTTCTATCGCACATTTAAAAAAAAAAAAAAGTAGACACTTCTCTCGTCATGTCGCGTTATAATCTCACACATGCGCACGCACACAAACAGGCCTACATGTTTACGTACACATACTCTAATTCTCTCAATCGTTTTTTTTTTTTATATTTTTTTTTTTACAATTCAGCATAAAACACACCGGCCTCTAAAACAAGTGCGTTACATTGTAACAATTCAGTACGAAACACACCACCCTCCGAGTATTTGTTGTCAAAGTGTCAATAGTAAAAAATGTCATCAGTTTGAAGGTCATTTTGTTTCCAGGTTCGGTAACTGTTAAAAGCTTGTCCAATTAATATACACCTGCCCAATTGTAAGCAGAATTAAAATATTACTGATTGGTCTTGTTTTAGAATAAATGTGCATTTTGAAAAAACCAAAAACATAAACTGCTCAGTTAAACCTCGAATCTATAAAGAAACATAAATAAATCAAACCCAAACACAAAATAATAATCTGAAATAAAACTTGAACCACTGCTTACAGGCATGCAAATAAAATAAAATGGTTTAATTATCCTCCAAAATAATGCAGTTAAACGTTTTTGTAGATTATAATAACCCCCACCCCCAATCAATACAGTTGAACGTTTTTGTAAACTATAATCCCCAAACAATACAAAGTTAAAAGTTTTTGTAGACTATCATATAAAATCTATATATATAATACAGTAAAACGTTTTTGTAGACTATAATTTAAGAAATAATACAGTTAAACATTTTTGTAGACTACAGTTAAAAAAACACAACAGTTAAACGCTTTTATGGACTATAATTAAAGAAACAATAGATACATGTTTTTGTACACTATAACAGTATAATTAAAAAAACCAATACAGTTAAACATTAATGTCGACTATAATTAAAAAAAACAATACAGTTAAACGTTTTTTTGTAGACTATAATTCAAGAAACAAAACATTTAAATGATTTTGTATACTATAATTTAAAAAAAACAATACGGTTAAATGTTTTTTGTACGCTATAATTAAAAACAATGCAGTTAAACGTTTTTGTAGATATAATTTAAAAAATATATATATTTAAACGCTTATGTAGAGTTTGTAGACTATAATTCAGACATATTATGAGTTGCCAGTGTCCCACCTCCGCGGGTATCGTAAGGGGAGTTAACTCAAGAGAAGTTAAAAATGCTAAAGCAGTTTTTGACTAACTACTGCCACGAGCAGCGTATTTTAGTGACGCCGTTGGTAAAAGATGCTAATTCGGTTGACAAGCTGCCCGTAATTAATCACAGCATCATGACAAAGCCGAATTCCATACTGCAATCGATTCCTTTCTCGGCTGTTGGTGACAAGTGCTTCCTGGAGGCCGTGGTGATTGTGCTGATGGTTGCGTTAGCTTCTTTCCTCTTCAGGGCCTCCGAGGGGCCTTTCATTTTGAGAGTTCTCGGCTCTTGATAGACTTGGCTCTCCTCATTGTGTTCCACACCAGGCGGACCACTCTTTCCCGCTGAAATGTGGAGCGCATAAGATATTTTCACTCTCGGAAAAATCCACGAACAAATACCTTGATGAAAACATAGCATGAAAACATGTCAGTGAAGACTTTTGGCATAGCAGAAAATTACCTTAACCATTACCACAGTCAACGGTATTCAGATTTGGACCTAGTAACAGTTTGAGTTGTTAAGAACTTTTGTTGAATAGAAAAATGAAAAGAATCCATCTGCTTCCTGGAAATAATTTAACTATGCAGTAGCAGGACAGAGAACGTTACTAAAATAAATGTATAAATATAGTTCTTTCTCCACTGCCATAAGTACTCGTGGACTACTTTTATAAATGTATAAATAGAGTTCTTTCTCCACTGCCATAAGTACTCGTGGACTACTTTTACAAGTGGTTCCAAATGACATATATTTATATATTGTGCAGCGGTTCATTTTCTTTGTTTTGTTTACAGATATTAATTTGCTTATACATACATACAAACATGCATCTTGATAAATTAGTAACGAAAAAGGTATATGAAAGCGATTTTTTTTCTCTCTCTGACATACACACACACACACACACACAGTATCTAATAAACGAAGAGTAGTTTCTCAAAGCCAATTCTACACTTAATGATTGGTCTTCACCCCCTGTACAGTATTCTTTATATTACCGTACAGTATACTTTACATTTTGCCATGCTGTACAGTATACTTTACATTTTGCTCTGCTGTACAGTATAATTTACATATATTTTACAGTTTGCCATGCCATACAGTTTACTTTACATTTTGCCATTCTGTTCAATACAAAAACCACATCTATATGTGTATGACAAGATTAGTGCTCACGCATACACACGAGCACATGTACCCACACGAAATCACGTGTATAGTGCATAACACACACACACACACACACACACACACACACACACACGTATGCACACGGAGACTTATACCTCACACGCACAAAACACTTACATAATAAATATTTACGCACATATATATATTCTAAAACATAACCCCACCCCTATACACGCTCTTACACGGGTATGTACACTCCACAAGCACCCTGGTACTACTATAGCAGTCAACAAGGACAAGTACTTCTAACTCGTGTGGCATTATGAGCAGAACGCTTCAGTGGCTAAGACTTATTTTTGGAAGTGTCAACAAAGAAACGTCGACAAACCGGAACACTTTCAATCATCAACACGTCACTTTAAAATCGGTGTGGTACACGCCTTGACGAACTTGCGGATCAGATGTGTTAGCATTTTGTGATTATTTTTTTTGTTGGGGAAGGGGGGAACAATTTTCTCTTGTCGACGCGCGTAGAGATTACTGTTGCAACAATAGAATGCATAGTTTCACTCAAGAGTTGGAGAAAAGTAAAAAAACAAACCCATCCCTCAATCGCGACATCAATGACGCATTATATTTACAGTTAGCCAGTTTCAACAGTCAAAATCCGAGAGAAAAATCAAAGTGTGTGGAGGTGGGGGCAGGTGGGTGGGTCTCGGACTACAGGGAGACGTTAGGCAAGACGTGAGTAACGCCTAGAACACTCCACAAAGAGATGGTATAATACATTTTTGTCTGTAACACCGTGACCGACATCAGCTGTCACCGATCGTAAAGAATAAACACACGCACGCGAACAGTTTTACAAATAATTTGTGCATGACTTTAGTGGCCGTTCTCTCTCTTCCACCATGACTTTAGTGGCCGTTCTCTCTCTTCCACCATGACTTTAGTGGCCGTTCTCTCTCTTCCACCATCCCATTTACTGTAGGTAGCGGTTTATGTATGGTGAGTTTGGCAGTACTTAAATAAACTAGTGATACGTTACGTGCTACACTGGTGAGCTGTAGAAACGTTACATGATCTGTTGGTGAACAGTTGAAAGTAACGTGATCCGGCCACTGGTAAGCTGTTGAAACGTTACATGACCCAACTGGTGAATTGTTTAAACCTCACGTGATCCACTGGTGAACTGTTGAAACGTTACTTCATCCAACTTGCGAACTGTTGAAACGTTACTTGATCCAACTTGCGAACTGTTGAAACGTTACGTGATCCAATCGGTGATCTTTTGAAACGTTACTTGATCCAACTTGCGAACTGTTGAAACGTTACGTGATCCAATCGGTGATTTTTTTGAAACGTTACGTGATCCATCTGGTGAACTGTTGAAACCTTTACGTGATCCAACTGGTGAACTGTTGAAACCTTACGTGATCCAACTGGTGAACTGTTGAAACGTTACGTGATCCAACTGGTGAACTGTTGAAACGTTACGTGATTTACTGATGAACTGGATCGATGATATTATACCCACTGTCGCTTATTCGCGCGCACGCATGCACACACCACACGCATAACGTACATACACACTTATACTCCCATATCACGTACATGCAAACACATACCACACCAGTGGACACTTAATCAATTACACAAGCACACAGATTACCTTATAACAGTATACATAAGTATACAAATAAATGTACACGCACACACGCACACACACACACACACACACACACACACACACATGGTGAATTCCTCACCAAATGTTTAACACTACTTCTTACACTCAACTATTCGCATCGACAGCAACCTGTCACGGTCTCAGAACGTGCGCGTGTGTAACACTAACGTGCTTCGTGCGCAGTCCTTCCTATGGCATTCACCGAGAATCCGTGCGCGAGGTGACAAAGCGTGGTCGTGAAAAAACGAGCACGTTGAAAACAACAACAGCCACAACCCTCCCTAACGCTTGTACAAAACTAGGGAGAGCAGTAATAGCAAGCAATCGATTAACTGCTTATTAACGAGCAAAGTGTAGATGTAGTATTCGAGCCATTGCGTACGACGTCAGTGTTTGCTAGAGACACGGAAAGTACTAACAGTCGTTAAGTGAATGGCTCGACCTCCAACACTATCTCTTTAAAAGAAATAAATAAAAAAATCCTCAGTTATTTTCTGTCATATATTTTTAGATCAAGGCCATTGACACAGGTGTGTTTGGGGTACTTTTAGAGATCAAATCGGTTTGTTTACATTTTTACAGCAGCCAAAACCCGGTATCAGAATTCAGACCGAACAGAGTTCTTTCCCTTTGGCTGGAAACTGACTATTATCACGTGACTGGAATACACAGCAACTTGTAGGCACCGATTTAGAAGCGAAAACACTTTGACCTGCTTCCAGGAACAGCTAGAACCAGAGAGTCTAAAAATAAATAAATAAAACATTTTTATTTCTGCTTCTTGTTCCGGACGCATTGAATAATTTTATGGCGGCGGTGACCTCTTTAAATTAAACAACGGTGACATGAGTGTTCAGGGCTGTTTGTAAGACTGTTTAATAAATGCACTACTAGTTGCATACATAGTCTTACTGTTACCTTTAAGAAGACTAAATGCCGCATCAAACTAGACAACAACAATGATACTGTTTGATAATGCTTGAACATACAACATTTTAGCGAACTTTCATAACTCCTGCTAGTAATTATAACATTAGAACTAGTTAGCCAGTGATTATAATATTAGAATTAGTTAGCTAGTAATTATAGCATTAGAATTAGTTAGCCAGTGATTATAATATTAGAACTAGTTAGCCAGTGATTATAAAATTAGAGCCAGTTAGCCAGTGATTATAACGTTAGAACTAGTTAGCCAGTGATTATAATATTAGAACTAGTTAGCCAGTGATTATAACATTAGAACTAGTTAGCCAGTGATTATAATATTAGAACTAGTTAGCCAGTGATTATAATATTAAAACTAGTTAGCCAGTGATTATAAAATTAGAACTAGTTAGCCAGAGATTATAATATTAGAACTAGTTAGCCAGTGATTATAACATTAGAACTAGTTAGCCAGTGATTATAATATCAGAACGAATTAATTAATGATTATAATATTGGAACTAGTTAGTCATTGATAATAAAAGAATTAGTTAACTATCGAATAGTTTTTGATAAGTATTTAGTGTAGCTTTAGAACTAGCTGAGTAATCAATGTAACGAAGAACTAGTTAACTAGTAATTGCGCTTGGCTAGAACTCTAATAAACATGTTGAGCTGTAGCATTAAATGTAATCAAATAGATACCGAAAGAATTTATTATAGCATTAGAACTATTTAACTATAAATTATGAGAGAATTATAAAATTCAGCTTAAACAACTAGTTATAAATACTTCAACATTACACCAGCTTACTAGTGAACTACAGCGCCCTATAAAGCTAACTTCAAATACTGTAAACATACTCGGCTTTTTTTTTAAACACCACAACGAGATACTCAGTGGATTATAACACCAGCTAATTGTTGTTGTTGTTGATTTTCTTTTTTATTTTGATGATACCAGTTCCTGGCTTCCACCGCTTTCACTGCCTGGCACGAGGTGTGCCGCTGTTGGTAGGGTTGATGATGATGGTGGTGATGAAAGTCACAGTGGAGAGTAGTGGACAGGAAAGTGTAGAGTGGTGATGAAAAACACAGTGGAGAGTAGTGGACAGGAAAGTGTAGAGTGGTGATGATGAATCAATTGCGCTTATGTCTGACTTGTAGAGACATCCATTAGTTCGGTAATCCGTGGGCCAATAGTGTTGTTGTAGTCGTCGTCCCCGATGTTATAGGGTGTGTGTGTGTGTCTTACAGACCACAGGCTAGTAGCACACCAAATCTGTACCTAGTACGTACACAGGCTAGTAGCACACCAAATCTGTACCTAGTACGTACACAGGCTAGTAGCACACCAAATCTGTACCTAGTACGTACACAGGCTAGTAGCACACCAAATCTGTACCTAGTACGTACACATGTCCGGGTTGTTCAACCCCCTGACCTCCTCCCTGGTGGCGTTGTCATGGTTGTTGCTGATGTTGCGGCTGTCCGTTGGGATGCACGTAGATGGGCGCTGGTGGCCAATAAATGTGGTTCATTAGCAGCTGGATTATTTATTAGTGGTAACATTTTATAAATTACCCTAACCTACAACATGTTACATTACTAGTTAATGATATTACCGAACACAATTTGATAATACTTTATTGTACAACAGACTTGTTAACTCGTGAATACAAATTCTTGATATGTGCAATTAGTATGCAGTGAAAACGATTATACCAACAACTCACTCACTAATATATTTTGAAAACAATTTGATAATTCCGCATTGTAGTACTAACAATAACTGCTACTGAACTACCATTTCAGAAACTTGGTAGCTATGTGTATCGAATTGACATTTCCGTTCTGAAGTACTAAGCCTAATTTCCTAGTGATCTTCAGTGTCAGAAACAGTTTTTTTTTTAAATTTGAAAAAAAACCGTTCACGTTCTTGTAAAAAAACAACTAACGTTTAGAGAAAACACTTACATAGTTCTGTTCTGTACACCAGACTAGTTCAATAGAGAAAACACTTACATAATTCTGTTCTGTACACCAGACTAGTTCACGTTCTTGTAAAAAAACAACTAACGTTTAGAGAAAACACTTACATAGTTCTGTTCTGTACACCAGACTAGTTCAATAGAGAAAACACTTACATAATTCTGTTCTGTACACCAGACTAGTTCACGTTCTTGTAAAAAACAACTAACGTTTAGAGAAAACACTTACATAGTTCTGTTCTGTACACCAGACTAGTTCAATAGAGAGAACACTTACATAATTCTGTTCTGTAGACCAGACTAGTTCAATAGTGAACGCCTACTGGATCTATCTAACTAGCAAACAGTGAACGTAGCTGATTATTGTTTATTGCTATTCTAGAAATAACTGCTAGTGAGCCACAGTACCATAAACTAGATAGCTGATATATTATAGATTTAACACAAATTTGACAGTTCTGTCTTAACGAACTAGATCTAATTAGCTAGTGAGCCACAGTACCATAAACTAGCTAGTTGATATAATATATATTTAACACACATTTGACAGTTCTGTCCTAAAGAACTAGATCTAATTAGCTAGTGAGCCACAGTACCAGAAACTTAAAAGTAATGCTTAGAGTACACCCTTCGATAATTTTTTATTCAATACTTGATCTAGCTTCCATGGAATATCAAAGAGTAGAGTAATAAAATATAACTAATAGACACTTAACACACTTTGACAATTAAAGAAAAAAAATCACACTGTTCTGGATCTAGTAATTAAAGAGTTACAAACATTTACTGTACCAAAATTAAAACTGGTATACATACATTTTATAATAATATTTTACTAGAATTATCTACAATTTGAAATACTTTACGGTAAATTTGATTTAGCAACACTTTGCAATACTTTACGGTAAACTGGAACTAGTTACATTTTGCAATACTTTACGGTAAAGTAGAACTAGTTACATTTTGCAATACTTTACGGTAAAGTAGAACTAGTTACATTTTGCAATACTTTACGGTAAAATGGAACTAGTCACACTTTGCAATACCTTACGGTAAAGTGGAACTCGAATCCTACAATAACACACTTTAATTAATAGACAGTAAAAACACTTAAAAAATATTTTAGTGTAATCTTAGCGCCAGCTAACTAGTGAATTATGAAACTAGAACCAAAACTACTATGCAAGAAAGACATTTTATACACTTTACGTTAACATTAGAATAGTAATAAGAAAACTGCATAGTCCATAACACCAGAATCAAATTAATATAAAGATATTTTCATAATATTTCACTTTAGCACTAGCTAGTTAGTGAAGTCTGAAACTAGAATCATGTCTCGTATGCTCTCGCGATCTTTACTAGATAAACAAAGATTCCGTATGGTATCAACTTACACTCAATATGCGTCCCTTAACTTCTAATACAAGAGAGTATTCTTTTATTTAATTTGTCAATGCAATATCGAACGGCCTTAATAATTGACACTTATGCCGACCAAACGTGCGAACATTAACAACAACCTGTCAAAACCAAACCAAACCAAAACAAAACACGCATGCATTATCCAAAATTATGTTTCGAGATTCGTTTGGCTATGACAACAGGTTTTCGATCCTCTGCCTCGGATTGTCAGTCTCGGTTAACCGAGTGCTGTATTTAATATTTCAACAATATTTCTCTTTTGCTCCACACCTGCGGTTTCAATTCGTAAAACACGCACAGGTTACTTTTAAAAATGTAAACAAATTATATATTTATTTATTTGAACGATACAGCGACCCCCGAAATAAATAATACAGCCAGTCAAGCGTGCGTACACAAAGAGATGGATCAAACGGTGGATAAATTGATATATACGTAAAAGTGAATAAATGGATGGACTGATAAAAAGATAAATGAAAATGTGAATGAAATACATACAAGGGGAACCTGACAAACATTTATATTATTAATGGGATCACATAGATAAATGGATGGATTAATATACAGCTAGACGAATATAAAAATCACGTGGATAAATGGATGAACTGATAAATAGATGAAAATACGAATCACCTGGATAAATAAATGGACTGATAAACAGTTAGATGAATATACGAATTAAATTGATTTAATGGATGGATTCGATGGACTGACAGATGGATTGATTAATATACGAATAGACTGATTGCATGAATTAATAAATGGATGATGGATGTTAGACAGATGGACGACTGAAGGGCTTTAATTAGCCTGCCAGCAGTAGGTGGTACGTTATTCGTCATTGAAGATTTTGAAAGGTCACTCAAAATTGTTCTGCCTTCAGTTTAATTCTCACTAGTTTAATTTTCTGCTACATCCTACACTAACTACTACATGTAGCTCTTAATGTAACATTTTGTGACTTATGCTATTACATAACTTAAAAGACATTACTTGAAATGTAAAGGTATTGCATTAAACATATTAAAAGCATTAATTGGCACAAGTAGAGTTTAGTCATTCCACCAGAGTTTAAGTTTTTAAAAACGTCTCGCCAAATTAATAAACATTCAGTTAGTTATTATTACTCTTCTTTTAAAAGCAAAAATGAATGCCGTTAAAACCATTTCTTTCCAGGTTAAAACATTTCGTATCGTAATAATTAAAGCATGATTTGTACCAATACAACTTTCGCAACTCCGTGGTCATTTAAAGGTGTTACACGTATTGTCACGTCCGCAAGCATTGTAGCATTTAAGTTTGATGAATTTCTTCCGCAAGCATTGTAGCATTTAAATATAATACATTTCTTTAACTAGCTTGTAGCATTTAAATATAATACATTTCTTTAACTAGCTTGTAGCATTTAAATATAATAAATTTCTTTAACTAGCTTGTAGCATTTAAATATAATAAATTTCTTTAACTAGCTTGTAGCATTTAAATATGATGAATTTCTGAAACTAGCTTGTAATATTTAAGTTTGATTAATTTCTGTAACTAGCTTGTAGTATTTAAGTTTGATGAATTTCTTTAACTTACTTGTAGCAATTATGTTTGATGAATTTCTTGAACAAGATTGTAACACATGTTTGATTACGGAGTGGTGGGTGTTTTCTGTTTAGAGTTGTAAATGTATATGGTACATTTTTTATCCAGCAAAAAATTTTTTTTTGTTCCAGCCGTTACTTATCTAGTTATATTTATAGGACATTTGTTAAATGGATTTTCATATCCGTACACAAGAAGAAAATGACAGATTTCACCATTGCTGTTTATCTATGGCCTGGACATGAACTTTGAGCAAACAAATCTTGCTGTTTGCTCTGCTTCACCCCGGCCCGGCCGGCCCCCGCCCCACCTTAAAAGTGTCTTGTCATGTTCCTTTTATAAACTCAAGGAAGTTTTCAGCACATACCTGATTATTGATCAGCTTATGAACAAACCCGACCATTGTCCTGTTTAAGAACAAACCCTATCATTGACCTGTTTAAGGACAAACCCGATAATTGAACTGTTTAAGAACAAACCCGACCATTGTCCTGTTTAAGAACAAACCCTATCATTGACCTGTTTAAGAACAAACCCGACCATTGTCCTGTTAGCAACAAACCCGATCATTGTTTTATTAAGAACAAACCCGACCATTGACCTGTTTAAGAACAAACCCGACCATTGACCTGTTTAAGAACAAACCCGAACATTGACCTGTTTAAGAACAAACCCGAACATTGACCTGTTTAAGAACAAACCCTATCATTGACCTGTTTAAGAACAAACCCGACCATTGTCCTGTTAGCAACAAACCCGCTCATTGTTTTATTAAGAACAAATCCGATCATTGACCTGTTTAAGAACAAAGCCGAACATTGAAGGATTTTTATGACCACTGATTGGTCAGTATCTATCCAATCGCCGAATCGATCTTTCTTGAAGACCTTTCGATCACATATCTGCATAAGAACATCCTTATCATTGATCTGTTTAAGAACATGACAGATCACTTATCTATTTAAGAATAAACCTGACAATTCACTTTCTAGAAATTTACCCGATTACTGAAATAAGGGATTTTACAATCATTCAGGGATCCTACATCTCTAGGGCTACTCGGAGAATGCTAACCCTCACGATGTTCCGTTTTCCTGTTATAACAGTTACAACACCGGGTCTACTGGAGTTTGTCCAGAGACAATTCCAATTCAGACAACGCGTGGTCACTGGAGTCATACTGTTTATGCAGTTTCTATGTTGGCCACCTGGCTCTAATATTAATCATGACCGATGTATGTAATTAGTATTACTCTGTCTGTGGAGCTTTTCCCCTTTCCCTTGTCCCTGATTTAATACTGGCCACGAACTGACCCTTGTCAGTGAGTCCTGATGTAATACTGCTCCCTAACTGACCCTTGTCAGCAAATCATTTAATACTGGCCCAAACTGACCCTTGTCAGTCATGCGAACTGAACTTTGTCAGCCAGTCATTTAACACAGGCCCGAACTGACCCTTGTCAACCAGCCCTGATTTAATACTGGTCCCGAACTAACCCTTGTCAGCCAGCCCTATTTAATGCTGTCCCCGAACTGACCCTTGTCAGCCAGCCCTATTTAATGCTGTCCCCGAACTGACCTTTGTCAGCCAGCCCTATTTAATGCTGTCCCCGAACTGACCCTTGTCAACCAACCCTGATTTAATGCTGTCCCCGAACTGACCCTTGTCAGCCAGCCCTGATTTGATGCTGTCCCCGAAAGGACCTTGTCAGCCCTCATTTAATGCGGTCTCTGAACTGACCCTTGTCATCCAGCCCTATTTAATAGTCCCCGAACTGACCTTGTCAGCCAGCCCTGATTTAATGCTGGTCCCGAACTGATCCTTGTCAGCCAGCAATGATTTAACACTGGTCCTGAACTGACTCTTGTCAACCAGATTTAAATATTAACTGATTTAATTAATACTGGTCCTGTACTGACCCGCATCAGGCGCATGCACTCAGATTTCCATAAGACACGCAAAAAAAACAAAAACCCCAAACCGCTATGACAAGTACAGACAGGACACGTCAAACAAACGCCATGACGCAGTACAGACAGGACATGTCAAACAAACGCCATGACGCAGTACAGATAGGACACGTCAAACAAACGTCATGACGCAGTACAGATAGGACACGTCAAACAAACGCCATGACACAGTATAGACAGGACAGCCAGCTAATTAATTATGGACACACACAAAATGCCCACACCTAACTTACAGGGCAAAGTTTAATCACAAACTAAATTGTTGAAATTTTTTTTATTTTATTTTATTTTTTTTACAGAATGATTGACACATTTTTCTACGTGGCTAAGGTATATCGCGGACTTTTGACACAGTGATATATGACTATACTCTCTATTTGGCTAAGGTTTATCGCGGAGTTTTGACACAATGATATATATATGCCTATACTCTCTATTCGGCTAAGGTTTATCGCGGACTTTTGACACAATGATATATGACTATACTCTCTATTCGGCTAAGGTTTATCGCGGACTTTTGACACAATGATATATGCCTATACTCTCTATTTGGCTAAGGTTTATCGCGGACTTTTGACACAATGATATAATTATGACTATACTCGTACAGTCTAAACTGTAGTGTACCAAGAACGTTTGATACACAATCTAGCAGACAGCACACAACGATCATTGTTTAATGTGAGGAATGTGTTTCGGTTTTCAGTAAGTTCCACGTGAGTTCATTGCCAGTTAAAATTTTGCTGACCCAGACTTTTTTCCCCTAACCTTTCTAATTACATTTAAGTTATAAGTGATGAGTTTGTTCCTTCGCGCTTCAGATCCGGCCCTTACTTGTACGGTCAAGCCCCACCTGGAAGGTGAACGATTTAATATCAGACAATACACTCATTACCAGAATCTTATATTTAACTCCATTACGCTGTCGCGAAATGTAAACTGAAGACAGGCACCCCCGTCCACAAAGGAAGTCCCATCTTCTCTCTACAGTAAATGAGTACATGAAAAGATAACTCTAAATAAATCAGTTCTAGTGTATGCACGTTTTTCAGTTTTTTAATTTGCAGTTAATCTTAAACCTAACTCTAATCCTAACCTTTCTTTCTAAAAAACAGCAACCCCTAACATTAACCAATCTCAAAACACGATAATATTCGTGTGTCACTGTCGGTTGTGTGTGGAGATAACTCTGTAAATTGAATGCTTGTCACCAGGCACGTTTCCCACGCGCCGAGAGTTGTCTAATACGTTTTTCTTACACTGACTTAACAACTTCCACTGTGATCATTTTAGTAATCTGTCCATGTATTTAGTGTGATCACTCCACCCTTATCCCCTCACCTCGTGTTTACACCAACGAATAATATATTTGTTTAAAGGTGAAATTATGTCCAGCGTTGTTTGCCGTTGCTATATGAGTATTGCTGAATGTTTCATGTTTGAATGTTTGAATGTGTGTGTAGGTGGGTGGGCGGTTGAGGCGGGGTGGTGTTGGTGGGATACCTGTTGATGGACTGAAGTTACCGTGACTTTGACACGTTGGACCTGTGAGCCCATCCGACAAAAGAGACAGCTCTCGAGCAGAGATACAACAGTGGAAAACCGAGCTTGCAAGTCTGGGCTTGCCGCGCTCTTACAAATCTTGTCGCACTACGACCAATCCAACGTGAGGGTAAAAGGTCATTCATCTTAGCATTGTACTCGAAGGACAATCAGACAAACCATCTCATTGATTTTGATATTCAAACAAAAGTGTGCTTAAAAATAACTCAAGGTTAAAAAGTATAAATTTATGTTTTCTGTCTACATTTTGCTTTAATTTCGAACAAAACCCAAGTTGTTATTAGGTAATTGCAGAACATCGACCATTGCCGAGTTAAAATGCTAGGAGGCCTTCGTCACTGCCAGTCGTAGTTTTATGCTTACGTTACTATATTTAATTAGTTCACAGATCTCCCCCCCCCCTTCCAGTCCCATTCACAATAAAAAGACAAAAAGTAAACAGACTTGAAACAAAACCTTAAAATATTAATTACATCGCTGTACCCTTTCCCTTTTGACATCCAGACTAATCAGCCGATGGCCACTTTGAAAGACTTGTAGTTTGTAACTTGTTACCATGATCGTCTAATTATCAGCATTGATCTACCCAAACGGTGTCAGTACTCGAAATTTGAGAGTGTTCAAAATTGTCTAGGTTCGATCGGATTTACTACCGTATTGTCATGACAATGCGTCTTTACGCAGGGGTATTCAGCTTTTGCATGCTTGAACTTTTCATTCATTAATTTTATTATCTCCTTTTCCATTTCTGAATACCCCCGTCTCTCTCTCGCTCTCGTTAATTCGTGTTACATGTCCAGTATTTATTTAAAGACCCTGCTTAGGAATTTTACAGAAACTTTAATTTAATTAGATAAATTATTTTCTCCCTTTTCCCTAAACAGACTGGTTGCTCAAATTATTTTTCGTCTCATATGAAAATGCGCCTTTGTAGTACAGACAAACAGATTCACGAACAGACAACTTGTGTACAATAGCCGGTTTGGAAACCGTTAACACTCTCTTAAATCTTTATGCATTCAAAAGGTTCATTTGTTCATTAATTTGTTTTTTTTTTGTCCTTGCTCACTTCTGTCCACCCTTTTCAATTTACCTCCCGTCCCCTTTCGTCGCGTTTCGATTTCTGCTAAAATATTTTATCTCCCTCTCTTCACCTCTTTGGTCTAACCCTCTCCCCCATTTCACCTGTTTAAGTCTCGTAAAAGTTTGTTTGAAGCTCCATAATGTCATCAAAACGTTTTTTTGCGCCTCAACTTATTATAATGACAGGCATCAACGCTTTCTTAATTCAGCATGGAAGAAATGAAATATGCCGTTTACATGTACGCATTAACCTTTGGGTCAACAACATCTCAAGTGCGCCGATTTGCCTAAGGAAAGCGGCGGAGCACTAAAACCAATAATAAATATTTGGCGGCGGGGGGGGGGGATACCTTGAAAAACGTAACCTGGCCCCATGTTGCTTGTTTTGTCAGCTGACGTGGTCTTGGCCTCGACAGATTGGGGTGGGTGGTGGATGGTCGGCTGACGCTGGGTGGAAATTCAGATAGAATAGTTTGTAATGTGCTTTCTCGCTGCGTTTGACTGCTCACTTGGGTTATGACGAGATCAACAGGCTGATAACGCATTAAAAAGAAAAGAAGCTCCTTTCGCTGTTGCGTGACTGGGTGTTGCTGGTTTCTGGATTAAGTTGTAAATTACTACTCTTGTTTTGTGAGCCAGGCTGCTCAAAAGCTGGTTGTTGTTCGAGTGAGAGAGACAAACGAGCGATGACAGTTGAGTAAAATTTTGTAAAATTTCATGGCGTGCAAGAAGTTCTTAATATATTGCTTGTGAATGTTGTTAATAGCTTGCTTATAAAAGTTATTAATAGCCTGATTGTAAATGTTCTCAATAGCTTGCCTGTAAATGTTGTTAATAGTCTGCTTGTAAATATTCTCAATAGCTTGTTAATGTTGTCGATAGTCTGCTTGTGAATGCTGTTAATAGTCTACTTGTAAATGTTGTTAATGCTCTACTTGTAAATGTTGTTAATAGACAACTTGTAAATGTTAATAGTATACTTGTAAATGTTAATAGTCTACTTGTAAATGTTGTTAATAGTCTACTTGTAAATGTTGTTAAGAGTCACCATGTCGTCAGTTGTTAAAGTGCCCTGTGTAAATGCTTTTTGAGATACACACATAAGCGGTTAAGCTCAATGTAAATTGTCGTACAACCTTTTTGTGTAACTGTTTTTAAAGTTCATTTAATATTCTTAAAATGTGTTTGCAACTTAAAAAGTGTGTGTGTGTGTGTTTGTGTGTGTGTGTGTGTGTGTTTGTGTGTGTGTGTTTGTGTGTGCTTGTGTATTATCGATACAGCACTGTGCAAATGTTTGTGGATGCTAAAAATTGATTGCAAAGTCAGGAGTGTAAGTGGTCATTAAAGTTATGTGTGTAACTGCTGTTATAGATTTTGTGAATACATTTTCTTTAGGCTTTATCTATAACAGAAGTGAAAGGTCAGAATTTTTTTGTGTGACATACTGTTAAACATTTATGCGTAATTTGCCTTGTAAATGTGCATCTGGCTGTTAAAATAAAGCAAACGCGTACTTATGGGTATAAAGAGATCAGTGTAAAACAAAACGTTTAACTATAGGACATCATAAACCACGTGACCTTGTTCTTCGTTGGTGGATCATGTACGTTATCGTCGCACAAAAGAGTGACGTGTTAGGCTGGCAAAACCCCTTATGCAAGCTATTCGTGTTTGTACTCTTATATGCATCCTTTCTCCACACTCACCGCTACTACGCACAATACGAATTACTAACAGAGCACGCACACTTCTACTACACACAATACGAATTACTAACAGAGCACGCACACTTCTACTACACACAATACGAATTACTAACAGAGCACGCACACCTATACTACGCACAATACGAATTACTAACAGAGCACGCACACCTATACTACGCACAATACGAATTACTAACAGAGCACGCACACTTCTACTACGCACAATACGAATTACTAACAATAACAAAAAGAATGAATCAAATCATAACATATCTTCTAAAATAACCGCATCTATTCAAGCGTGAAACGGCTCCACGGCCTCGCAGTAATGAAGAAAAGGGTGGGCGCTGATTTGGTGTAAAGTGGGTGGGAAAAGAAAGGTGCACAACAATGCCTCAGATTTAAGAGCTTTGGTTAAAAGTAGATTCTTGGTTAATATTCTTCTAAAATCTAGCAGAAGACATCTCTCTGGCTGGTATATTTGAAAAAAACAACATAACCTTTGAACACGATCTCATTCAGGGTGAAAAAAAAATGTGGGCGGTGAGTAATTGACTGCTAGCGGCATTAAAATCTTCGTTTTATTTTGTGATCCACGCGAGAGACGGGGGGGGGGGGGGAGTGAGAGAGAGAGAGAGAGAGAGATTTAGAGGGAAGAGAGAAAAGAAGAGAGAGCAAAGAGGTGAAGCGAGAGGGTCGTAGGCAGGAAGAGAGAGAGAGAGGGAAGAGAGAAAGAGGGAAGAGAGATGTATAGAGGGGTGGATAAGAGAGAGGGCAGATAGAGAGGGAAGAAAGAAAAGAAGAGAGAAAGAGAGATGTAGAGGGGGAAGGAAGAAAAGAGGAAGAGAGATGCACAGAGAGGATAAGAGAGAAAGAAGGAGAAGCAGATAGGAGGAGAGATATAGAAGGTGGGTAGGAGAGAGAGGGTAGATAGAGGAGGGGAGATGTAGAGAGAGGGTGGGAGGGTGAGAGATAGGAGAGGAGGAGAGAGGAGAGAACAGTAGGAAGAATGCATACAAATTATACAATAACATGACTGAAAACAACATGATCTCAGTACGTTTGACGTATCGCTTTCAACCTTTTGTGCCTAAAGCAGATTAGAGAGCGATATTGAACGGTGAGAGAAGTTTGAGTGTAGTGTAGTTTCATGTGCAAGGTTTCGTTCGGTCTTGGAGTACGAAACAGGAAACATTGGGGACAACTTGGCTGACCCTCGAGCATTTAGTACGAACGCTGTTACAGATATGAGTACTTTATTTAGATTCCTATGAAGTTCTCTTTGTACTGGGTTTATTTATTTATTGAATATTTCTTTGCAGTTTGACACTTTGATACTTAAATCGCACTTACTACCTTGGATGTTTACAAATACAGTTTATATGTCAGTTTGAAACTCAGTAGTAATACCATATAACGTGATATATATGTTTATTTGGAGCAACAATAATTTTATATAACGTGATATACTTGTATATTATAAACAATAGTAATATCATTATAACGTGACATATACCTGTATAATAATATTATGAACAAAAATAATATGTAACGTAATATACTTGTACATTATCATCAGCACAACTCAAATAGTGTTTGTTCTCCAGTTGCATATCAGAGAAAACAATATAATTAAAACAAAATAAGAAACCCTCCTATAGTATAACGCCTTGCGAAGAAAAAACCCCTGACAAATAGTGAAGGTTGTCACATGATATACATTTGACTTGGGAATCGGAATTACATTGATTAGGATTGTAATAACGCTTCTTATGAACTAAAACTGTCAAAAGATGAGGGTTGAAACCTCAACGCACTATTTAAAACTAATCAATGGTGACTGGTGAGGGCTTTAATTTAAATTCTGCTTGTGATTTAAAACTATTAATAGAAAGGGCTATAGCTTATTCAAATTCTGCTTGTGATTTAAAACTATTAATACTAATAATAGAAAGGGCTATAGATTATTCAAATTCTGCTTGTGATTTAAAACTATTAATAGAAAGGGCTATAGCTTATTCAAATTCTGCTTGTGATTTAAAACTATCAATAGAAAGGGCTATAGCTTATTCAAATTCTGCTTGTGATTTAAAACTATCAATAGAAAGGGCTATAACTTATTCAAATTCTGCTCATGATTTAAAACTGAGTAGTAGAATGTGTTACAGAATATTCAAATTCTACTGGTGATTTAAAACTGACTAATAGAACATGAAAAGAAAGAAAATTAGTAGACCTTACGACTCTTCCGAGTACTTTCTATTTTTGTAAATAAATAAAGGCTCAGATTTGACCTAGCATATAACAGTACGCCATAGGCTATATAACAGTATAAAACATTTAGCTGAAAAAAAGAGTGCATGAGGTAAAAATTAAAAAGTGTACGCGTCTTGTAATTCGTTGCATTAACCCTCCCTCCCAACTCTGGTGTGACGGGAGAGCTGAAACATTAACCCTCCCTCCCCACTTATCACTCTGGTGTGACGGGAGAGCTCTTCTGAAACATTAACCCTCCGTCTCCACTCACCATTCTGGCGTGACGGGAGAGCTGTTCTGAGTCATTAACCTTCCTTCTCCACTCATCACTGGTGTGACTGGAGAACTCTTCTGAAAATTAAACCTCCCTCTCATCACTCTGGCGTGACGGGAGAGTTGTTCTGCATTATTAACCCTTCCTCTCCACTCATCACTCTGGCGTGACGGGAGAGCTCTTCTGAAACATAATCTGGCGCTGCAGTTTTAAAGCATTGAACTCCCTTGATCTCCCAATCTCTCTCCTTAAACCGCGATCGGACCCATATCTAGGGAGTAGAGAAGTTGGAACTGCGTTCAACTCATTGAGAGCAGCCCTTCCGTACGCATTAAGTGTAATAACATACCCTCTTTGGCTGCTTCTATCCGGAGTGGGACTAAACACTTGATAAGCCGTAACTACCACTCACTGCATAATTATACATGCCATGTTATCCGGACGAAGTTCGAGAAGATCATTGTATACTGCGAACGTCTTAATTATATCGGCCAATCGGTCGCGGTATTTATTGGCTTGCTTTCTTCAGGATGTGTGATTCTATTTATTTACTCGGCTGTAAATGCTTCAACTCGAATATTTGATTTATGCTGGAATGCAAACATATATTAATGTAAAGAAAACGATTAAAAATAAAAGTGAATGAGACATTACTAGCAACACGACAAAGATATAAAAGTCAGTCAGCCTTAACACTTAGCAACAACAAAGTATAGACAGCAATACAAACACGAACGCACGTCAAGGAAACTCAAAACGATTAACGATTACAACGAAACTCAGACAGCAGACAAATATAATAAAACACAAAATGTTAACACAACCAAATACAGACACCAACACAGCAGGCATGCAAAACGCCGCAAAAAAAAAAGGGTTGATGCAGTAAAACAGACACCAACACTGTCGCAACAAAGCAAAACATAGCAATAAAATACAGTAACACAAAAAGCCGTAGACAATGACAGCAAAGCCGTAGACAGACACCAACTACATCTTACTATAGACAACAGCAGTGCACAAGTAGACATTACACTAAGGACATAGACACCAACAAACAACCAAACCAACTACAAAAAACCATTAATAATAATGATTAATAATTCATAATTGTGAATGCTATTTCTTTCCGTAAAATTATCTAACGAAAATGTCAGAAAGAAGTGTAAGCTGAATATTTTCAAATTCTCAACTATTTTACGGCTTTATTTCTTCTGCCACAATACGTTGCTCTGTATATTGTTAATGCAAACTGCTGTATACACTATAACAATAACAGATGAATATTTACAGATCAAAATTCAACCAAACTGTTTCGTCAATAGTAATGTTAAGCAGTTTTCTGTCACAACTTGTGCAGTGTTCTGTTGTTGCTCATGCAGTGTTCTGTCACAACTTGTGCAGTGTTCTGTTATTGCTCATGCAGTGTTCTGTCACAACTTGTGCAGTGTTCTGTTATTGCTCATGCAGTGTTCTGTCACAACTTGTGCAGTGTTCTGTTATTGCTCATGCAGTGTTCTGTCATAACTTGTGTAGTGTTCTGTCGTAACTGTGCAGTGTTCTGTCGTAACTTGTGTTCTAGAAAGTTTTAAAACCCTAACGTCGCCAACCATCCGTACATTCACACTTCATCGGTGTCAGGTGTTACGAGTATTTGTCAATTTAAATAGTATTTCGAACAGGAATAATCACAAAACGGCTACTACGAGACCTCCAGTCCACCAGAGCTGACAAAAGGACGCTGACATAATTTTAAAAAAAAAAACAGCGCCACACGCCTGCGCTTTTTATGCGGAGTCCAATCGAACTTGCCTAGCCAACGTGACACACGCATGCGCCCACGAGCTGCAATAAAATAGCGACGAAGATTGTAAAGATTGCTTGTCCACGATTACCGGAAGCTCTTGCTCTATTCGAACTTTTCAACACATAGGCTTGCAAATAATGATTGAATATATACGAAAACGTACTCACAAACCCACGCACCACTCAGAGGCATGCCTACCTACAATTAATGCAAATAATTACTGAATATAACACACGCACACACACAAACACAAACGCCTACCTACATATATTGCATATAATGGTTAAATATAAACGAAAGCGTACACACACACACACACACACACACACACACACACACACACACACACACACACACACACACACACACACGCACGCCTACCTTCATATATTGCAAATAATGGTTAAACATATACCAAAACGTACACACACGTACCCACCTACATGTACACAAACATTACTACATACACACACGAACCTACACATACTGCAATAAATGGTTGAATATATACGAAGTCATATACAATCACGACCCATATACGCACAAGCACATATTAGTACAGACACAAATACACACAGTATATATACACGCACACACACATGCATATACACAGATTTACGTCTTGTGCTTGATGAATATTTAATGTCGCATCGATACAAATTCCTTTTCTTTTTCCTTGACAAGGTTACTAGCGTCGTCAGATTTATTGCAGGTCATCAAGGACGCTGCACATTAAAGTTATAAGTATGTCGTTTTTTCACGCACAGCAGGATTAAAGCGCGTATATCGATCGATTTGTTGTTAATTTTTTTGGGGGAGGGGGGAAAGAAAGTTTTGGAGTGAATCAGCCCAGAAGACAAAATAATTCCTTATTAAATACCTGTCTGAATCTTAGATTTTAAATGGATTTTACTGCCCGGTTTTTATCGAACTGTGCTGATTTCGCGCACGTACAACTAGTTTTCAGGACTGATCCGGAATAGGAAAAACCAATAAGCATTTTCGTTTTAGGATGAAGGTGTGAGACTACTAAAATAATTCAGGGAGTTGATGCGTGCGCACAAATATCATATGCAAGTATGTTGTGTCGTGGTCTTGAACTCTATGTCAACAAATTGCCACCTCTTTATTCGCTCGTGCTTTGAGCAGCTACCGGTGCAATCTAAGGCATTCTGTTGTGCTGGGTTGAGAGAGAGAGAGAGAGAGAGAGAGAGAGAGAGAGAGAGAGAGAGAGAGAGAGAGAGAGATTATATATTTCCTGAAGTAAACTTGAAAAATTGAAAATTTATTTTCTAAAAATTGGTGTCGTACATGATCATAAATATTTTAAACATGACTAAATATTATAAACATGGCTGAATATTCAACGCATGACTAAATGTTCTAAACGTGATTATGTATTCTAAAGATTACTAAATATTCTAATCATGGCTAATATTTTAAACCTGGCTAAGTGTTTTAAAAGTGACTAAATATTCTAAGCATGACTAAACATTTTAAGCAGACTAAATAGTTTAAACGTGGCTAAATATTCTGAATGTCGTAAATATTTCAAACAGGTCTAAATATTTTAAACCTGACTAAATATTTAAACCTGACTAAATATTTAAACATGACTAAATATTTAAACATGACTAAATATTTTAAACGTGAATAAATATTGTAAATGTGGTGCAATATTCCAAAGGCGTCTAAATATTTTAAACATGACTAAACATTCGAAACATGACGAAATATTCTAATTGTGACTAAATATTTTAAACGAGGCAAAATATTCTATACGTGACTATATTTAATTTGAAAATGGTTTGGTATTCTAAACATGACTAAATATTTTAAACTTGGCTAAATATTCTACGTTTTCAACAAATAAAATAAAATTAAAAAAACTGATGTTAGATCTATGAGTAGAACATTGCTGAAATTGAAAAATACGAAAACTAAAATTTTATTTTTTAATATGCTATGTCTTTTGGCACTAAAAATACAATTAGCCACATGAACGTTGTGACGCACCTGGTGCGTTAATTTCTGTTATGCGTTATTACACATGAATTTGTTTATCATTAATAACCATAGTCACTTATCAATGATTGAATTTAGGATTTGTTTCCTAACCTGAATTTCCCACTCACATGTCACTTTAAGCTTACACACC